>JAIEZT010001373.1:31682834-32042834 GCA_019594935.1 Periophthalmus modestus | reverse complement strand
TTACAGCATGAGCCTTTTTTTTACAACAGTAAAATGTAAAAATGAAAGTTTCCTGTTCAGTTTGTGGAGAATGTGACAGAGTGTAGGCCTCATGACTGTAGGCCTGTCCTTGCAGTAGGCCTGTTCTTGCAGTAGGCCTGTTCTTCTTGTAGGCCTGTTCTTTCTGTAGGTCTGTCCTTGCGGTAGACCTGTTCTTCCTGTAGACCTGTCCTTCTTGTAGGCCTGTTCTTGCAGTAGGCCTGTCCTTGCCGTAGGCCTAATCCCTCTTTTCACTGCTTGTCTCCTCACAGTCGTGTTGTAAAACACTTCTCTCGTGTCTGTGTTGAGTCTTGGACGTTTTGCTCTGGACAAAGGTCAAAGTGAATGTGGCGCAGAGATAAGACGAGTGTAAGTCCCGGGACAGAGCTTCTACAGAAACAGACAGAAACACTCTGAAGTCCAGATCCCGTTTTATGATGTGTTTATTAAAGTGAGTGTGGTTCTTTGGAGAGCAGAGATAATACCAGACTGTGTAGAGTTAGCTGTAATAAAGGGTAACATCATTTTGTTTTTGTGATAATCTAAAAAGTAATTCCATGTAAGTCCTTTTTATTTGCCAGAGCCTGCTTTATTAAATTCTCGATCCTTTCTTTGTTCTATAGGCTGCACACACACCTGCCATTATTCTGCAAAAACACTAAACAAATGTTCATGCTTTCTTCTTAATTCCTTCTCCTCATGTTCCCTTTGCCCATATTTTTAGGTGACGACAATCTTCTTCTTCTCCTTTTTCCACATTTCTTCTTCTTCTCCTGCGTCTGTGTGTGTGTGTGTGTGTGTGTGAGGCGTATGCTAGTCTGAACAATCGGCACTCGGCCCGGCCCGGCTCGGTCCAGATGGGTCTGCCCCGTCTGCAGTGGCACTGACAAGCCAGCCAGGCGTCCAGGCAGTCGGCTCCCCGTCCGGGTGGCCAACCAGGCGCTCCCTCGTGCAGCTCGCCAGCCCTACCCCCCCTCCCTCGCTCGCTTCGCCAGCCCGTCCCGTAGCCTTTGAGCCAACCTAAAAACAACCTGCCAGTCAGCCGTGAGCCGCTCCTCCTCTGCTCCTCCTCTGCTCCTCCTCTGCTCCTCCTCTGCTCCTCCGTCCGTCACAGACCCGGGTCGATCCTTTGAAACTCGACTCACCCTCGCCCGGGCCTGGGACGGAGGAGCCGGGCCAGAATCAGCCTAATGGTCAGACAGGAGCCAACCAGAGGAGGGGCCCGTGTGGGGTCGGCACAGAGACGGGCCGTCCCACCAGCCCTCCATTTTCTTCAGGTTATCGTCTCTCTGTTTTTTATTTATACAGCACATTCAGCTGCCCAAACGCTTCGAATAAAAGTAAAAAAAACGAAAAAACACACACAGATATGATCTCGCGCCACAAGGACTCACAAGAAGACTTTTTCCTTGTATGTTTGCATTTGATCGGACAAAAAAAAGGTCGAATTAACACTTTGAGAAGCCGTAGATTCAAAAAGCAATGCTAAAAAAACAGCAAAAATATTCCATAAAATAAATAAAAAATATAAAAAGCCAAAACTGTGAGCTGAACCACCCAATTTAATTAGTATAAATTATATAAAAATCTCTTTTCGTGGACCCATCTCACATTTTGTTTTTTTTGTCTCCTCACTGTGCCGCTCATTTTACCATTTTAAACCTCAAATTCCTCTTTTATTTATCTCTCCTTTTTATTGCAGACTCTCGCACTAAAAAAGACACATCCACCGTCCTGCAAATTCACTTTTAACTCGTAGAAACCGGCGTAGACACAACCCAATCGGACATAATAACACGAGCACATGAGCCATGACTGATCGGGTACAGCTGCTCTATTGTAAACATTAATACAGCGTCAGGTTTTCACTGCTGCTTCACTTAAGTAACATTAAACGTCACGACACGAGCTCAGAATTCAGTTTCACCATGAGGTATTTCACTAGGAAACTTTTTAATGTATGTGTGGAGCTATTAAAAGTGAAGTTAGGCAAAAAACGAGCGATAAATGGGCCAGTTTGGATGTGCATTTTGAAGCATTTTGCATGTTTTTGGACGCTATTATTTTAGTTGGGAGGAGAGAGAGATAGAGAGACGGAGAGAGGGTTGGATGGAGGTTGGGTGGATGGTGGATGGGTGGATGGGTGGGGGGGCATTTTCTTTCCCCCCTCCTCTCTTTGTTTGTGTGGTAAATCCAGGAGCAGCTGCTGGACCCAGGGTCTAGTGGGATTTTGGGCCTGTTTTCTCATGCCATCCCATGCCAAGGTGGTGTAACGCGAGGAGAGAGAGGGAAAGAGAGAAAGAGGTGGTGGATGGGGGTGGTGCGGGCACAAGTTGGAGAGGTTTTACTGGGCTGATTGTGGCTACGCCGGTGACGCGGGCGCTCGGGTGGGGGCTTCAGGAGGCGGGCGCTGTCGGGATTGGACGCATGCAAAATGAATAAATATCCTTTGGACTTTGGAACTTGTCTATTTGGCTAATGATGTACCTTCTGCCCGCTCCACACACACAATCCCTGCTCCCTCTCTCCGCTCTCTTTCTCTCTCTCTACTACCACCCCCCTCCTCCCCGCTTCTCGCTCTGCCATGCCTCTCTCATCCCTCCCTTTCGGTGCTTGGAGCGTGCGTATTGGCTGGGCCGGCTGCGACTCGGTGCCAAATAGGTGGGACCTGCGCACGCTGGCACTCACTCACTCAATGGTTAGAGAAGGAAAGTGGAGAGGAAGAGAGAGCCAGAGTTGGAGAGAAAAAGGGGAGAGCGGCATTCGGGTTTGCCAGCGGTCGTACACACTCGGCCAACATTGATTCGCTCTTCTTGTTTTGCCGTTTTTTTTTTTTTCTTCTTCTCTACTCCTCCGTTCGCACCCCCCAAGTCCAGCCCTCTCTCCCTTCACCCGACTCGTACATATTATCGATTTGAAGTCAACTCATAGCATGCGCCGCTTTGACAACTACTTTTTATTCTTTACTATTGTTTTTTTGGGGGGGGCTTCCTGTTTCTAGTTGAAACGTTTTCCTAATTTGCACTTTTTAATGTTTGTGCGTTTTTAAAAACAGATACACTTGTGCACTCTTCTTCTTCTGTGCTTTCGAGCAGACTTCTCGTGCAACTTCGGCCACAGTACCTCCTGTGTTTCTGAGCTGCTATTACAACGCACCGCCTTCCTCCTCCGCCTTTTCCCCCTGACGCCTCTGAGGGACACTTTCTCAGCTTTTTTTTTTTGATTTTTCATTTTTTCTTTCTCTGCAGTGCACACGTTCTGTAGTGACTTTTGACTTTTTGTACTCGTCTGGTTGAATTTATGATGAGAAAACAAAATGGTAACTACTCTGTATTTCTTCTTTGTGCATCTGTGTCCGCAATATCATAACTCTAATAATCATAATACATAACGATGCTGCCGTTTGAAGCTAAAATAGACAAGTTACTGTTGCATTATCGTTTTTAGAGAACTGAAAACCAAATGAAAATGCACAGAAATGTAAGATTGCAGTGTTGGCTTGGATGAGTAGTGCTGTTTTTCTAGTTCTTCTCGTTGAAATGTATCAGAGTAAGTGTGTATTTCATGTAGAAGCGGACAAGTGCCTGTAAGGTGTGTGTCTCCAGCATCCCTCTCTCTCTTCTCTCTTTCTCTCTGTCTGTTTGTCTCTCACTCTGGCTGCTCAGTCTCTGAGCGAGCGCAGAGCAAGTGGCGCTCCTCCATGCTGCGCGCCGGTGCTAACTGCCTGTCTTCTCTCTTCCCCTCCTCACCCCCTGTGCCTCTCTCCCCGTCCTTCTCTCCCCCGTTCTCCCCCTCCCTCTGCTCCTCCACCCTCCCTCCGTCCTCCTCTCTCGTCCAGGATGAATTCCACCCTTTCATCGAGGCCCTGCTGCCCCACGTCCGAGCGTTCGCCTACACCTGGTTCAACCTGCAGGCCCGAAAGCGCAAGTACTTCAAGAAGCACGAGAAGCGTATGTCCAAGGAGGAAGAGCGCGCAGTGAAGGACGAACTGCTGGGGGAGAAGCCAGAGATCAAGCAGAAGTGGGCCTCGCGCCTGCTGGCCAAGCTCCGCAAGGACATCCGGCCCGAGTTCCGTGAGGACTTTGTGCTCACCATCACAGGGAAGAAGCCCCCCTGCTGCGTGCTGTCCAACCCCGACCAGAAGGGCAAGATCCGCCGAATCGACTGCCTCCGTCAGGCCGACAAGGTGTGGCGGCTGGACCTGGTCATGGTCATTCTGTTCAAGGGCAGCCCCCTGGAGAGCACGGACGGGGAGCGACTGGTCAAATCACCACAGTGCACCAACCCGGGCCTGTGTGTGCAGCCGCACCACATCGGAGTCTCCGTCAAAGAACTGGACCTGTATCTGGCCTACTTCGTCCACACGCCAGGTATGTGCCCCTGGGTCAGACCCAAACACACGGACAAACACACACAAATACACTCACACACAGACACACACACACACTCACACACTCCAGCACTGACCAAACACACTGCGCTTTCAGTTCAAATACACCACAGTAAAATATCAGAATTATAGTGAATAATTGTAGCAATATCTGACAACAATATTTCACATTTCTTCACAGTTTTTTCTATATTTACAGTAACACATTTTTAAAAAACAGTCAAGTGTGTGTGAACAGCATGGACTCGTTCAAAACAAGGCTTTTTACGGCTGCACATGAACATGATTTCAGAGTTTTATAGGTTGAAATTTAAAGCCTGTTTTTATGACGAATCAGATTAGCCCTGTCAAATGGTGTGTTCTGCTGCGATCAGTGAGAATTGCTGTTTATAGGATTGCCGTCAGTCGTCAGAGTGTGTGTGCCATGATAAGGCCATTGTAGCCGGGGATAGTCGCTTGGCCCCGGCCCAGCGCTCGTGTGTGAGGGAGAGTCTTGTGCTCCCAGGCCCCAGGCTGCGACTGCCTTCTCCGTCTGCCTGGATACTACAGCACACAGGACCTGTCTGCCAAACACACAATGCCTCGGACTAACGCGGGAAGCACAAGAAACTCTCACTCAGACGCACACACACGTTTAGAATAAGGCGGGAACAAAAGTGCCACATAGTTTTAGATGTAAAACAGATCAGTCTTTGAGTCACTAATGTACACACTCCCCAAACGGCAAAAACAGCCAGACCAGAGCCGAGCTGGAGCCAGACATTGTTGTATGTGAGCCACCGTCATGGTGCACACCTCTCCCAGGGCCAAACATCACTGTAGTCCTCACATGCAGCCAAACACTGGCTGTGTTGTAGTTTTTGTCACATTAGAAAAAAACACACACGAGAAACAGCATCACAGCGACCGCTCACACACACACCAAACACGTTTCACAGCCAAGTCCTGGAACACACTCTGCCATTGGCCACATATACATACAAACACATGCTCATGACCTAATGTTATCTCAGCTGGAATTTTCTGAAATTTCAAACAGTGCAGAACTGCTTCATGCACTTTTTCAGCAGCCATCAAACACACAATCTGCCTATGCAGAAGTTTGTACTTCTTTATGTGACTCGGTCTCCCTCTTTGTTTTTCTCAACCTCCTGCTCTCCAAGCCAAACAGCGAACACCTCACACGGCCCCGGCCAGAGCCTGGCAGTAACAGCGGCTTAAGCGCGGATCCATCTGTGGCTGAGATAAAGCAGCCGCATTCAGCAGCTCTCACACCTAATCCTGCCAATATTATTACTACATGTGAGCTGCTGTTTCAAACGTACATCTGATCACATATATGAAGAGTGTATCACACAACATTTATATTTAGGTTATTTGTAAATTATGCACAAAATGTAGATCTGCATGTAAATCGTTGGTATTTATTGGACAGTGTAATTTAAATGTTATTTCTGTGCTTCAGTGGCTCCTGAGACACTGACCTTTGTGTGGAGTTTACAGAGGCCTGAGTCTGAGGCTCCCGACTCAACGGCAATAATAACCACGTTAATAATAATAATGATAATAATGATAATAATGATAATAACAGAGTAAAGAGTTTGTTCACGGCTGCAGTGATTAAAACACAAACTCATTGTATGTTTTGTTTGCCGAGTGTTTTGTTGCTCTTTAGAATCGCTGTCTTCCTGGCTCCTGTTTGATCCCGTACACACTTTTGTTTTGTCTCCTTAAACATGGCCCTTATTGTTGTTCTCACAGAGGTAAAGCCTCTGCTGATCTCTTTTGTTTATATTGTAGTTGGGTGAGAGACAGCGATGGCGGGGGAGAGAGAGTGTTGGAAAGGAGAAGAGGCTGCGATAGTGATTGTTCTGTTTGGCAGCACCGAGCACCGTTGGTGTGGGAAGAAGAGAAAGACGTCTTGTGTTTTGTTTATGACAGAGTAGCAAAAGCTGCCACAGGGAATCTCTGGGCTTGCCGTCAGGCTTTCTCAGGCTGTTCAGCAGCCAGCCTTTGAGCGCGCCTCTCGTAACAGACCGCCACACGTAAAACTACAAGAAAAACTACGGCCACTCAGACCTGGCTCCTCTGAAACACTGGCACAAACATCATCTGAGAACCGGACATTTTCTGGGGTAAAACTGACAAAAGTTTTCACTTTTAGTCGCGACTCGTACTGGCAGCAGATTTCAGCGTGTGTAAAAATACTTTTAGTTATTTTTAGTTTGAGTCACCGCTGAAGCTTCTTCTTAAAAGAAAAATAAAATAAAGGATCCATTTTACCTCTGGACTCACGTCTTACTCAGCACAAATATGATATTTATTTATGATGGAAAAAGTGAAGACAAAAGCAGCATTAGTCCCAGGTTAGCCCTGTGCTCTTACTCATACTCTGGCTCTAACTCGTTATTTTCCTTTGTGAACCGTAAGTGTGATCATAAAAAGATGTTTCAAATGTGTTTCTAATCAAAAGTGCAGTACAGGAAATTTGCAGTCACTCCGAGGGAGGTGTGAAATGTGCTCGCCGTGCCATTTCTGCCATGACCGCTCCACACTCCACGCTCCGCGTTGCCAGATCCCTCCTCTTTCGCGCTATAGCAGCAGTCGAGCCTTGGACTGGCTTGTGAGAAAACCCAGAGAAACCTCGAGCAGCTGCCAGCCCGGGCCAATTTACTGACCACAGGAACGAATCACAAATAAAAAGTCCTCTAGTGAATATCACTGAGAAACATCTCTGAATATGAGGATTTATTGGGGGAAAGTGGACATTATGAGGCATCAGTGAGACACGTCCTGCCCCGTGTCCCTCCCTACAGCAGGACACAGTCTTCAGACACATTCAGACACATTCAGACACATTCAGACACATTCAGACACATTCAGACACGATTCAGACACATTCAGACACGATTCAGACACGATTCAGACACATTCTGGGGTTTTTGTTACTTTCTTCATGTCTGTAGCAAAATGTGTTGTTAACAAATAGATTTTTATCTTCAAGGACAGAACAAAAGTCAGACTCTTTCACTCTCTTACATTTGTTTTTGATGAAAGTAAATCAAATGTCAGTGTTGAGGCTGCGGGGTCAGAGCTGTGTGGTGCATTGTGGGAACAGGGCCTTCATCAGATAAAGCAGCGTTAGCACGTGCCTCCTTCAGCAGTTCAGTCATTTTATCTGTCTGTCTGATAATGAGAAACATCACGACGTCCGAACTCAGAAGGGCTGATACGAGCGCTCTTTAAAAACACCGAGCTCTATTCTTGGCTGTGGAAAAAAGTGGATGTGTTTGGACGGCTGACGTCGCGCTCCAGCCAAAGCCCTGTTGTGTTTTTGTGGAGCTTTTTCCCTGCAAAAGATCCACGAGCGTCTGCAGTCGTGTGCTGCTGGAAACGGAGGGACGTTACAGGCTTAAACCGTCCAACGCCACAGGGTCTGAGAGACGTAAACCACACTGCGGGCGAACAGAAACACAGACACACTATGGTTCACCTGGGCTTTATTTAAACCTGTGGAAAAGCCTCTGCACGAAGCTTTTGTCCTCGAACAGCCCAGACAGTTTTAGTTAACTATCACTTTTTATAGCCGTACGATTATAGAAATGTAAAGCCGGTGTGAAACAGATTAAAAAAACACACACGTAAAGCAAAAAACATGCAATTTCCATTTATAAATTCGCTATTTTCATAATATTAACCAAACATAACCTCTTTTTGGAACATAAAACCCTCTCCCAGACCAGCGCGCGGGTGGCACTTTCTGTTCTGCTTCCATTTTACATTTTATTTGTAGCTGCGCCAACCCCAAAAATGCAAGTATTCCAAAAAGACGTATACAAACCCTGTCAGGATTCCCCGACCTCAGAGCCGGAGCGAGAGAGAGCAGAAAAAAGGAGAAACGCTCACGATCAAACAGGCCAAGAGCTGGAGAACATGGCTTATTCAGCGTGTGCGTCGTTCACAGCGAGACCCTGGCATCGGCTGGCGAGTCTGGCCAGTCGCTCTGCACCGCACCGCCTCAGTAATGCTACAATTAGACACATAATAGCAGCATTACAGTTTTATTTGGTTTTCCCATACAGATGTTTTGTGCGTGTGCGTTTTTTCTCCCTGAAACGCCGTTCTGGTTCAGCGTTTGGGGTTGATTTATTTCTGTTGTGCTGTGGAGAAATGTCAGAGTCTTAGGGTTGCGCGATACTTGTGTTGGTGGCCGTTTTTTTGGCATGATGCTATCTCTGTTTTTTGGAAGACGCCAAATTTTGAGTCCGAGCCTCTGCCAACGTCCTCCCTCACATCCTGCCGCTCTGCTCTTTTCTTCTCTTTCTTTTATGACTTGTTCTTTTTTCTTTGATTCCTAAACAAATGCCCTCGCTCAGCAGCCTCATTAGCACCTGGGCGTCCGTTTGTGGCGACTGAAAAATCTATAGTAACTTGTAAGCCCAAACATTTTACAGCTCAATAGGACAATTATGTGTGTGGTTTTTTTGTGTTTTTTTTTTAAAGAGCGGTGCTGGGAGTTGGCTTTCAGTGTTTAGATCTGTTTCTGCTTTACTAAACAGCTACTTGGATGAATTAAGCTGTAAAATACCTCGATTCAATTGGGCGATATGACAAAAAATTAAAATAAATTTTTTAAAAATTAAGAAAATAATTAAAAATATATAATATACATAAATAATAAAAATCAGTCAATTAAATAGATAAATAATAAAAAATCAATCAATAAAAATAAATGAATAATAAAATCAGTCAATAAAAAAATGTAATAAAATAAAATAAATAAATTTAAAAAATGAATAACTTTTTCATATTAATCAATTAAAGTTTGATTTTTATTTTTAAAAACATAAAATAATGTACATTTTCTGAACCTAAGCAATATAAACTTGTAATTATTCCATTTAACTCAAAAATCCGTTGGAATTATGCTCCATAAACTTTCACTAATGCACAATTGGTTATGATAAAATATAAAATTCCCAGAAGAAATGGCAAACTCCTGATTTCGATTAATTTCCTTTAATTCCGCAGCTCCTCTATCAATACACACTGATTAGCTCTGTCTGTTGATATTAGCGTTAGCGGCGTCGTATGGTAAGATAACAATTTATGCTAACTTTACTCATTTGACGAGGGTTTTGTAATGTATTTAGACTCACAACAGACGGCGTTTTTCTTTTTTTTTTTTTTAAATGCGCCACGAGAGATGCAGTTTGAAGAAGAAGATGGA
This sequence comes from Periophthalmus modestus, assembly GCA_019594935.1. NCBI lineage: Eukaryota > Metazoa > Chordata > Actinopteri > Gobiiformes > Gobiidae > Periophthalmus > Periophthalmus modestus. The sequence goes on along the minus strand of JAIEZT010001373.1, from coordinate 32,033,196 downwards.
AAACAGGGTGGGGGGATAGAATAAGTACACATCTGAGCCAGAATGCAGAGAATGAAATTTGGCATGGGTTTGTGTAAAGCGAGTAAGCTTCAAATCAGTTTGGACACAGATCTAGGACGCTAGAAGAAAGCGTGATGAAACGGGATAGGGAACGACATGGGATTGGAGGAGGGTATCGCTCGGTGGAGGGGGGTATGGTTAAGTACGGAGGAGGAAGAAGAGGAGGAGGAAGAGGAGGAGGAGGGGGGGGGAAAGCATGTGTGAAGTTGAGGAGCCGGGGATTGTGGGGGATTGTAGGGGAGAGTGTCCCTCAATGACGACTTGAAAAGCAGCCGGTAAATAAAATGGAGAGGCGGTAAACAAGGCGCCGCGATTCATCAAAAGAGTTCATTCATGTGAGAGCAGGAGAGAGTCTTTACGAGGAGGACACCCACAAAAGGACTCCGCAGCTCAGACGACACCGCGAATGTAGGCCGGACACCACGATACGCTTTAAAGCAAAGGCGTATCGCGATAAACGATGATAATATTGAGACTACTTTACAACACAGACTCAATAATGATAATTTAAGATAATCCCAGTGAAACATTTTTAAATATATCGTCATTAAAAGGCCTGAGCTGCAACATATGAACCGCAAAATGAAGCAATAATTAGCCGTAGAAGCGCGATATATTGCTACAAAGCGATACCGCGATAAACGATAATAATATTGAGACTACTTTACAACACGGACACAATGACGATAATTTAAAATAATCCCAGTGAAACATTTTTAAATACATCGTCATTAAAAGGCCTGAGCTGCAACATATGAACCGCAAAACGAAGCAATAATTAGCCGTAGAAGCACGATATATTGCTACAAAGCGATACCGCGATAAACGATAATAATATTGAGACTACTTTACAACACGGACACAATAACGATAATTTAAGATAATCCCAGTGAAACATTTTTAAATACATTGTCATTAAAAGGCCTGAGCTGCAACAAATTAATAGCTAAATAGAGCAATAATTAATAGAATTTGAAACAGAAGCAAATATAGACGATAAACGATAATATTGAAACGAATGAATTGACGCCGCTGACACAATAATGATTATGAAAAATTATCCCAGTGACCCATTTTTAAATAGACTGGGTCATTAAAAGGCCTGAGCTGCAACATATTAACAGCAAAATTAACCATAGAAGTCGGCCTTTCGTAACATATTTAAAGGACGATATATCGCTACAAAGGTTTACCGCGATAAATGATAATAATATTGAGACTACTTTACAACACTGACACAATAACATAATGTAAGATAATCCCAGTGAACCATTTTTAAATAAACAGGATCATTAAAAGTAGCAATAATTAACCTGTCATGATAACAAAATTTGAAGCCCGATATATCGCTGAAGTAAATATAGACGATAAACGATAATATTGAAGCTAATTTACGACTCCCAGTGGAACATTTTTAAATAAACAGTATTATTCAAAGGCCTACAACATATTAATGGCAAAATGAAGCGATAATTAGCCATAGAAGTCGGCCTATGACACATTTTAAAGTGCGATATATTGCTACAAAGGTATATCGCGATAAACGATAATAATATTGAAACTTAAAAATTTACGCCACCGACACAATAACGATAATGCAGAATAATCCCAGTGAACCATTTTTAAATAGACTGGATCATTAAAAGTAGCAAAGCAATAATTAACCTGTCACGATAACAAAATTTGAAGTTCGATATATCACTGAGGTAAATATAGACGATAAACGATAATATTGAAACTGACGTAAAAACCCAAGAGCAGATTTAAGCCACAAAAACTATTCTAAATGTACAATATTGTTAAAAAATCACGCGCTGCAATAAATAAACAGCTTTAGTCGTTAGTTTGCGTCTGTAACGAGTCAGATAGGTCATTAATTCAACTTTTTTCGGCGTAAATCTGATCATAAAGCCAAGAAATAACCAAAAATGTACCAGAAGTGCAAAACCAGTTTTCAAATATAGAATGATAAGTGGATATAGTGATTATTGTGACATAGCAGTTACTTACTCAACCCTCTACAGCTCAACTACCCCAAATTTCCCAACTTTTACATAGAAACTGCCCACACGATAAATCGATAAAGTGATTATCGTGACAGACCGACGCAAACGGGAAATTAATCTTGTGATCGATCGAGATTCTAAGAGATAAACGGTTAAACAGAGTAAAAAAAGGTGCAAAACTGTAAATATACTGCATCTTTTCTTTCACGCAGTCGTTTATGGGGGGCAGTTTGAAGCACGATATATATTGCTACAGATAAATATCACGATAAGCGATGATATTGGAACTACCTCACGCCAGGAGAGCAGGTTATTCTCATTGTAAAAAAACAAGTGGATGGCAATTTCTTTAAAAAGCAACATATAAATAGCCAAATGAACTAATATATTGTTCTGGAAGTCACTTTTTCAACTTTGTACAGCTCAAATTTGACCATATTACATAAAAAATACAAAAAAACTCCCCATTATTGCAAAGAAATCACATATACTGAACGATAAATTTATTTTCTAATAAAATTGTCATATTTTTGGCCATCTCAGAACTATATTTCAACTTTTTGCCTGCACATCACGCCAATACACACCATTTTTACTTTATATTTGCACTTTTAACAAGGATACATTAAAAAAAAAACAGGATTGGTGCGGTTTTACAAATAAAATACAGCTGGTTATACATTGGAAATAGGGAAATAGTGCATTTTGTCCATCGTTTCTCAAATTTACCAGCTTCCAATCTCAAATAAGAAGCTGTTTTTCCATCACATACATTTCTTGTGTTATATCTGTCCATTTTTTTCCATTTCCAAGGGTCACTCTTCAACTTATTCCTTATTATAACTTTCTAACTTTCACTTTAAACAAACAGGAGCCTCAGTTTGAACATGGTTTTGTTTCTAAGCACAAAACACTTGGATCATTAGATGTTTTATAGCCAAATACCATTTCCATTACTGTTGCAATATTTCATTTTAATACACCTTCAAAACACATGAGAATGACTGGCACAAACCCACGTCCAGTCGGGAGCGTTTTTGATGTGTAGAGCGATGAAATACGTCACTAAATTCTCTGCATTGTCTCGAACAGGTGGAAGTGCGTTTGAAACTGAGGTCGAGGTCGAGGTTAAACGCAAACATCTAAACATCTCGATTTAACTCATAACACCTCAATCCTTTCACGTCATTCACTGTTTATTATTAAGTGCGTCTATTTAGCTGTGGCCTTCCGTATCAGCGCTAAGTGCTAGGTCTGTAAGACATTTGTATTCATCCGAGCGACTGTCAGTGCCAACAGTTTAATGCGAACGCTTCCTCTTTATGTTCGTTCGGTTCGCACAATCGATTTTTTTCACTTAAAGCCGTTAGCGTCATCCATATAAACCAGCTCTATACGTCCATCGAAGCACTTAGCCTCCTCCGCTACCGCCGCTACATCGCTTCTTCTGTTTTGTTCTCGTCGCCACCCTGAAACGGTCCCTACCCGCTGCTCCCCTTCTCTTTTTATTGGACCCAAATTCGGCTGGCACCATGGCAACGAGGGCTCCCATGGAACCCTGCCTGGGACCGGTCCAAGGAGCCTCCAGGGTGGCGCTAGCTCTGCCCTTGTCTACATCAACGATCGCAGTGGCAGGTTGATATTACAAGTGTTTTTTGGTTTGGCCCAAAGTCGTAACTCTGGCCACAGTGGGAATGCTAGCTCGCTAACCTCCTTTAACTAACTACCAGCTAACATGACCTGCCGTATCCGGTGACATTAGCCACTGCTTCCACTGCTGCATGAGGCAAACGGGGGGGAAACATTTCACCAGCGCGCATATTGATGTGGCATGGCATGGTGCCCAGTGCTGCCTCCCACAAGAGCGAGCGGGCAGGAGGGAGATGAGAGAACAGAGGAGAGAGACACTGCTATCTATAATAAATGAGACTATATCATTTTTGTACTGTTCCCCGTGCCGTGCAGAGGTAAATGTGTGAGTGAAATGTGTTTTATCAGAGACTGAGAGTTTAGAGGAAGCAAAATGGAGACAAGAAATCAGCCGAAATGTGGGTTTGGATTGAAAATAGTTTGCAAAATCGAGCAATAATAGTGAGTTTAAGCCAAAACCTTAAACTCTAAATGCGAACCCTAAACCCAAAACCTAAACCCAAAACTCTTACCCTAAAGCCTGTACTTTAAACTCTTAACCCAATCCTAAGCCCTAACCTTAAACCCTTCACCCTAAACTCTAATTCTAACCGTAAACCCTTACTCTAAATTTAACCTAAACCCTAATACTAAACCCTTAAGCCTAACCTCAACCTTAAACCCTTACTCTAAACCCTAACCCCTAAACATTAACCCTAAACCTAAATCTGAAACCCTTACCCTAAAGCCTGTACTTTAAACCCATAACCGAATCCTAAACCCTAGTCTTAAAACCTTAACCCTAAACTCTCTAATTCTAACCCTAAACTCTTACACTGTATCCTAACCGTTAGCTTAAACCCTAACCCTAAACCCTTAACTCTAAACCCTAATCCTAACCCTGAACACTTGCTCTAAACCCCAACCCCTAAACATTAACCCTAATCCTAAACCTGAAACCCTTACCCTAAAGCCTATACTTTACACCCTTAACCCAGTCCTAAACCCTAGTCTTAAAACCTTAACTCTAAACTCTTACTCTAAACCCTAACCCTTAGCCTAAACCCTAACCCTAATCCTAACTCTAAACCCTTTCTCTAAACCCTGACCCTTACCCTCAAACCTAACCCCTAAACACTAACTGTAAACCTAAACCCTTACCCTTAACCCTAAACTCTAATTCTAACTCTAAACCCTAACCCTAAACCCTTACTTTAAACTCTTAACCATAAACCTAAACCCTTAACCCTAATTCTAACCCCAAATCCTTACTCCAAACTCTAAACCCTAACCCCTAAACACTAACCCTTAACTCTACTCCTAAACCTAAACCCTTAGTCTAAACCCAATCCTAAATGCTAACCCCTAACCTTAAACCCTAAACCCTTACCCTAAACCCGTCCTCTTCTTTCCCATGTGTTGTCCTAGTTTGACTCCCGTGTTTTTTCATCTCTCGTGATGATAGAGTGTTTAAATTGATTTATTGATCCGTGGCCGTCGTCCAGAGCTTTGGTTTGAGCCGTGCAAAAAACACAAGAGGCAGAAAAAACAACTAAAAACTTTGGAAATATTCTGCAAAATTGAGTCTTCTTTTCCAGCTCGGGGCTTATCCCAAAATTAAGGGTTGAACAGTGACAGACTAATGAGGCCCCTTTTCCTGCAATTACTGGTGTGCCCCGCTCAGCCGACCCCCGCTCTGTTTCCACCGGGAGCCGCTCATCTCGGGCTTTGTACTCGTTTATCCCTCTGTTTTTTCTCTCTCTGTTTGGTTGTCACTTTCTTTGGGATTAGTCGTAAATCAAGGTGGCACTTCACTTTTAAAAAGAGAACATAACGGCCTATTAAAGAAATCTGTTGCTAATTTGTGTTTGATTGTTATCTGAGACGTTGCGCCGTGTTTGTTTAGGCTCTTTAGGTTTTATCTCCATCTGTGCAGATAAACGGCTGAACTTGTGAAGGTTTTGTGTATTTTTATTGTTGTGCGTCGCTCTATAGTTACAAACAGCGACACCTGTGGATCGTTATGTTGGAATTTGCACATTTTAAATCGCGATATTCATCTAAAACAGGGGTGTCAGACTCAGATTGACAGATTTTCACAGAGCGCCATGTAAATGTAACTAAGTATAACCAGATGTAATGGAAAATAACTATTTTTAGTGTTGTTAATTAAGCGTTTCTGTATTTTTTACTTATTCTAGCTACAAATGTCACATATGAACTTACATAGATATGAAAAAACGTCTGTGTAACTGTGTATCTCCTGAAAAACTGATATTTTAAGACAGTTATACCTTTTAATTTACCTTGCCGCGGCCACATAAAATGACGTGGTGGGCCACATTTGGCTCGTGGGCCTTAAGTTTGACATATGTGATCACAACATACAAAGTGTAGGTGTCAGCGCCCCCTGTGGACAGCTGCACATCACTAATGAGCAGCAGATTTTTTTCTTCATTTGTACCAAAATGACGACGCGACGCTGCCGAATCTGACGAGTATCACCGATTAAAGGATAAAACTGGAGAAGGAAGCGCGCATGGTAAAAACTGGGATTTATCGGCAAAATGGCGTCTTGAAAATAAGCGATTAATCGATCGAGAGGGTGAATGAGAAGAGGAGTCAACTATAACATGATTCTAATCTTTGGAAAGTCCATTTTGCAGGTTAGATCTGCTTTAAACCTTTTTTTTCACTTCATTTATGTGTATTTTGCTCTCTTAAAACTAGCTAACACACCTGCTGTTAGCGCTACCTTTACTTTTGACTTCACAGACATAATCCAGAACATTAGCAGAGGTCAGAGGTGGCGAACTCTTTCAATTCGTGATAACACAACCCCGTTTAGCGCAGAGACAAAACGCCCGGCGCAGGTGCTAATGGGATGCTACCTTGTGGGCTAGCGCCAACTGTTTTTCACATGTGAGCCTGGAGTCCAGTGCCAAGTAAAAGTCACTCCGAAGGCTAAATCCCTTCCCTGTGCACCATGCTAATAAGTCCCAATCTAGGCTCATCCTTTTTAATACAGAGGCTAACGATCAGCCTGAAAGCCCTCGTGCAGCTGCCCCACGAGTGACCTGGCTCCGTGCGGTCAGCCCAATGACACTGGCGCTGGAATAGAAATACAGAAGGCTTCTCCATGTACGTCTCACATGTACAAGCTCACGTTGATTAAAAGTTGTTGTTATAATTGCTGGGCTTAAAATGACAGGTGGCGGATGCGTCCTGCTAATCCCCCGTCTAATTTTGAGGTCCAGGGGTGAAGCTCTTAATCCGAAACATACACATACGCTCAGTCATAGTCTTACAAATGTGAGCGCTGCTACTCGCCGAGGCTGGCGCGACCTCTGCGGCCCCTCGGACACTTTCTTTTTGCAGAAATGTGGTTGTTTCAGAGTGGGCTACGACGCTACCAGTCAGAAGTTTGGACACACGCTCTTTTTACTACTTTTTACTCGCAGCAAACATGAAATATATGAAGTTAAATACATGGAATTATGAAGCAAAGAGAGAAAAATCAAATAGTTCTACATGTTTTTTTATATTTATATTCCATATTTCAATCCTCAAAGTAGCCACCGCTTTGGTTTGTTGGAAAATAGTTAGCAGGGTTATTTAAAATGTTAAATGAAGGCGAGATGTGTTAAGTGTCTTGCCCAAGGACACAGCAATCAGTGTGAATCTCGTCAAGAGCGAGATTCGAACCGCCAACCTTCAGATCAGTGCAAAAAACACTCTCCTATGTCACTTTTAACCTTTTTTTCTTTGCTACATAACTCCACACATGTCGCTTTGTATATTTGGTGTTTTCTGTGTGGATATAAAACATAGAAAGTGGTAAAAATAAACCAAAAACGAAACAGTGAATGAGAGGGTGTGTGCAGACGTTTGACCGCTCGTGTTCGTTTTATTTTGGTGTAATCACGAGGACATTTCCGTGTAGCGCAGACACCAGACACGCAATCAAAATATGCCTTAAACAAACAGCATCCGCAGCGTTTTTGCGAAGCTCTTAAATGTTTCGTTGTCATTCGATACTTGACTCCAAAACTAGTCAAGAAAGCTCCTCTTTTGTCATGTTCATGGGACTTTTTCAGCATCGACACTTGTGCAACTGCGTATCTGTTTCCTAGTATGGATTAGTGTCTGGTTTTGGATCCTTTTGACAACCCCAGAGGCCGGTGTTTATTTTTATGGCTGTGCGCTGAGAGCAGTTGTTGCTGGGGCCATATAAAGGTTCACTTGAGATAGAGGAAAGTGTCAGAGTGTCAGTGAGATAAGACTGGGCTCCACCCTTTACCTCGCTTCACCCCTGCTCCGCTGCTGTATGTGGGTCAACCGCACACACATAACTACAGTGCGACACCACAGCCCCCGCGCCGCTCGCCACGACTGCAAACACGATCGGCTCCCACCAAGCGGCTCGGCTGAGTTTACACCACTTTCACATGATCTTTTATCGCTTCTTTTGTGCGTCGATCTGCTCATGTAGTTTACAACTCGAAAACCGACGAAGGAGAGAGACAGGGCCGAGGGAGGGAGGCGGGACGGCGTTGCAGGGCCCACGGGGTCATCTCAGGTGAAATATGTCTCCTGTGGGCGGAGCTACGAGCGGAGGGAGGAGCCAGAGGAGTCAAACCCTGCTGACATACTTAATGACTGACGAATTAGTTTGAAACAAAGTTATTTTTATATATAAATGTAAAATGGAGAATGTGGAGATGCTTTTGGAGATGGGTGTTCACTGTATTTGAGTGTTTCTGTGAGTCCGAAGTACAAGAATGTCTTCAGGAGATGGATTGCGTGAGCGGGGCAGTGGATGTGTTGTGAATTCACTGTGACAGGAGTAAGACAGAGCCAGATAGCTGAGGATTCAAGGCAGGAGAAGAATATAAACCAGGACCAGCTGTGAGTGACATGTGATTCCTTGAGTTTTAAATACAAAGGGAGAAGGTTGGAAGGGAAAAAGATGGATGTGCAGACGTGGAGAGTGGAAAGAAGCTGCAGCAGGAGCGAAGAGTCTGCAGGGCGGGTTTCCTGAGGTCACAGCACTGAATATCACACAGGAATGTGGAATGTTGAACCGCTGCCAAAGCAAACTCACCGGCCGAGCCACCGCCGCCTCCAATGACTGTCAGGGACCATACACACATGTGTCATGTATGTAGCACACGGACACGCGACGTTCTAATGCCCCCACCTGCGGATCAGATCGACCACAACACGACTGATCAGAGTTTTGACACCTGTGAACATTACAGCCACGAAGTGAAATGAAAACATCAGTGTCAGTTCTGCCTCTTGTTTGTGTTAAAGCAGAAGGAACTTTATAATGAGCCGTGATAGAACGACTCCAGAGCACGAGCTGTGAGTTTATGCAGCTGTGACGCACACGCAGAGCACATGCACACATATATATACACACACACATGCACACATGCACGTACACATGCACACATATATACACACACATGCACGTACACATACACACATACATGTACACAAATACACATACACACATATATACACACACACATACATGTACACAAATACACATACATGCACAGACGTGCACATACATGCACACTCATGCACACATATACACACATGTGCACACACAGATACGGTGTGTGAGTCATTTCGATTAAACATGTAAAAACACTGATGCTGTGACTCACTCTCCGTGCACACACGTGCACACAGGTGCACACACGTGCACACACGTGCACACACACGCACACACACACACACACATGCACATACACACACAGGCTAAAGTGGCTTTTGATGTCAAGGACTCGGGTTATATCCGTTGAGGACTAAAAATAAATATTACCTTAGTGAAGAAATGCTTCTTCAAAAACTCTAGAACGGATTAACAAGAGAAACTAAAAAATATATGTTTTAATTGGTTCAGAAGTCTTCAGTTTGTCCAACATGTGAAGTCGTGTTTCACAGGAGCAGACTTCAGTCCTGGAGCAGACCTGACTGAATAAACAGGATTAGTGCAGCGTGTGGCTGAGGGGACGAGGAGCAGCCGCAGAAGTGACTGTTTCGACCTGTGTTATGTTCCTCTGTGATTTACGTGTGTGCGGCCGCGCAGGTCCCCATAAAAGTTAACAAGACAAATTACTGTCTTTATCCATGCTTGTTTTTTTAGCTGTTGTAAATTTGGAGGCCCACCCTTTCCCTTATGTCTGAGTGCTTCTCGTGCTCCTCCTCCTGCAGACTCCCTGTGTCTCGGAGCACGCCGGGGTCAGAGGTCACAACAACTGAGCCCCCGGGTTGTGCTTTGATGTGGTTCACCGCACACATTCATTCACACACACAGCGGCGCAGGTCAAGTCCAGACAAACACTCAAGGCGCTGACAGCTCGTGAGCAGCGCCGAGGCCGGGGTCCACGGGCTTTCATGTCCCACCACAATAGCTACATTAGCAAATTTAGCTCTAAGCTCAGGAAGGAAAACATCTGTAAAACCGTCTAAGGCTGTCAGCGGAAAACATGAGAGGAGGAGGGGCCAACGTTTGGTGAAATACGACTGTGTAAAGAAGTGGACTAAGTGTTCAGCTCCAAATGAAGTTCATCGACGCTAGCAGTTATAGCGGCTAATTTGGAGTCGAGTACGAGTATCATAGCAACCAAAGAGCCAATCAGGAGCGAGGATGTTGAAGGTAATGCTCCTTCCTGCCTGCACTGCTACGCAATGAATGAAAACAATCTCTAACTCTTTAACTGGAGCGTCTCGGAGCCTGATTTCTCTGTTATTAATGTTCATATCTTGATTTACAGACACAAAAATCACGTAGAGAGTTAGGAGGAACATTTAAGACCAAAATGACGAGTCTGACAGAGAAAGGGGACACAGCTTTTCAATAGAAAGTGAATCAGTGCCAGAGTGGATGGAGCTGGAGGCACGCCCATGATCACTTCCTGTTTGGAACGTGACGGCTAGCAGGTTAGCTATATCTGCTTCTATATACAGTCTATGATTCAAACGCACTGAACTTTGCTAATAATGATAATAATTCCTGAAACTTTGAGTCTTTAGCGTTGCAGAGCTAATCTTCAGGGATGTTTCACGAGGGTTTCTTTCTAGACAAAGTTAAACCACGCTATTATCAGCTGCATTGAACATGTGCGAGTCATGTGCAAACTCAGGACTCCGACTTTCCCAAACGCATCCTCCTCGCCACGTCTGTCCTCGCCTCGCGGCTGTAATTGTGCTCGTTTCGTTGTATTTAGGCACATGCATTTGTTTATGCGGTCGTACAGCAGGCGTGTGTGTGTTTTTCATTCTGTCCACACCCTGTCATCTCCCTCCCCGGCCCGCGCTCGCGTCGGGAGAGGCAGCAGACCCGGAGTCAAAAGTGCAAGAGCGCCGCTGTGTTTGATGAGTCACCCAGAGCCAGATTTTCCCCAACTGTTTGTAAATATGTGGTTAGCCTAATTGAAGGCAGCTCTACTTCCCAACAACTTTCTCCTCTTTGTGCCGGGGTCCACGTGTGTGCGACGGGGGGCGGGCACAGTCAGGAGTAACGGCGTCGCACACCTCCGAGCTCACAAACAGGGGGGTGTTTTGTTGAGAGGAGGATGGCGGGGCGGCGGTGGCTCTCGTGCACAGACTCACTGCTCTGAGTCTGTCTGTGTAATTACAGAGCGGGAGATCTGTCTAGAGGCTGTGGTTTGGCTCGTCCTCCTCTCCCTCCATTAAGACGCTAAGTTGCGAGTGTCACTCAGCGTTTCAACAGCTCTTCCCCAGCGGTGACAGCGCAGGGGGGCGATACATGTGTGGTGTTTCTCTCTATCTACTTCTCTTTCTCTCTTTTTCTCCTCTTTCTTTTCCTTCTCTCTCCTCCTCCATCGTCCTCTCTCCCTCACTCTCTCTTTCCATCTTTTTCTCTTTATCCATTTCTCTTCCTCTCTCTCCCCCTCTCCCTCTTGCACACTGTCTCTCCCACTCTCTATGACCCTCTACCTCTCCCTCTCTCTCTCTCTCTCCCTCTCTGTCCGTCTCTCTCCACTTCCCTCTCACACACTGCTTCTTTTACTCCCTTTCTCTCTCTCTCTCTCTGTCTCTCTCTCTCTCTCTCCCCCTTCCCTCTCTCTCTCTCTCTCTCCGTCTGTCTCTCTCCCTCTCTTTCTCCCTCCCTCTCTCTCTCTCTCTCTCTCCCTCTGTCTCTCTCCCTCTCTCTGTCCTTCACTTATTGAGGTGTTATCAAAGGGTCAGTAAATGTTTTCCCTTGATCGCCCTGACCGGGTGGCACTCGCGATGAGTCTGTCAAACCAGAGCCGTGTCTCTATGTGTCTCTATGTGTCTGTATGTGTCTCTTAGTGTCTCTATGTGTCTCTATGTGTCTCTATGTGTCTCTCTCAGTGTCTCTATGTGTCTCTGTGTGTCTCTTAGTGTCTTTATGTGTCTCTGTGTGTCTCTCAGTGTCTCTATGTGTCTCTGTGTGTCTCTGTGTGTCTCTTAGTGTCTCTATGTGTCTCTATGTGTCTCTATGTGTCTCTCAGTATCTCTATGTGTCTCTGTGTGTCTCTGTGTGTCTCTATGTGTCTCTATGTGTCTCTCTGTGTCTCTCTGTGTCTCTTAGTGTCTCTTAGTGTCTTTTAGTGTCTCTCAGTGTCTCTCTGTGTCTCTATGTGTCTCTGTGTGTCTCTATGTGTCTCTGTGTGTCTCTTAGTGTCTCTATGTGTCTCTTAGTGTCTCTATGTGTCTCTTAGTGTCTCTCTGTGTCTCTATGTGTCTCTAGTGTCTTAGTGTCTCTTAGTGTCTCTGTGTGTCTCTTAGTGTCTCTATGTGTCTCTCTGTGTCTCTATGTGTCTCTGTGTGTCTCTATGTGTCTCTGTGTGTCTCTTAGTGTCTCTCTCTTAGTGTCTCTATGTCTCTCTATGTGTCTCTTAGTGTCTCTATGTGTCTCTCTGTGTCTCTTAGTGTCTCTCTGTGTCTCTTAGTGTCTCTCTGTGTCTCTTAGTGTCTCTATGTGTCTCTCTGTGTCTCTTAGTGTCTCTTAGTGTCTCTATTGTCTCTTAGTGTCTCTATTCGTCTCTTAGTGTCTCTCGGTGTCTCTCAGTTTCTCTGTGTGTCTCTGTGTGTCTCTCTGCGGCTCCTCGTGTCTCCCCATAGCTCCCCGTGGCTCCCCGCGGCTCCTCATGGCTCCCCGTGGCTCCCTGTGGCTCCCCGTGGCTCCCCGTGGCTCCCCTCTGTGTCTGTCAGAGCTCCAGCGGGGTGTTCCAGGTGCTCTCTGTAGATAAAGTCTTATTTGTGTTGACACTGGGCTCGTGCGTCTTCTCCGGTTTAATAATATCTCAAAAACAGCAGACATATTGTGCTGTGCGTGGGATTAACGTCGATTTTTACAAGATGTGGGATCTGGCTCGTCCTCAGAAGAGTCTGGTCACCGGTGAACCTCCCAGAGTTCAACTGGGCGTGATTGACAGGTGGATTAGCCAATCAGGGACACACATGCTCTGTCCTTATGGGAAAAAACATCACAGGAGGCTGAAAAACATCACAGATTTCTGCAGAAAACACTAAACTCTGAGGTTAATCTGAGGTGAGAGAAGTGAGATTTTATTTGTAAATCATAAAGGACCAATCAGCTCCTTCGTCTCACATGAGTCACCGGGTTTGAGACGCAGCAGAGGACGAGGACGAGGACACCAGACTCATATCAATCTGCGTCAAAACTACAGAGACAGAGACGTCTTTCTGGACTTTACAGGGAAAGATCTGTCATCATTTTGGCACAAACACTGGGTCTTTTCCAGTTTACTAAGCGTCCCCCGGCACGTCCCGCTTGTAAGAACGAGGACCAGGAGACAGAAACATAAAGTCAGAAGGGTTTTACTGAGTTCCAACGAAGCAATGGACTCTCAGGAAAGGACAGAAGAGAGTGAGATGTGCTGAGATGTGATGGTTCACATTGCTTTTTAAAGTGCATAGCGTTGGATCTCTCAGTGTGTGCGTCTCTCAGTGTGTGAGTCTGAGGCGTTACACATTAAGAAACTTTAACAAGGTGAGTGTTTTATGACCCTCTCAGAGTCACATATTCCTCACAGATAAGACGAACACACTGTAGCTGTTCTGTTATTGTGCTGCACTGCTAGAAAATACCTTAAACCAGGGCTGCTGAATGGGCGCAGTGATCATGAGAAGAACTTTTTACTGCTATAAACTCAATGACTTTTTAGTGACAAGCCTAATTAAAGGTAAAACCAAAGCTGTGTGAAATGCAGAAGTGATCTGTCTGTGCTTCCAAAATGTTGAAATATATGGCCCTCGGTGTAAAAAAAACCCTGAACACCCGCCTGCACCTCCGCCTCTGCTCCTCTAAATCACTATTTCTACCTTAAACTGTCTTTTCCTCCCCCGTCACCTCGTCCACAGGGTGAGCCGCCCCAGCAGGGGTCTGATCTCCGGTTGACCTGGCACTCCGCTCCTGTCCTGGGCATATGTGGCAGCCCCATATTAGCATTAGGCCTCCAGCTTGTGTCAGTAATGGGCGATTAATCGGCTGGTGACTGTATCAGAGCTCGCTCAGCCCCAAAGCAGCTTAGCCTCCAAAACACCCTGTCTTTGTGCAGAACTCAGCTTAAGTCTAATTCTACCAAAAAACATTTACATGACATACACATAAACTGTGCATCGTGGAGCGAAACGTGACGATGCTTCACAAAAGAACCGAGGCCAGACGTTAGTGAGCGGGACAGCTGCTCGGACGCTGAAATAGCCGAGCATGACCACGCTCCCAACACTGTAAAAATCTACTCAGGGATTACAAATCCACTTACTATGCAGATTGTGGGTCAACTTAACCCTGTCAGCTGCACACGGCTCACTCAGCTCCTGTAAGCTTCTAAAATTTATATTATTACTGCACGATCACTGCTGTGCAAATCCGCCCATGGACTCTGAACCAAATATTGTTTTTCAATTCTGAGTCGGACTCTATATTCTCTCGTGACAGTTTTATCCATCTGTAATTTGAACTTCTTCTGATCTGCTCTGGCTCCACAAACGTTTCCTCGTTTCGGTTTTCTGGGAGATAAATTGTGAGTGTAGTTCGCCGAAATAGAAAACTCCAAAGGTAAAAAGGGCCCCTACGAGCTGTCAGCGCAGCCTCAGCGTCTCCCTCGCCAATGATGGAGTAGCTCTTCTCAATGAATAATACCACATATGATATTGACTTTAATCACATCTGTTTGGGAGATTTAATCCGTCTTCATTCCCACTAGACCTCCCCTAGTTCTTGGACCGGTCTGCCGCTCGCTCTGCCAAAAATAATGTCTTGTTTTCTGCTATTTACTTCAAACTGTCAAGGAGGCAGTGTGGGAGCCCATGCCGTTATGCTTGTGTCTTCTGCTCACCCTTGTTTATGGATCTCCGCAGACTCCACAGCGACGTGCCAATGTGTCTAATGTTCTATACCGTTCTGTCAGCTGCGTGTGAGACTCGGCCGTAACCGGGCGTCGGAGCCAGTGCACACAGGAGCAGGAGCCAGCGCGAGTGTGAGACGCCATCGCAGCTCTCACTCAGGAGCGAGCTGGCATCGGCAACCGGTTCATCTCCACGTGTCTCTATGTAAAGCCGCATGAAAAGTACCTGTCGGAGCAGCGTAAGCGGCGCATAGACAGAGACTCCGAGGCGGGGAGAAGGGAGACGGCGGCGTCCAGTGCGGTTTGGACCAGGGGCGGAGTCAGACCTGTTTGGTTTGAGGAGCTAAGGTGGTGCAAAGGTCTTCCAAGTTCATTTAGAGCCTTTACACGATGGAGCGTACCCTTCAAATCCTATGTTTAAGTCACTATTTGGATTATTTTTTTATTATAATCTCATTTTTAAGACTTATTAAATTGTTATTTGAACATTTTTAGTCAAGATTGGACTGGATGTTCTACAAAAATGGGGTTAAAAATCTCTGGGGGGGCCATGGAGATGTAGTAGCCCCCCTAAAGCTGCCCTCAAGCCCCCTTCCTGACACCGCCCCTGGTTTGGACGTGTATATATGACGTTTAAGTACATTTTACAGTGTGTACTTTTGACTTTTACCTGTGTACATTTGAGAGAAGTATCTGTACTTTCTACTCCACTACATTTTTGAGCTGAACTGAAACGTAAAAAGTACTTTTCATATGATTTGAGGAGTTATTTGTACCATTTTCATGACCCAACTTTGCGAGTTCAAGCTTCGGCTTTGAGTAAAACAAAAATAGATCCACAAAATTCACGAGAAAAAATAAGAAACAGACTTGTATTGTTACTTTTGACGAAAATATGTCTCATTTTTGACACAAACTCAAACAAATGAACAACACTTTTTTACTCTTTAAGTACATTTTTAAGCAGGTACTTTATCACTTTTACTTAATTTTTTCATGTGATACTTAGGCACGGCGATTATCATGCCCAAAATAATAACTATAATGTCACGATAATGATAAAAGCTGTTTTGAATATGAATAATTATAACTGTAACAGAGAATATTATGGATGAAATTTGGAGGCCTGGAGCAATAAGACTCACATGGGCCCCTGTAATACAAATTAATAGAAAGAGGGTCCAATTCTGGGCCCCCTAAGACCCTGGGGCCCCGGACAACAGCCCCCTTTGTCCCCTGTGTGGACTCCCCCCTGGATAAGTCGTTTTTTCTGCACATTTTTGTAATAAAACGGCCGATTATCACGATTATACAAAATGTCCCACGAACGATTATTGTCGACTCTTTATATCACGATAAAAGATATTATTGTGTGATACTTTTACTTTTCACCTCTGTAGCTGTACACGTTTTTACTTTTTATTTCTGTGCATTTCCTCGTTTGGCAGACAAAACGAGCGGCCCGAGAGCACCCCGAGCGCTTCCCAAATCCGACCTCTTCCTTCGTCATTCCGCCGCCCGACCCTCCTCGTCCTCACCCCCGCAGAGGTACGCGAGACCGCTCCCAGCTGGGCCCCGAAAAGGATCCAGGGATGCATCAGTTATTATTAAAATAGCTCTCCCAGTGCCAAATACCTCATTAGTCATGTGCGTTTGTGTGTCTCGCTCAAAAACATATGCAGAAGTACACACTCACCACCTGGCAGACTGAAGCCTTTTCTAACATAAGACACACATTAAGAACAGAGGTACAAAAATATACCCTTGTGATTAAAAGTGGAGGAGATTGTCGTAAATCCTCGCTCGTGTGATGGCGAAATGGCGAGCACATGTCCAAGTCGTCGTCGTCTCTAAGCGAAGCAGCGTTTTCAAAGGTTTAGTTTTACCTCCAGAGTTTTTTTAACAATCGTTCTTTCAAATGCAAATGTGCAAATGTACGACTGATAATCGAGTTTGTCCGGGTTTGTCATTGGAGCGAATCAAAATCGAGAGTTTGATGAGGTTCACGGCGTTTAGTTTTATATTCAGACGTTTTGCTCTTTTACAGCAGCGGTGGATGAAGTACTGCATTTTGGTACTTAAGTAAAAGTACAGGTGCTCGAGTAAAAGTAAAAGTGTCACCTGAAAAAATCGGCCTGTACCTGTTTAAAATGTACTTTAAGAGCAAAAAGTTAAAGTATTGTTCATTTGTTACAGTGTAAATGTAGAGATATTGATTAAAAAATGACAAATACTTTAGTCGTAGTAACAAAATGAGTAAATTTCTGAACTTTTCTCATGAATTTTGTGTATTTATTTTTGTTTTGCTTAAAGAACTCTTAAACTTTAGTCAGGATTTACCACGAACATGGTAAAAATAACCCCTCAAATCTTAAGAAAAGTACTTTTTACTTTTCAGTCCTGTTCAAAAACGTAGTGGAGTAGAAAGTACAGATACTGCTCTCAAATGTAGTGAAGTAAAAGTAAAAGTATCCACTGTAAAATGTACTTAAAGGTCATATATTACACAAAACTGACTGTTCTGAGGTTTAATCCGTGTTATAATGTAGTTAAATCATCAAAAACAGACCTGGAGTTGTGTTTTGTTTCATTCACACGTGTCTGAGTAACGTCTCCAAACCTCAAAACACTCTGTTCCACCTTGTGATGTCATGAAGTGGTAGTTTTTTTCAAGTTAACAGCTCCTTTTACCTTTAGTTTCAGTAGAGACGGGCAATTCCAGAGCTGAAATCATCCAAATGATTCTAGAAATGAAGGTGTGTGGAGTTTAAAAACACACTGGAGCACTTCCTGTATCGCCACACGATGACATCACAAGGTGGAACAAAGTGTTTTCAGTCTGAGAGAAGAGCTCAGCCTAAATACGCAGGGTTAAACATGTGAATGAAACAAAAAACACAACTCCAGGCCTGTTTGTGACGAGGAAACATTAGAACAGCTCAGAAAACAGTGTAACACAGGCTCTTTAAGTAAAGTACAGATACTTTTACTACTTTTTGTTACTTTTCTCAGACCTAATTCTTAACAAACACATCTTTTATCCACATATAGCACAGATTTAACATCATGAGAACACGTTTTTCCTGAAGCACATACACTGCCCTCATTGCAACGCCTCTCAACCCCATTTTTTTGACGTTTCACTTCCGATCCGAGCTGATACTTGAACTTGAACTTGCGAGTTCTTCGTGGTCGGGGTTGGTCAGGCTGGAGGCTGTTCCCGCGCCCCCCTCCCGCACGCCCTCCCTCCTCTTTACCCTCTGCGGTGGGATTAAGGGGTCCTGGTGCCATCAAAGGCCTGTCACCACTAGAGTTAATGGAGCATCGCACATGCGCTCGGCCATAGACACACACGCACACACACACACCGCGACGGGAGACAGCCCGGCAACTTGAGACGGGAGGTATTTGGAGATTTGGGACGAGGGGGTATTAAGGGTGTTGAAGAATGCTACAGTACGGGACGTGAGCTGGTGAAAATGGTGTTACCGCGGCAATAAGAGGACATCTTTTTGGAGAGTTTAAGTCGTGTCTGGGTGAGCGGAGGGGGAAGTTTGTCATCTTAAGGAGGAGTGAAGAGGGCACTTGTTCGTCACAAAGCCTGATGTCACGGCTGCTTACACTTCAAACAGACGAGCAGGCTGACGGATTGTAATGTACACTGTTATCGCACACACGCATAATGCAAACAGCCATACATTACGCACACAAAGGCACGCTCCCTGTGTGTACGCCGGCACACAGACGCAGACAGAGCGGGGTTAACCGGGTACAGTTCCTGTGGCTTCCCTCATCAAACAATAGTTGCTCTATTACAGGCCCGACAAGCCAGTGTGTGCCAAGGGAAAGAGAGAGAGCGAAACAGAGCGAAACAGAGCAGCCAGGGAGAGCAGCAGGCTTCAGGAAAACGCAGACGACAAAACACACTTGGACCACGAAGACTCCCAGATCCCTTTACAAACAGGAAAAGTATAACGTTTGTTTCCAGGAAATTAAGTTAACAAAAAGTGTGTTTGATTGCACCTGCCCACGTCCCGTCATGTCTGTCGTCTTCGCTTTGTGCCGGGCGGAAAATGGCATCGCAGTTCACAGAAAGAGCCTGATTTTACGTTTGTGTAGTGGAAACAAGGGCAACTAAAATATAAATATCTATCTGTCCAAACTACGGCTCAGGGGCCAAATGTGGACCTCAGACCTGTTTTTTTGGCCCTCACGCCTCCTCCTGAACTGATCAGGAAGTATTTTTACTGCAAACTGAAGAGATTCTACCTGTATAACCTGAATAACATCACTTTGTATTGTGACACAGACCTAAAAATAATCTTCCAGGTCTTATTACAGGTGCAATGTCTGTCAAACCTGTGTTAAATCTGTGTTTGACTCCGTGTATCGACTCTCAGTGAGGAAAGTTTCGTCCCTCGTTTATCTATGTTCTAAAAATAACCCACAATAGGCAAAATCTGCGCAATATCAGCTTTATTTTTTAGGTATTCTATATGTTTCTTGTCTGTTAAACCCCTCACCACACACTTTATACACTTTTCTCACACAGGCATTAACATTTTCTCACATTTCTCCCTCGTTTAAACTCTCAAAGTCCAAACCTTCGTAGATTTTAAAAAATAAGTGCAGTTTTATAGAATGAAACCAAAGAAAGAAGAAAGACCTGGAGAAATACAAAATATAAACGTTTCCTAAACAGTAAATCAAAAATTACGCTTTTAGAAATACTGTTGGTGCAGAACGTTTCGTCGCTCGACATCGGGGAGAAAACTTGCAAACATACAGCACTTCAGAGTCACACTTCCATCAAACATTTACTGTATTTTTCGGCGTATAAGTCAAAAAATGCATAATAATGAAGAAAAAAAGCGGTTGTCAGTGTGACTGTAATGAAGATGTGAAATTATATACTCAGATGCAACTTATATTTCACATATAAGTCGATAGACAATGGTCTACAGTCCCTCGGCCAATCAGGACGCAGAACACAATGGTCTACAGTCCCTCAGCCAATCAGGACGCAGAACACAATGGTCTACAGTCTCTTAACCAATCAGGACTCAATGGACATTCATACAATGTAAAAAAAAACAACTGTTCTCTGTTGGTTCATCGCAGAGACGTAAGGACAGAGTTTTTTAGTAAAATCTGTCACAAAAATCACTATTTCCACGTCTCGTTCAACACAGAACGCACAGAACAGTCATTTTTGGGCGACTTTTTCTTTGCTGTAGTGGGAAAAGTTCATTTTAAACACAAACTAACTGCACACGTGTCTAATTCTGTCGTGTATGTTCGATATTATCGTGACACATGGGGCGACAGCGGCTCTGGTGGTGTAGCCCAGTTTTGGCGGTTCGAATCCCGCTCTCGTGTGATTCCAGCTCCTTTTTGTTCTCGGACAAGACACTGAACCCACCTCGTTTGAATGTGTGTGTGAATGGGTGAGTCTCCTTGATGTAAAGCGCTTTGAAGGAGCAGAAACGCTTCATAAAAATGTGATTATTTGCCGTGTCGCAGCTCAGATTGTGTTTTTGAGACAGGTTTAACTAAAGAGAGAGTGAAAGGCCTGGTCCTGAGCAGGTCCACTTCTGCTGTACATCCTGTGAGCCAGTCTCTGCAGGAAACACTCCTCCTCCCTCCCTTCCTTCCTCCCTCCTTCCCACTCGCCCTTTACTGCTGTCTGGGCCTTTATCGCTCCCTGCCTCCTTCCTCTCTATCTATCTGTGGGATGAAAGGGGGGAGCGCACCCGTCTCTTTCACCTAAGAGTCTTTTTGTGTACATGCCTTTGTCTGAGCAAGTGTGTCTTTGTGTTGTGATTAAAATTCTGTTGACTTGTACAAGCGAGCCGTGTGAGGGCGCCCATTGAGCCCGAGCAGGTGGGCCATGGTTACTACAGTCCGGCTAATCACTCCTTCCTGCGGGTGAGCGAGTGGGTCACGCTCGGGGCAGGGGAGGTACAGACGGCCCACTGTTAAAGCCGCTATAGGGGAGCGTAAATGAAGGAATCGGCTCTTTGGGAGAACACAGATATCGCTTGAGCTGCTCCCAGTCGACGTGATATGATGCAATGATAGAAAGTACCACAGTAAACTGGAAAAACTCAAGTATTCTGTGAGTAATGTGAACAGGGATGCACCGTGCAAGATTCTTCTACCGATACTGGGGCCGATACTTTGGATTTAAGCGTCTGCCGATCCCCGATATCAACCGATACTAGAGCAGAAAGAGAAAATATAAGTTATTCTGGCAAAAAAATATCCAAATTTGTTTGGTATCTGTTATTTATGAAGTTGGGCCAAATATTTGGGCCAAAATTGTGCAGTAAATAATCAAAATGTTCAATATTTGCACTGATACTTTGGATTTAAGCGTCAGCCGATCCTCGATATCAACTGATACTAGAGCAGAGAGAGGAAATATCAGTTATTCTGGCAAAAAAATATCCAAATTTGTTTTGTATCTGTTATTTATGAAGTTGGACCAAATGTTTGGGCCAATATTGTGCCGTAAATAATCAAAATGTTCAATATTTGCACTGATACTTTGGATTTAAGTGTCTGCCGACTCTCGATATCAAACGATACTAGAGCAGAGAGAGAAAATATGGCAAAAAAAAATGCAAATGTCTTTTGTATCTGTTATTTATCAACCAACTAATGTCTTAATGTGTTTCTTAATTTGTAAAGCACTTTGATTTACTATTTAAATAACTACAGAAAACAAAAATACTACAAGGTGTTTGGGCTAAAATTGTCCAGCAAATGATCAAAATGTTCAATATTGACCCGATACCTTGGTCTTAAGTGTCTCCCGACCCCCGATATCGACCGATACTCGGACAGAGAGAGAAAATATAAGTTATTTATCAGGTATCTAAGTTTATTTAACAAGTAACACGTGTTTTAATGTCTTTCTGATCCTGTGAAGCACTTTGATTTACTTATGGTGCTGTACAAATATCTAAAAAAATACTACAAGGTGTTTGGGTCGACATAACAGGTCTAAATATCGTCTTATTGCATCTGTTTAGAGACCAAAATGGGGATCGACTGAACCGATATCAAACTTTGCATCTCTAAATGTAACGGTTTTGTAAATCCTCAAACCCTCAAAAGGTGAAGTCTCCAGAGGAAGCGTCGCACTGGGGTTAAACTACGGCTGAATGTCTGAAGTTATTGAGCATCTTCAAGAAAAAAATAAAAAAAGACACAATTCTACTGCAGTTATAGATGTAATTCAGATAAATCAGTGTAGAAATGTTAAATTACACAAATATATGACACAAAACTGACTCTTGTAGCTTTAAGTCGTGTTATAATGCTGTCATCTTGTGTTTTATTTCATTCACACATGCTCTGTTCCACCTTGTGATGTCATAAAGTGGTAGTTTTCATCCTAACAGCTCATTTTACCTTTAGTTCAGAAGAGACAGGCAATTCCAGGACTGAAATGACTCTAGAAATGAAGCTGTGTGTAGTTTAAAAACACATCGGAGCACTTCCTGTATCGCCACATGATGACATCACGAGGTGGAACAGAGTGTTTTCTGTTTAAGCGAAGAACTCAGATTAAAATATGCAGTGTTTGTGCGTTAAACATGTGTGAATGAAACAAAAAAACACAACTCCAGGTCTGTTTGTGATGAGAAAACAACATTTAACATCAGAAAATAGATAAAAAAGATGAGAAAATATCGTAACACGGGTTGTTTAAAGCGTATCATCGAGTTCTCAGAGTTAAAGCTGCGCTGTGTAACACTTTCCATGACAAACAGGCACTTTTCCTGTAAACCAACTCTAAAAAATGAGTTTGTTCTGGTCATTTCTCAAAGTTCGTCGTATAAATCTTTGAAATACGTTTTGGACCGAACTCTCCAGTCGTACATTATCACCGCCTGCTGCCCGCTGTTGCCCTGCTCTACTTTTCCTGGCGGCGGTCCAGTCCAAACTACACATGCACTATTCAGAATGGCTGAAGCATTACCAGTGAAAGGAGATCACCTCTAATCTGTGACTTAAAAGGAAAAAAAAAGTTACATACAGGACCGAGAGGAGCTGCGGAGTATTATTTCAGATACCCCTGGCCCGTCACCAAGAGCGTCTTAAGTCTGGCAGGGTTTGCAGCTCTTTTTGTGCTCGTCCCCCTGGTGTAGCAGCACAGAGGGGGCATTGTGTCGTTTTTTTGGGGGGCGGCGGCGTGAGGGAGGGTGTGTGAGCAAAGAACACGCACAAATCAGAGCGCGCCTACCTTTTTTTTTTTGAAATCCCCCTGTTTAAGTATGTTGTAAAGATGAAAGAAAGTCGATGCTAAAAGAAACCTCCCCTCCCGCTTCTCTCGTTCTCGTCGTCGTCGTCGTTCTTGTTCGCTCTCTCTCCATCCGTCTATCAGTATTTTCTGCTTTTTCTCTGGTTGGGCTTAATGCCTGCTTACAGCTCCATTTAGGCTGCATGCGTGAAAATTGGTAAGGGAATCGTGTGGGTTTTGTGTCCTTGGAGATAACCGCTGTGTGGGAGGTGACAAAGGTAGTGTAAGCTGTGGAGTGTTTGCTTGCGCGGCTGCCGGGCTGGAGTCTGTTAGGTATAAAAATGGATCTGTGACTGACTGCGGCGTCTCGTGTCAAACGAACCCCGTCCAGCTGCGCTCTCACACTCCTCATGGCCTAATTCGAGGGTCAGTTCGAGGGTTTAGGTCTGTGCGTTTGCCTCTTCTGCTGCAAAACGCCATGTTCTTTTACGCTGGAAATCAAAATGTCAGTGCAGTCCCTCCGAGCTGAAGCAAAACTACAATTTAAACATGTCAACTGCGCAAAAAGTTGTGGGAGTGTCCTATTAACAGATGTAATTTCTTCTTTTACTATCAGAAATCAACAAATTCCCTCTTTAGCGCATGATGGATTCATGAAGTTATGGTAAAAAGTCACATTTTTACACAGTGCTTTTCCATTTCCAACTCGCTCAAATCGCTTTACAGTCGGTTTAAGTGTCTTGCCCAAGGACACACTAGCAGTATTTATGTGTGGGAGCTGGAATTGCAACGCCAACTTGTGGTTTCGGTGGATTTGACCGCAGAGAGCGCGATTCAAACCTCTCAACTCTAAGTACAAATGATTCTAGTGAAGGTGTGTGGAGTTTAAACTACTTCCTGTATCACCACATGACATCACAAGGTGGAACAGAGTGTTTTGGGAGAGGAACTCAGCGTAAATCTGCAGGTTTTGTGTGTTAAACATGCGTGAATGAAACAAAAACACAACTCCAGGTCTGTTTTTGACATCAGAACAGATCAGAATATATCGCAACATGGGCTCTTTAAGTAAAGTACAGATATTTTACTACTTTTTGTTACTTTCCACCACTGATTAAGACCAAATTTTAACAAACACACATCTTTAATCTACATATAGGACAGATTTAACATCATGAGAACACTTTGGAACATGTTTTTCCTGAAGCAAATACACGACACTCATTGTAAACCACCTCCAGCCCATTTTTTTTGCAGTTTTCTTTTTGTTTAAGCTACTTCCTGTATCACCACATGACATCACAAGGTGGAACAGAGTGTTTTGGGAGAAGAACTCAGCCTAAATCTGCAGGTTTTATGTGTTAAACATGCGTGAATGACACAAAAACACAACTCCAGGTCTGTTTTTGACGAGAAAACGACATGAGAACAGCTCAGAAAACAGCGTAACATTGACCTTTTAAAGTAAATTACATTATTTTGAAATTTAGTTTGCGTTTTTTGGAGTCACAATTATGTCATTATGCCATTTTCCCTCCAATCCTCTTCCAGCAATCCCAACAATACCCCTGATCCATCATAAGTCTGTCAGTAAACCCACAGCAGCCCCTAAGAAGATGCGCAGCTGTTAGCTTGACCGCGCGGCTAATCGTTATAGCAGTGATCAGGCTGTGCATCTGCTAAAGAGATGTGCCCGGGGCTTATCAATCACGCACATCGATCCACGAGGGCGCACGTAACGCCGCACTCTAACGCCACTGAAGTGGACCAAACCGTGGCTCAGTTGGTAGAGCGTTTGCCCACTGATCCGAAGCTTAGCGGCTCGAATCCCATCGTCGCTCTGGACATACACATCATCGGTTTGAGCGATCACATCTACGGATCGATAGGTTTAAGCGCCGCGATTTCAGCTCCTGGAACACTGTTGTTGTGTCCTTGAGCAAGACACTTAACCCACCTCTGCCCAGTTTTTCCTTTGTAAACTGTTGTAAATAAAGTGATTCCTTGACGTAAAGCGATCTTAAAAGTGGAAATCCGCTGTATAAAAACATGATTATTACCATTATTATTATTAATTTATGCATAAAATCTGGTAAAATCGCACAATTTTGACGTAAATCTGAAAATCTGAGTTAATATTTGAGTAAACTAGGTATGTCCCAGCGGGAGGAGACCCCCAGGGAAGAGCCAGGACTCGGCTGGCCTGGGAACGCCTTGGGGTCCCAACGAAGGAGCTGCAGGAAGAAGGATGTGTCTGGGGAGAGGGAAGTCTGTGAGTCCCGGGTTAGACTGTTGACCCCACGACCTCGGATCGAAAATGGATCGATAGAAAATTAACACTGGAATTAGACATAGACCGATAAATGGGTTGGACGATATTTGTGCTTTTAGCGTTATGTCCAGCAGAGGGCGATATTTTTTTTCCTGCCTCCAAAATATAAAGCATAAAGTAAATAATAGACGATAAACGATAATATTGAAACTCATTTACGCCACGGACACAAAAAAAGAGCAGATTTAAACCACAAAAACTATTCTAAATCTACAATATTGTTAAAAAAACAACAATAAACAGCAAAACGAGACACTTTAGTCGTTAATTTGCATCTATAATGAGTCAGACAAGTTATTAATTCAACTTTTTACAGCTTAAAACTCATGATACAGCCAAAAAAAAGTACGTTTGCCAAAAATATGTCGTTCCAGCTTCATAAATATCGAACGATAAGTTGATATTTTTAGTAAAACTGGGTTGAGGATGAGTTTGTAGTACATTTAAAACACAGAAATGATCAAAATCTGTCCTACATATCGGTCCCTGTGTAAAAAAAACTGTAAGGAAACAAAATAATTCACAGCGTCTCATCAAAATCTGTGAATAAACCAGGAAAAAAACGTCTCGTCTGCAGCGTCGTCTTAAATAACGACTTCTATAAAACACGTCCCGAAGTTTGGACTCAGCATTAACCATGTGGCCCCGAGTCCGTCCCGTGGGGGAGGTAATCAGCGCAGGCGTCCAGAGTTTCACCAGCGAGACCCCGGCGCATTACATCACCAGAGCTGTCCGTCAAAAGCTATCAGCCCAGTGAGACTCCGCACAGGCCCCGCCCCCCCGGACAGGCCCCACCCCCCGGACAGGCCCCGCCCCCCGGACAGGAGCTCGGGGCAACGAAAAACCAGGTTCTACACTGTTCTGATGTTTCCTCGTCACAAACGGACCTGCAGATTTAAGCCGAGTTCTTCTCTCAAACTGAAAAGAGAGTTTATCTGAACAGCACGAGTCACAAAAACATTTAAAGAGTAAGACAGAATAAGAAACACGTAAAAAAACATTAAAAATCATCATAAAATTAACATTAAAAGAGAAAAGTGCAGAATAAAACACATTCAGTCACATGCAGATTAACAGAACTAGTTTAGTCCTGGTTTAGTCCTGGTTTAGTCCTGGTTTAGTCCTAGTTTAGTCCTGGTTTAGTCCTGGTTTAGTCTTGGTTTAGTCCTGGTTTAGTCCTTGTTTAGGTCTTAGTTTAGTCCTGGTTTAGTCCTGGTTTAGTACTGGTTTAGTCCTAGTTTAGTCCTGGTTTAGACCTGGTTTAGTCCTGGTTTAGACCTGATTTAGTCCTGGTTTAGGTCTTAGTTTAGTCCTGGTTTAGACCTGATTTAGGTCTTGTTTTAGTCCAGGTTTAGTCCTGGTTTAGTCCTGGTTTAGGTCTTAGTTTAGTCCTGGTTTAGTCCTGGTTTAGTCCTGGTTTAGACCTGATTTAGTCCTGGTTTAGTCCTGGTTTAGGTCTTGTTATATCCCAGGTTTAGTCCTGGTTTAGACCTGGTTTAGTCCTGGTTTAGTCCTGGTTTAGTCTTGGTTAAGTCCTGGTTTAGACCTGATTTAGTCCCGGTTTAGTCCTGGTTTAGTCCTGGTTTAGTCCTGGTTTAGACCTGATTTAGTCCCGGTTTAGTCCTGGTTTAGGTCTTGTTTTAGTCCAGGTTTAGTCCTGGTTTAGTCCAGGTTTAGTCCTGGTTTAGTCCTGGTTTAGTCCTGGTTTAGACCTGGTTTAGTCCAGGTCTAGCCCCAGTTTAGTCCTGTGCGAGTGTGAGATGGTTTCTGTGGCACTAACATGTTGGAGATGTACTTTGGTGTTGAACTGAAAACACTCTGTTCCACCTTGTGATGTCATCATGTGGTAATACAGGAAGTTCTTCTTCTTCTTCTTCTTCTTCTTCTTCTTCTCTCTCTTCTCGTTCTCTTGTTTGTCATGACTTGTTCCTGTTTCCATGAGCCTAAATCCAGTCGTCTCAGTGGGACTTTGCTGGTTGATTAAAAGTTAAATAAACCTGATCCCTTCACATCTGCAGGTCATGTTCCTGGATGTCACTTTTTTCCTCGTTCAAAACACTTAAAATGATGGAAAAGTCTAAACGCTCCGTGTTTCTGGTGAATCTGTGGGTTAAAGCTGCACAACACTCTGTTTTCTACAGAGGACACAAGAGTTTTATTAGACTTCCTTCAAATTAGTCCTAAAAATAAGCCTCTTGGAATGTTTTTATTCAACTTTAACCAGTGAGTTTTAAAACAAACGGCTGTAAGTAACGATGAAGAAATATGTAAAAGTCAAACATCTCCTATATCACACAAAACTGACTCTTGTGAGCGTTAAGTCATGTTCTGTTATTAGTTTGTCCATATCTCCAAAGCTCAAAATGCTCTGTTCCACCTTGTGATGTCATGAAGTGGAAGTTTTCACGCTAACAGCTCCTTTTACCTTTAGTTCAAAAGAAAAAATGGGCAAATCCAGGTCTGAAATAATCCAAATGACTCTAGTGAAGCCGTGTGGAGTGTAAAAACACAGCGGAGCACTTCCTGTATCACCACACGATGACATCACAAGGTGGAACAGAGTGTTTTCAGTTTAAGAGAAGAACTCAGTCTAAAGATGCAGGGTCTCCAGGTCGGTTTGTGACGAGGAAACAACATTAGAACAGATCAGAAAATAGTGTAAAATGGATCTTTAACTGTGACATAGGATTGTGAAAAATCAAATAAATAAATACAATAAATAAAATAAATAAATCAAATAATACAATACAATAAATAATATAAAAAATACAAAATACAATAAATAATAAATAAATAAATACAATAAATAATATAAATTAAATAAATACAATACAATAAATAATATAAAAAATACAATAAATACAATAAATGATATAAATAAAATAAATAAATACAATAAAAGAAATAATATAAATTAAATAAATAAATAAAATAAATACAATACAATAAATAATATAAATTAAATAAATAAAAACAATACAATAAATATAATATTAATAAAAATAAATAAATTGTGCATAAATAGGACAAAGTTGGACAGTTTCAGATATCGTTTAAATCCTAGTATTAGTCCTGACATGCTGATAGAACAGAGAAGGAGAGAAGAACAAAGACGAGGAGGGACTGAGATAATTACAGGAAAAAGTGATCGTCCACACGTCACTATCTCCACCAAAGACCCTCAGAGCAAAGCTGTGGATAAGTGAACTCAGACTCAGACGCCTCCTCAGAGCCGAGAGTGAGGACGAGAGCTGTGCTGAAGCTTCTGGAAGTCAATGTTTCATGTTTTTTCCCATAAACTTTAAGAATAATTCCAGTATTAAGAGTTCAAATGCATCACAGCTACATGCTAACGAGCTACATGCTAACTAGCTACATGCTAACTAGCTACATGCTAACTAATATCGATAAAGTGGCTGTTTTAAGTTCACAAAGACCACTGTAAAATGCAAGATTTGTAATTTTTTTTATTTATTCATTTAATCATTGCAAGACAAGCAAACATAGTGAGCAGCTATATACAGTGAGACAAGTGGGAATAAGACAAACCAAGACAAACCGAGACAGACTGAGACAGACTGAGACATAACATGGTTTGTAGATGAACAAGTTTGTGTTGTGTGTGTGATATTTCCATGATTCTTTAGGGGTAAAGTTGGGACGACAGAGGAGAATGTAAAAAGTTTCATAAGTGAGAAAAGAAGATATACAGACTGTAAATCAGGGACAAATGTGGCTCGTATGGCTGTGTGTGGCTCGTATGTGGCTCGTATGGCTCTGTACACGTGTTCCTCCTAACATCTCTAATGCACATTACTCTGTCTGTTTCTCATGTGGCTGTGCGTGGCTCATATGTGGCTCGTATGGCTGTGTGTGGCTGTGTGTGGCTCGTATGGCTCGTGTGTGGCTCGTATGGCTGTGTGTGGCTGTGTGTGGCTCGTATGGCTCGTGTGTGGCTCGTGTGTGGCTCGTATGGCTGTGTGAGGCTGTGTGTGGCTCGTATGGCTCGTGTGTGGCTCGTGTGTGGCTCGTATGGCTGTGTGTGGCTGTGTATGGCTCGTGTGTGGCTCGTATGGCTCGTGTGTGGCTCATATGGCTCTGTACACGTGTTCCTCCTAACATCACTAATGCACATTACTCTGTCTCTTTCTCATGTGGCTGTGTGTGGCTCGTATGTGGCTCGTGAGGCTGTGTGTGGCTCATATGTGGCTCGTATGGCTGTGTGTGGCTCGTATGTGGCTTGTATGGCTGTGTGTGGCTCGTATGTGGCTTGTATGGCTGTGTGTGGCTCATATGTGGCTCGTATGTGGCTTGTATGGCTGTGTGTGGCTCATATGTGGCTCGTATGTGGCTTGTATGGCTGTGTGTGGCTCGTATGTGGCTGTGAGTGGCTTGTATGTGGCTCGTATGGCTGTGCGTGGCTCATATGTGGCTCGTATGGCTGTGTGTGGCTCGTATGTGGCTCGTATGGCTCGTGTGTGGCTCATATGGCTCTGTACACGTGTTCCTCCTAACATCACTAATGCACATTACTCTGTCTGTTTCTCATGTGGCTGTGTGTGGCTCGTGAGGCTGTGTGTGGCTCGTATGGCTCCTAACATCTCTCTAAAGCACATTATTCTGCCTGTTTCTCTTTCGCACACGCTGTTATCGAAATTAAATCTTTTAGAGTGGGGTCTGTGTAATTGTTCGCAGCCATTAAAGCTGGAGAATCGAACTGCCAAAGCCAAACATAAAATAGAACAGGAGAGATTTGCTTGGTAAAAAAAAATCTGGCGGATCATATTCGCTCTTTTAAACGTCTTTTAAAACAAATTAACTACGTGTGATGTGATCCTGACAGTGTGGCTTTTTATCTGTCATAACGTCAGGCCCATTGACAGAAATATGGAGACCCCGGGGCCAAGAAGCCTCACGTGGGCCCCCTCTAATATAAATGAACAGGTCCATTTCTGGGGCCCGGGACCACAGACCCTTTACCCGCCTCTGTCCACTCTCCTGCTGCTCCAGACTCAAACCCAGACGCTTCCTCCTCACGCTCTTCTCCTATTGGTCAGCTCCTGAGTGAGTGACAGGTGATTTCAGCCAATCAGAGTGAAGAAGATTAGTTACCCCATAATGGCAGACGCAAATGTAAAGAGACTCTCACAATATGTAATATGGTTTTGATTTATGTATTTTTTTCTTTTACTAACTCATCCTGTGCAAATGTGGCTGTTTTTTGTGACTTTTTTGTGAAGATCTTTCCCTGTTTATCGTCTCTGGTCCAAACACTGTTGAGAAGTAGCTGAATACATGCACAGGACTACTTTTCAGACACTAATTTTGAGTAAATGTTCTACCACAGGTACTTTTTCATTTGGCGTTATTCAGAATACACTTACCATATTGTCCAGAGTGTAAGTCGCACTGGAGTATAAGTCGCACCAGCCAAAAAATGCAAAATAATGAAGAAAAAAACCCATATATTTCACATTTAATCGCATCTGAGTAGAAGTCGCACTGGAGTATAAGTCGCACCAGCTAAAAAAACACACTAATGAAGAAAAAAACTTATATTTCACATTTAATCGCATCTGAATGCAAGTAGCACCAGCCAAAAAATGCAAAATAATTAAGAAAAAAACACATTTCACATATAAATCGCGTCTGAGTATAAGTCGCAGCCCCGGCCAAACTATGGAAAAAAGTGCAACTTATAGTCTGGAAATCAAATAAAGACATTACGGGACAAACAAACCTTTTTCACAAAAAACCTGCGCCTGAATCAGTGCAGCCCCGGCCAAACTATGAAAAAAAGTGCAACTTATAGTCTGGAAATCAAATAAAGTACATTACGGGACATGATCACAAAATTTAAGCTTCAAACTGCGCAGAATCAGTGAGAAAAACCTTCGCCAATTTGTGATAAATGTGAAACAACAATGAAGCACAAAACACAAAACTGTTTTTAATCCTGACTTTATTTTATCATTTAAATACAACTCAATGTAAAGTATTCTAAGTATTCAGATTACACTACTCTGACTGGTGCTCACTTCCTGTTTGCCCTTTGGAGCCATTGATTCTGGCTCCAATTCACTTTCTATTGAAAAGCTGTGTCCCCTCTCTCTGTGACTGCTGCTGTCAGACTCGTCATTTTGGTCTTAACCCTTTAAAGACTGAGCCCTAAAAATCATGTTAAAGGAAGTTTCAGCTTGTACTTTTGCCTTTTTTCACACAACTTCCTCTATTTTACACCTCTATCCATCTTTATTTTTCCTTTGATGCATCAAATAACAGACTGGGACCTGCTCTACATGATCCTGTTTTGGTTTTTTTTTCACTTTTGTGTCTGTAAATCAAGATATGAACATTAAAACAGACAAATCAGGCGCCTTTTTTCCTCAAAGTTGTTTCCGCTAGCGTTAGCAACAGGTTTGATTGACAGTGTTGCTAAGCGCTCGCTCCCTGCTAAACCAGTGGTGCGGACGGGAAGGGGCGTTACCTTCAACACCCTCGCTCCTGATTGGCCCTTTGGTTGCTATGATACTCGCGCTGGGAATTTCAAATGTAGAACTCGGCTCCAGATTAGCCGCTATAACTGCTAGCCTCGACGAGCTTCATTTAACTTAGCGCTTAAGTGGGGGACGTCACACTCACTCAGTCCACTTTTTTACACCGATTATAATCAGAACACTTCACAAAACACATTTTTAATTTGAGTATTCTTCCCGTCACTGTCCTCACGTCCTTTGTTCCAGTCACTTACCTTGAATATTTACAGTTTCCCCCTGAACACGGCGCTTGAGAGCGACACTCGAGCGCCACAAAGGGTTGAATAGCGAAGAGTAATGATGTGTGCATTAGCGATAGCAGCAGACATCTCAGGCCTTTGAGCTAGCGTCTGATACAGGGCTGTAAAACTCCACATCGCAGCTTGACTTATTAAGTGTTTGCATTGATTCAGATAAGCAAAGAAAATGCACATACAAGGACACGGCGAAGGAGCGCTGCCAACTCCTGCCACACATTTACCCGTCTGCAAAGTGATTTTCCATGTTCTGTTGGTTAAAACAAGGTGTTAAGACTGAAACTGTTTACCATAGTGACATATAGTACTTCAGAGAGCCACTTTTATGGGTTTTTTTTCATGGCTGTTGCCGAAATCCAGAGAAAAGTGTCGATATATTGCACCGGTTTAGCTTATTTCCTCCAAATTATAAATGTAATGTATCTAAAATCTATTACAAACTCCCCTTACGCTCTTTTTTTCATAATAATCACAAAAAAATCGCTAATTTCATCTAATTTCTTTGCAAAAGTAGGTCGATTTTTGTTATTTTCGTGCGATATGATCAGATTTGAGCTGCAGAGGGTTGAATAAGTCGCTTTTATGACTAAATATTGGTTGATTTAGCTGTTTTTTGGGTTTTATAATGATTCCGTCTGTTCAAAAAGGGTTCACTGGGGTTAAGTTGCTTTAGTTTAATCGTTCAAGTTTGTTTGTTAGGGCCTAACTTTAACCACAGACCTATAATAGAGCTGTGTAGTCACGTTTGTGCAGCTATCTTAGTATTAAAGTGTTAAAATAAAGCTTTAAGCAGCAAATTGAAACAAAATATCAGCCTGTTCTGGAGATTTAATCCTCTTAAAAGCCCAAATATCAAACATATCGGTCTAAATCTAAAGTATTTACACCTCAACTAGACGATGTTCATGTTTGGGTGTTGTGTTCTTACGAGCGAGCCTTATTTTATTTGTTGTAATTGAATCAAAATTGAAAATTAGTTTGGCACAATTATCAAATCACATCAGCTGAAAATGGTTATAAAACGTCCAGTGCAGAACAAAATATGTTTATTTCTTTGTATAGAAATAGTAGTTTGGATTTATACAAACATGTTCTGTCATCCCATCCATTTTCTTACGCTTATTCTAGACTTCCCTCACCCCAGACACTTCCTCCAGCTCCTCTGTCATCCACGTATAAGTTTTCAGTCCAATGAGATTCATCTGGTTTTCTCATAATTCATTTAAATCAATGTTTTAATCTTTTTTCAGACCAAGGTTTAGTTTGTTTTCTGCTGCTCACTAGCGCCTCACAGTGGTCGCATGATAAATGATCTTAGCTGATTTAAACAGTTTTTGCTGCTACTGGTGAAAGCAGGACGACAGCGCCATCTGCAGTCCGACTTCTTTAAGGACAGTATCCCAGCAGGTGTGCGACAGTAGGAAGGCCCCCTCGTCCCGGTTTAACGTCCCGTGGGCATGTTTCTGTATTTCGATTGCGTCTTTAAACCAGCGGCCATGTTTGTCGTCCTCTAATGTGGGTCTTTCTTTAGATTTGCTCGTGTGCCACATTCTGTCCTATGTTCCCTCCTCCCTGTTTCCCTGACGTATGTTTTATTGCGGGACATTTTTGCTCTGGTTCTGTTTTATCTTTTGGGTGGACGAGTTGTTTTTTTTTCCGAACAGTTTTCGTCGTGTGTCGCTCAAGCGTTAATGCCCTTGGAGTTGTCCGATCCCACTTTCCTAATGTTTAACACACAAACCCTGCATATGTAGGCTTTAAGAGCTCTTCTCTCAACCTCGAAACACTCTGTTCCACCTTGTGATGTCATCAAGTGGTAATACAGGAAGTGCTCCCTTGTGTTTTTAAACTCCATACACCTTCACTAGAATCATTTGGATCATTTCAGCTGTGGATTTACCCATTTCTACTGAAAAAAATAGTAAAAAGTAGCTGTTAACCTAAAAACTACCACTTTATGACATCACAAAGTGGAACAGAGCGTTTTGAGCTTTGGAGATGTGCTCTAAGCCTTGTTCTAACGCTGTTCCCTCATCAAAAACAGACCTGGAGTTGTGTTTTGTTTCATTCACACATGTTTGAGTAACACTTTATTATTAGTCTGTAACATCTCCAAAGCTCAAAACACTCTGTTCCACCTTGTGATGTCATCATGTGGCAATACAGGAAGTGCTCCACTGTGCTTTTAAACTCCATACACCTTCACTAGAAGCTTTGGATCATTCAGCTCCTGGAATTGCCCAACCTCCACTGAACTAAAGGTAAAAGGAGCTCGAAAACTACCACTTTATGACATCACAAGGTGGAACAGAGCATTTTGAGCTGTGGAGAAAAGTTAGAATGAAACAAAACACAAGTCCAGGTCTGTTTTTGATGATTTAACAGCTTTATATAACATGACTTAAAGCTCACAGAGTCAGTTTTGTGTCATATATTTTATTTAACAGTTCTCTTGACGTTACCACATGTCCTGTTCGTTAACGTTCGTGTCTTTGGGGAAGTACCAGACTCTCTCTCGCAGATTTGTCCGAGCTGACCCTCTCTGCGTGTTTTTTGAGTATTTTAGGAGCTTCCGTCAGTGCAGACATGACGAGTGATGAGCGTTCAAATGTTCAAATGAATCAAATCCTGCCAAAGCTGATCGACGGGCTTATGTGTTCCAATGAGATCAACGGGGAGTCTGGGGAACGTGTTTATTAAGGATTGCCCAGAGCAGAATTCAAATAAAACACGCTCTTCACTATTCTGTGGAAATT
This sequence comes from Periophthalmus modestus, assembly GCA_019594935.1. Classification (NCBI taxonomy): domain Eukaryota; kingdom Metazoa; phylum Chordata; class Actinopteri; order Gobiiformes; family Gobiidae; genus Periophthalmus; species Periophthalmus modestus. Next base: position 31,997,988 of record JAIEZT010001373.1, on the reverse strand, counting down.
ACTTTTAAAAATGTGCTCTGAATTTTAAAAAAGCAACAAAATTATGATGACAAATCCATCTGAGAAGCATAGACTTAGTTCTAAATCTAACTTAAAGCTCCTGTATTACACAAAATTTACTCTTTTGAGCTTTAAGTCGTGTTATAATGTTGTTTCCTCATCACAAACAGACGAAAACCCTGCTCTGAAAACGCTCTGTTCCACCTTGTGATGTCATCAAGAGGTAATACAGGAAGTGCGCCACTGTGTTTTTTAACTCCACACATCTTCACTAGAAGCTTTGGATCATTTAATTGCTGGAGTTGCTAATCCCTACTGAAAAAAAAACAGTAAAAAGTAACTGTTAGCTTAAAAAAATACCACTTGATGACATCACAAGGTGGAATTAATAATAAAGTGTTACTCAAACATGTGTGAATGAAACAAAACACAACTCCAGGTCTGTTTTTGATGAGATGAGCATTATAACATGTCTTAGAGCAAATCTCCAAAGCTCAAAATGCTCTGTTCCACTTTGTGATGTCACGAAGTGGTAGTTTTTAGGTTAACAGCTACGTTTTACTTTTTTTTTCAGTACACATTGGCAATTCCAGGGCTGAAATCATCCAAATGATTCTAGTGAAGATGTGTGGAGTTTAAAAACACAGTAGAGCACTTCCTGTATCGCCACATGATGACATCACAAGGTGGAACAGAGTGTTTTCAGTTTGAGAGAAGCCTAAATCTGCAGTGTTAAACATGTGTGAATGAAACAAAAAAAAACACACAACTCCAGGTCTATTTTTGATGAGGAAACTTTAGAAAATAGATCAGAAAATAGTGTAATAACCGAGTTTAAACGTTCTCTCGTTCACGGCTCATTGCTCTCGTCTTTACCTCGCATCACAAAATGGAAAAGTATCTCAAAAGTCGAGTAAATCCTGTAAGACATTTCAAATCTAAGTGTATAGTGTTTTTATAAAGTCTTTTAGGGGACCCATGTGAGGCGGCGGCGAGCCCGAGTGGGAGTCGCTGTAAAAACAGGCTCATTAACCATTTTTCCATGAACTTTAATGCTTAAAATTTGCGTATACTTTAGCCCTTGAACAACAGGGCAGATTTTTATCCACAAATGAAAAGCACATTTGAATTCTTTGCTTTGGCCACTCTCTGTCCCGCTCCGTCCCTCTCCACGCTCCAGCTCCTCGCTCTGTTTATTTTCTCTCCTTCTAACTTCCTCCGCTCGTCCATCCATCTCTGCCCCCTCTCCCTCTGTCAATTAGCTCATGTAAACTTTGCCTTCCCTTATTGTTTTTCCAGGGAAAGCGACTTCTGCGTTTGATTAAAGCCCCTGCCTCACTGTAATACCATAAAGCCCCTCTTACCTTTCACGAGCAAATCATACCTCACGTCTTTTGAAACCAAACGCTCGTACTCTCCTTTCTCCGCCGCTCAAACCCTCGGAGATGGTTTGCAGTTCTTCCTCGTGACGGGCACAGACGCAGGTGCCGTGCGGGGAGTGGACAGGGAGGCGCACCTGCCCGCCAGCTGTCGGAGGTCCCCGGGGGCCGCTCAGACGCCTGACTGACAGGTGAAGGGCCACTCCACAGCTGGACCAGATGCAAACAAGGCTGTCTGCACCTCTGTGTGAATAAGGACTGTGAACAAGTGTAAATGATGGATTTGACTGAAAGGCAAAGGCAAAGCGAGTGGATTTGTGCAGGAAAGTTTGTGCAAAAAGTGATTCAAAGTGGTTTACGGGATAAGAAAGATGTTAAAATCACAATACAGCAAATCGAAACAGTTAAAAAGCTTGTTTTACGCTGTTTTCTGAGCTACTTTCTAATGTTTCCTCATCACAAACAGACCTGGAGTTAACACACAAACTCTGCATATTTAGGGTGGGAAAACACTCTGTTCCACCTTGTGATGTCATCATGTGGTAATACAGGAAGTGCTCCACTGTGTGTTTTTTTTTTTTTTTTTAATTAATCAGAGGTTTGCAAACAATTGTGGCAAAGTAGAAAAATTCCACAATTAATAATCAGAACAAAGTATTACATAGGAATACAAATAAATAAAAACATACAAAAATTAATAAAATATAATAATAATAAAAAAAAAAAATAATAATAATAAATAAATAAATAATACATTTAAAATAAATGCTAGGGGATTAGATTTAGGTCATCTGTTTTGTTTTTTGTTTTTTAAGTCATTTTTAAGTTTTATAGCATCTTCCTTTTAAATAAAACTTACAGATTTATGAAATGTTAGGAAGGATGGTTTGTTTTAAGAATCTGCCCTTGTGGATAAAGAATTGACGCATAACAAAGATTAAGTTTAAAATCATTTCACATTTTTTGTCATGCATAAGAGTAACTAAAATGATGTCCTCGCTGATGTCTTTTAAAGCTCCGCTCCTGGAATTGCTGATCTCGACTGAACTAAAGGTAAAAGGAGCTGTTAACTACCACTTGATGACATCACAAGGTGGAACGGAGCATTTTTAGCTTTGGAGATGTAGACGGTTGTAATAAAAAGTTACTTAAACTTGTGTGAATGAAACAAAAGACAAGTCCAGGTCTGTTTTTGAGGAGTAACAGCATTAGAACATGGTTTGAATCTCACATTTAGCATAATATATGACCTTTAACCTTTATTTTAAGATCATAACTTCCACTTTTTAGGTCAATTATTCACAATTCAGGCTCATTCCAGAAGCAGTTATATATTAAGTGTATTTTTGGTTCTTAAGTGGTGCGGACGCTTGTCACAGTTGCTTCATATCCGATCCTCTCCTGACACCTCTCTCTATCTTACTCCTCTTCCTCTGTCTCCTTCCCTCGTCCCTCGCTCCCCCTGTTCCTTTCCTTGTTGCCTCTCTTTCTCCGGTTCCCTCCATCTCCCCTTTTCCACATAAAGCTGTTTTTCATAGAAGCCTCTGCAGCCTGGAATAGCATTCCCCCGGGCGCTGCAGGGTGAAACACTAGACTTTTCTGAGCTCCAGCCAAACAGATGCTGCTCTTGGAGTCCCACCAGAAACAAGTCTTCATGCTCCTCTGCTTTACTCTCTTTCTCCAACTCTTCCACACTCACTTACTTTTTTTATTCATCTGACATGCGCTCTGTCTCGTCTTTGTCCAGGCGTTTTCTCATAATATTTGTTTGAAGAAGAAGAAGAGGAGTGTGGGTTTTGTAACAGGTGTCATAAGGGCTCCACTGCACACGTGCGTTGCTATGTGGTCGCCGCCGCTCTCTGATTGGTCCAAATCAACTATGTATGTGCTCTTCACTTTTCTTTTCCTCCTCCTCCTTCTCCTCCCTTTTGGCCGCCTCCTCTGCCCCCTCCTTCCCTCGTCCCTGTATAGCTTCTTCTCCTACAACTTTTTCCTTCTGCCGTTTCTAGTTCAGTCTTTAAATTTGCTTGAACCCAAGGACCCCGTCTGTTACGTAAATGGGTTAAGCAGAGCCACACATGTGCGTACAGTAACACAGCAACGTATGGAGAAACCACACACTCTCTCTCCCTCTCTTTTTTCTCTTCCCCGTCCCTCTCCCTTCTTTTCTCCTCCTCCTCTCGCTCGCTGTATGTCCCTCTGTCTCCCTCCTCCTCTCTCTCCTGTCCTGTCTTCCTCCTCCTCCTTTGTCTCTCTCTTCCCTCTCTCTTTTTCTCCTCTCTTCTCCCCTCCTTCTCTCTCTCTTCTCTCCCTTCCTCTCTCTCCTCTCCTGTCTTCCTCCTCCTCTCTTCTCTCTCTGTATGTCTCTCTCTCTCCTCTCCCTCCCTCTCCTCCTCTCTCTCTCTCTCCCTCTCCCCATCCCTCCCCTCTCTCTCCTCCTCCTCCTCCTTCTCTTCCTCTCTTTCTCTCTCTCTGTGTATGTCTCTCTGTCTCCCTCACTCTCTCCTCTCTCTCCTCTCCTCTCCTCTCTCTCTCTCCTCCTCCTCCTCCTCCTCTCTTTCTCTCTCTGTATGTCTCTCTGTCTCTCTCTCCTCTCTCCTCCTCCCGCTCTCCTCCTCCTCCTCTCTCTCTCCCTCCTCCTCCTCTTTCTCTCTCTGTATGTCTCTCTGTTTCTCCCTCTCTCCTCCTCCTCCTCCCCCTCTCTCCTCTCCTCCTCTCCTCTTCTCTCTCTGTATGTCTCTCTCTGTCTGTCTCTCTCTCTCTCCTCCTCCTCTCCTCCTCTCCTCTCCTCCCCCCCCTCCCTCTCCCCTCCTCCTCTCTTTGTCTCTCTGTATGTGTCTCTGTCTCCCTCTCCTCCCTCTCTCCTCCTCTCTCCTCCTCCTCTGTTTCTCTCTCTGTATGTGTCTCTGTCTCCCTCTCCTCCTCCTCTCTCTCTCCTCCTCCTCTCTTTCTCTCTTTATGTGTCTCTGTCTCCCTCTCTCCTCCTCCTCTGTTTCTCTCTGTGTGTGTGTCTCTGTCTCCCTCTCTTCCCTCCTCCTCCCTCCTCTCTCCTCCTCCTCTCTTTCTCTCTGTGTGTGTCTCCCTCTCTCCTCCTCCTCTCTCTCTCCTCCTCCTCCTCTCTCCTCCTCCTCTCTTTCCCTCTGTATGTCTATGTCTCCTCTCTCCCTCTCTCTCCCTCTCCTCCTCCTCCCTCTCTCCTCCTCCTCTCTTTCTCTCTCTGTATGTGTCTCTGTCTCCCTCTCCTCCCTCTCTCCTCCTCCTCCTCCCTCCTCCTCCTCTGTTTCTCTCTCTGTGTGTTTCTCTCTCCTCTCCCTCCTCCTCCCTCTCTCTCCCTCCCTCTCTCCTCCTCCCCTCCTCTCCTCCTCCTCTCTTTCTCTCTGTATGTGTCTCTGTCTCCCTCCCTCTCTCCTCCTCCTCTGTTTCTCTCTCTCTGTATGTGTCTCCTCCCTCCCTCTCCTCCTCCTCTCCTCCTCCCCCTTCTCTCTCTCTATGTCTCTCGTGTCTCTCTCCTCCTCCTCCCTCCTCCTCCTCCTCTCCTCCTCTCCTCTCTCTCTCTCTGTGTGTCCTCCTCCTCCCCCTCTCCTCCTCCTCTCTTTCCCTCTCTCACACACACATGCTGAGAGCTATAGGGCCAAACTTGGCTCTTGCTTTTGGCCGCCGTTCAGCTTTTCTCTGCGTCTCCACAATTGCTCGCTCGCTGATGCAGTGTTTACATGAGCTGCCAGTCACAACCAAATCAAAAGCTTAGCCCCGTGAGCCGAGAGCCGTCAGGGGCCAAGGAGGTACTGTACATTTCTGCATGAATATGTTAATGTTTCACTTCACTCTTTAACGCCAAATATTTATACAAACGCACAAACTCAACATTTTTCATCAAACTGAGGTGAAAGTAGCTCAGGTGGGAGACTATTTGCCCACTCATCTGACATTTAGCGGCCATTTTTCGGGCAAAATCCACTGAAACACAAGTTGTCGGTGCGATTCCAGCTCCCACACATGAACACTGTTGTTGTGTCCTTTGGCAAGACACTTAACCCGTCTTTAAACTGTGTAAAGAAATGACTAAGTGGCAGAACTTTGCAGCCTGTGAGTATCATAGCAACCAAAGAGCCAATCAGGAGCGAGGCTGATGAAGGTAACGCCCCTTAGCAACGCTGTCAATCAAATGTGTTGCTAAGGCTAGTTGGAGCAACCTCAGGGAAAGAAGGCGCCTGATTTGTCTGTTATTAATGTTCATATCTTGGAAATATAGTGAAATAAAAGCCCAGGATCATGTGGAGCAGGTTAATACGAACATTTAAGACCAAAATGACGAGTTTGACATCATGTTTGTGTGAGTGTGTGAGTGTTTTCTTGACGTAAAATGCTTTGCGAGACTTGAAAGTGGAAAAGTGCTGCATAAAAACATGATAATTAACCATTTACCGAGGAGGTGCTGTACACTTTTGCGTGATTATGTGAATGTTTGAGTTTACTCTTGACTGTTTAAGGAGTAAATATTGATACAAAGGTGGAAAATCAGCAGAATAACCTACTCATGGGGAGACGGTTCTGTGTGAGCGGGTGAACAGTTTGCCTCAGGATGGCCGTGGTCGCTCAGAGTTTGTCGTGTGGTTGCTCCCATGTGGCTCGAGTCGGTCCCGAGGTTATTCACCCAGGTTTGGGTTTGGCCCATTCGCAACATCGGTCTACGGCTCTGGGATGTGTGTTGACTTGTGTTTTTCTGCACTTATCTACTTAATTTACTCATGTTTCTTGCCTGTTTGTGTGTTTTTTCATCATTTTTTAAGCCTTAAAGCTCCTATATGACGCTGAACTGCCTCTTTTGACGTTTAAGTCATGTTATAATGCTGTTTCCTCCTCAAAAACAGACCTGGAGTTGCGTTTTGTTGCTCAAAATGCTCTGTTCCACCTTGTGATGTCATGAAGTGGTAGTTTTCAAGCGAGCCGTTCCTTTTTTACTTTTGTTCAGTCGTAGATTAGCAATTCCAGGACTGAAATCATCCAAATAATTCTAGAAATGAAGGTGTGTGTGGAGTTTAAAAACACAGCGGATCACTTCCTGTTTCACCACATGATGACATCACAAGGTGGAACAGAGTTTGAGAGAAGAACTAAATATGCAGGTTTGTTTTGTGCGTTAAACGTGTGAGAACAAAACACATCTCCAGGTCTGTTTGTGACGAGGAAACGACATTAAAACAGCGTAACATGAGCCGTTTAAAAATCAATCAAAAATAATAATAATTTGGCTGTTGAAAATGTTTTGGGCGACATGTTTCGACAAAACACCGAGCTCAGGGTGAACTCAGTCAACTCCTGGGTCGGACCTGTTTGACGTTACATCACACACTGTTGTTCGGGATTGCGCCTCCAGTCGGCCCATCGGTTTAACTCACGAAAACACGGATTATTCCCTCAGTATAAATCATCCACAGACTCGAGGACTCTAAGGTTCTGTAGATGGACTCACGTCTGATTCGCTGACACCTGCTTGATGGGGATTTTTCACTGGGCAAAGTTCTCCTCAAAATTTGTGAGGGTGTTTTTGGTCATAAAGACGTGAAATAGTCACTGAGGAAGGGATGAGCCTGATCTGTGGAGAGAGGAGCAGCTTCAGAAAACAAGGAGGAGTTGTACAAATTGGAAATGCGAAAATGTTTTAATGTTAATCCCACTGAATCCATTTGGTTTTAGTGAACAACCGTGAAAAGAGAGATATATCAAGCTGATATTCGGACTTTTTTTGCTTTAAATCTCCAGCACAGGTCGAAATGTTGCCTAAAAACGACACATAAAGCTTTATATTAACACTTAAATATGAAGAGATAGCTGCACAAACGTGACTACACAGCTCTTACACTGTAGGTATGTGGTGAAAAAGGACTTGGAGGGAGTTTGTAGTACGATTAAATGACATAATTTGGGGGAAATAATGAAAATTGTCAGAACATGTGTTGGAAAACATTAATGGTCATTGGTTGCTCTGGGTTTTAAACAATTGGTATCGATATCGGACATATAAAAAAAATATCAGTCAGATAGATAGAGCTTAAGTTTGTTTGGCACAGGACTCGTCTTTGTCGTGTGGACTCGTCTTTATCGTGGCGACTCGTCTTTCTCATAGAGGACTCGTCTTTGTCGTGGGGTTTTCGTCTTTATCAATGGGAATCGTCTTTCTCATAGGGACTCGTCTTTATCATGGGGACTCGTCTTTCTCATGGGGACTCGTCTTTATTGCGGGGACTCGTCTTTCTCATGGGGACTCGTCTTTGTTGTGGGGACTCGTCTTTCTCATGGGGACTCGTCTTTCTCGTGGGGACTCGTCTTTCTCATGGGGACTCGGCTTTCTTGTGGGGACTCGTCTTTCTCATGGGGACTCGTCGTTTTCTCATGGGACTCGTCTTTCTCGTGGGGACTCGTCTTTCTCATGGGGACTCGTCTTTGTTGCGGGGACTCGTCTTTCTCATGGGGACTCGTCTTTGTCGTGGGGACTCGTCTTTGTTGTGGGGACTCGTCTTTCTCATAGGGACTGGTCTTTGTCGTGGGGACTCGTCTTTCTCGCAGGGACTCGTCTTTCGTTGTCTCTTCATCAGTTTTTCAGATGCCAATGGAGCTGGAGGTGCTCCCATGATCACTTCCTATTTCGAACTAGCAGATTAGCTAAGTCCATTTATATAAACAGTCTGTGTAGTCTGCCTCATGATCGCTCTGCCTCCTGATTGGGTCATCTGGGTCACTCTGCCTCCTGATTGGTCCATCCGTGTCACTCTGCCTCCTGATTGGCCATCTGTGTGTCCGTGCCTCACTCGTTTACTCTCGCCGTGGGCTGTTCAGTTCGCTCCTCGCTGTGAGCGCTATAATGACGGCCATTTGTTCCATTCGCTCTTTGACCTTGTGCTTTTTGACAACAATATTTGATTTTCTGCAGTATAAATGTAATAAATATTTACCTCTCATCTAAATTCATTACTGGGTCGTGTTTTGAAGCACGTTTAGTCTGTGCTGGAGCATCGAGACAGGGTCCAGTGTCCATCTCTAGTGCTAATAAGAGCCTGGCTCCAGCTCCCTCACATGACCTCACTCTGCCATACTGCTCTCCCCATGTGTCCTTGTGAGCTGCACAATGAACAAAAGGGCCTTGGAAATGTGTCTACAGGCTCTGAACGAGAATCTAGTCCAGATTTTGTCGTATCCCAGGTAACCTACGCCTTCATGTCAGCTCTTAGCACACACTTTTTCCGTAAATGCAAATACAGTCGTTTATCTCGGGGGTTATGTTCTAAAAATAAGCCGCAACAGGCGAAATCTGTGAAGTATCAGCTTTATTTTTTACAATTATTCGATCTGTTTTGCGGCTGTAAAACCCCTCACCACACACTTAGCCAATCAGGACGCAGAACACAATGCACATATGATATAAAGCAGGTTTATTTGTGTCAAATGTTCAATGTTTATGTGCGAAAACAAGTCAACACTGCACCGATTCTCTGGAGGTTTTAAAACAGCTCTCTGTAGAACATATTTGCTGTCACGATCAGCAGCTTCATGCAACATAATACAACTTAAATTAGGTGAATAAAGGCTTTTTTTCTCTTTTCTATGTCCACACACAGTCACACACTGATCTAAAGTCCTGTGTTTGAGGTCTGAGGTCTCTTTTACCACACAGACCTCACACACACTGATCTAAAGTCCTGTGTTTGAGGTCTGAGGTCTCTTTTACCACGTAGACCTCACACACACTGATCTAAAGTTGTGTTTTTGAGGTTTGAGGTCTCTTTTAGCACACAGACCTCACACACGCTGATCTAAAGTCCTGTTTTTGAGGTTTGAGGTCTCTTTTACCACACAGACCTCACACACACTGATCTAAAGTCGTGTTTTTGAGGTTTGAGGTCTGTTTTACCACACAGACCTCACACACACTGATCTAAAGTCGTGTTTTTGAGGTTTGAGGTCTCTTTTACCACACAGACCTCACACACACTGATCTAAAGTCGTGTTTTTGAGGTTTGAGGTCTCTTTTACCACACAGACCTCACACACACAGATCTAAAGTCGTGTTTTTGAGGTTTGAGGTCTCTTTTACCACACAGACCTCACACACACTGATCTAAAGTCGTGTTTTTGAGGTCTGAGGTCTCTTTTCCTACACAGACCTCACACACACTGATCTAAAGTCGTGTTTTTGAGGTCTGAGGTCTTTTTACCACACACAGACCTCACACACACTGATCTAAGGTCCTGTTTTTTTGAGGTCTGAGGTCTGTTTTTACCACACAGACCTCACACACACTGATCTAAAGTCGTGTTTTTGAGGTTGAGGTCTGTTTTACCACACAGACCTCACACACACTGATCTAAAGTCCTGTGTTTTTTGAGGTTTGAGGTCTCTTTTACCACACCACCACACACACTGATCTAAAGTCGTGTTTTTTGAGGTCTGAGGTCTCTTTTTTACCTACACAGACCTCACACACACTGATCTAAAGTCCTGTTTTTGAGGTCTGAGGTCTGTTTTACCACACAGACCTCACACACACTGATCTAAAGTCGTGTTTTTGAGGTCTGAGGTCTGTTTTACCACACAGACCTCACACACACTGATCTAAAGTCCTGTTTTTGAGGTCTGAGGTCTCTTTTACCACACAGACCTCACACACACTGATCTAAAGTCCTGTTTTTGAGGTCTGAGGTCTCTTTTACCACACACAGACCTCACACACACTGATCTAAAGTCGTGTTTTTGAGGTTTGAGGTCTCTTTTTTCCACACAGACCTCACACACACTGATCTAAAGTCGTGTTTTTGAGGTTTGAGGTCTCTTTTACCACACAGACCTCACACACACTGATCTAAAGTCGTGTTTTTTGAGGTCTGAGGTCTCTTTTACCACACAGACCTCACACACACTGATCTAAAGTCCTGTTTTTTGAGGTTTGAGAGGTCTCTTTTACCACACAGACCTCACACACACTGATCTAAAGTCGTGTTTTTGAGGTTTGAGGTCTCTTTTACCACACAGACCTCACACACACTGATCTAAAGTCCTGTTTTTTTTGAGGTCTGAGGTCTCTTTTACCACACAGACCTCACACACACACACACTGATCTAAAGTCCTGTTTTTGAGGTTTGAGGTCTCTTTTTTCCACCACACACACTGATCTAAGTCCTGTTTTTGAGGTCTGAGGTCTCTTTACCACAGGTCCTGAGGTCTCTGTTTTACCACACAGACCTCACACACACTGATCTAAAGGTCGTGTTTTTGAGGTCTGAGGTCTCTTTTTGTGCCTGACCACACAGAAGCCTCACACACACTGGCATCTAACCTCACACACACTGATCTAAACGTCCTGTGGAGGTCTGTGAGGTCACACAGACAGCAGACCTTTTGAACCCCACAGGCCTCCTGTTTGAGGTCTTTTTCCACACTGACTAACACACACTGTTTTTGAGGTTTGAGGTCTCTTTTACCACACAGACCTCACACACACTCTAAAGTAAAAGGTCGTGTTTTTGAGGTTTGAGGTCTCTTTTACCACACAGACACACTGATCTACCTCACACACAGGTCTGATACCACACACAGACCTCCACACACTGATCTAAAGTCGTGTGATTTGAGGTTTGAGGTCTCTTTTACCACACAGACCTCACACACACTGATCTAAAGTCGTGTTTTTGAGGTTTGAGGTCTCTTTTACCACACAGACCTCACACACACTGATCTAAAGTCCTGTTTGAGGTTTGAGGTCTCTTTTACCACACAGACCTCACACACACTGATCTAAAGTCGTGTTTTTTTGAGGTTTGAGGTCTCTTTTACCACACAGACCTCACACACACTGATCTAAAGTCGTGTTTTTGAGGTCTGAGGTCTCTTTTACCACACAGACCTCACACACACTGATCTAAAGTCCTGTTTTTGAGGTTTGAGGTCTCTTTTCACCACACAGACCTCACACACACTGATCTAAAGTCGTGTTTTTGAGGTTTGAGGTCTCTTTTAGCACACAGACCTCACACACACACTGATCTAAAGTCCTGTTTTTGAGGTTTGAGGTCTGTTTTACCACACAGACCTCACACACACTGATCTAAAGTCCTGTTTTTGAGGTTTGAGGTCTGTTTTACCACACACACTGATCTAAAGTCGTGTTTTTGAGGTCCGAGGTCTCTTCTCGAGGTCCTGTGTTTGATTGACGCCTGTAGAGTCATTCATATTTGTGATTGGACGTTTCGTGCCCACACCCCTGACACTCCGGGCCTCGTGCGCATGCGTCGGCTTAATGTTTGCTCTGCTTCTTGTGCTGAGCTGTCTGGCTGGCACCGGCGCTAAGCCCTCTGCCAGGGGGTCGAAGGTCACCGGCACTTGGCAGCGCTGCGCCCGTGTCCTTCCGCTCCTCTGCGACGCTCCGTGGATGTTTGTATGTGAAGTTGTCACCGTGACAGCGTGACCTCTTTGAACAGCCCCGGCCTCCTGCTGTTTTTCCATACACTACAATGTACTCATCCCACCGCCGCCAGCTTTTTCCAGCGTTTTCTTTATTTTAAACCCTATACGCCGCTTTCATTTCGCACTACGACCCCAGTGAGGCTTGGCATTTATGACTGAATGAAGTTACTCTGACTGTACTTCACACAGACGCATTTTTTGTGGATCCACTTTGTGTTTGTGCAAGACCCAGCAGGGAACCGCAGCGGCGATAAAACACAAAAATAACAATAACACGACGAGCGGCAAACAAACCAAGAAAACCTTAGTTAATAAAGATTTCACACATGACTGAAGTACCTCACGCTCCGCCCTCCGTCCTCCTCGTTCTATATTAGACTTTCAATCACTCTTTCCCCGAGGAACGCTCATTACTTCCTTGAAACGATCGTCGTTTCTCCAGGAGCACGTGCGTAATTGGATGTGCTGCTGCTGTGTCCATCCCTCTGACATATAAAAGTATTGTTATATTCATAAAGTGCCACATTCGCTGTAAATTTTCATTGAAGTGTTTCTCAGGAGGACGGGACTTGGCGGAGGCAGAATGTTTGTTATCGGTGTTATCTCAGCGGTGCGTTTGGAGGAGTTGGCAGCGGCTGGCGGTATCACTGTGCTGCTCTGTGTGTTCATGGGCTGATTGTGGGGATGTTTTTTGCTCTTATCACCTCGTCCTTGGCCAAGCAACTGCACGAGCCTCGTATTAGTGTAAATGCGTTTTCTTTCTTTTCATAAATACATCTTAGCCTAAGAAAGAGACATACTACGCTCACCCAAAATAAAGAAATACAAACTGAGAGCAGATGGTACACACAAGGAAGTATTTAATGAGGAAGGCACGGTTTAATGTAAGTGTGGAAGCTAAAAATAAGTAAAAAGGAGGGAGAGTTTTGGAGGAGCTTACCTTAAAGCACCCCGCTCCGGCCAGACAGGAAGTGAGCGCTCAGCCTGTGCACAAAGAGCCACAGTGTGCGAGCCAGCAGCCAGAGGGACTCACTGCAGCCCGGCTCAACTCTCCACTGTAAAGTTTGGTCTTTTAACCCTTTTTGCAGTACATTTGTTTCATTTCCAGACTGAGAGAGCGTTATGTTAACACTTAGCTGCACAAAACGGGACCAAACTCTAAATAATCTGTATCGGCGATGAGAAAAACTCCCATGTCGCTCGATCTCTAACCAGAAATATCACATAATTTCATTTTAAATAAAAACATCTCAGACTGACACGATCCAACCTGCAGCTCACTCAGGGCCTTTCTCATTTCACTCTGATTTTCCCCACATCACTCTTTCATGTCTTTGTTTTCTCCTCGTTTTGCTTCTCGTCTGTCTGTGCCTTAAGAATGAGGACTGAGCCGGAGGAGATGCTTGGCTCAAGGCCTTGTTGCTTTATTTGCATTTCATCATAGTGCGGTTGTGCCAGGAAATAGCCACCTGGTGGTGAAAGCCCCTCACTGCAGCCCTCCTCAGAGTGTGTGTGTGTGTGAGTGTGTGTGTGTGTGTGTGTGTGTGTGCGCTGCTTTGATGTGTGCCTCTTATAGGAGCTGTTCGTGCCCCCAGCCCCTCCTCTCCCTCCTTCCTCTGCCCTCCCCGTGTTCCCTTTCTCCTTCCCTTTCCGGCCTTTGTGCAGATGTATTTATTTGGGCTGAAGCAGAGACACTGGCCCTTAACACGCTGGGGCCCCCACCCCTGTTGACTCCTTTAAGCTGAGTGGAGATGAAGGTTGACAGGATAATAATGGTGATGTCAACACCACTTACAGGACAGTTATATCAGTATCAGCTCAGTGGGGGGACGTTCACACTCTGTTAGAGCGGCCTGTGAACTGTGCTGGGGGCCCCAACACACTCAGCTCTGCCTCCTCTGCGCTCCGGCAAAACACAAGCCAACACTTTCATATTTTACAGAAACGGAGGATGCAAAATAACGCTGAAAATCTATATGTAATCCATGTTTTAAAATCAACTTCACATAAATAAATCTGCACACACGGATTTAAAACTATGAGAAAATAACTGCGAGTGACAGTAGGCCAACACATTGTACCGCTCCCGTCCTGCACCCGCTCCCTGCTCCCTCCCTCTCCTCTTATTCTCTCCGTCTCTCCACATCCCTCTCTCCTGGGTCTTCTTGCTGTGGTGCGGCGCTGTTGGCAAAGCGTGGGCGCAGGCGGCACACAGACGGGAGCACAGATGGGCAGCAAGCTGCGCAGGGCGGCTCTGCACACCTGCTCCATGCAAACACACACACACAGAGACACACACACACAGAGACACACACACACACACAGAGACACACACACACACACACACTCGGAGCTGCCACCTCGCCACAGCCACGATGGCACCGCAACACAGAGACAAACAAACACGTCGGCAGAGTTACACATTCACATATACGTCCGTGCACATTCCTCTGCGTTTCGACATATTGAAACATCAGCGTCACAATCAAATCAAACTTTTATATCGTTTTTTCCAGGTTATAAGTCGCATTTTTTTCATCGTTTTTCGTGGCCGGGGGTGCGACTTATCCTCAGACACGATTTAGATGTGAAATATGTGTGTTTTTCTTCATTATTGTGCTTTTTTTGGCTGTAGTGATGGGACTTTTGGCTCTTTTATAGGATCTGAATCTTCATATAAAAGAGCCGTGTAAAAGACTGGCTCTTTTTGTATTTATTTAAATGACGGAAGTTGAGGTGAAAATTAATTTTAACAACAAACTAATCACAGAGACATGGTTAATGTGTTTAAAATGTGTTTAAAACGGAATTATTTAAATAAAACACAGACCTACAATAATAATTTAAAACATACCTGAACATACAACATAATTATGATTTTTTTTTGTGTGCATTAAGCTGTGACTCGTGCTGCTTGCTCTGCTTCTGTGTTGCTTCTACGCTAATCAGAATAAAAACGCATAAAAACTAATAAGGAAAAGATCCGGTTCGATCCGTTTATGTTAAGGAGCCGTTTAAAAGAGCCGTTCAAAAGACTGACTCTTTTTATATTCGTTTAAATGACAGATGTCGACGTGAAAACTAATTTTAACAAAAGACTAATCGCCGAGAGACATGATTAATGTGTTTAAAATGTTTTAAAATGTGTTTAAAATGGTTCAAACTGAGTATCACTTCGGAATTATTTAAATAAAACAAAGACGCACAAGAATAATTTAAAACATAACTTAAATACAACATAATTATGATTTTTATTGTGTTTTTTTTTGTGCATTAAGCTGTGACTCGTGCTGCTTGCTCTGCTTCTGTTGGTTCCAAATTAATCAGAATAAAAAACGCATAAAAACGAATGAGGAAAAGATCCGGTTCGACCCGTTTACGTTAAGGAGCCGTTCAAAAGAGCCGTTCAAAAGAGCCGTTCAAAAGAGCCGTTCAAAGAGCCGTTCAAAAGAGCCGTTCAGAAGAGCCGTTCAGAAGAGCCGGTTCGTTGGCGTATCGTTAGCGTCGTGTGGACAAAAGCTGCTCTGCGCTGATAAAAGTCTGTTTGAAATCCCACATACACATCGAAAATATTAAAATTGAAAATGTTCACATATATTTAAATAAAAATAATAATGAAATAACATCCAATAAAAGAGCTGAGTGAACATCTGTGTGGGATAGTCAGGGGATTAGGAGCGTTTGGAACATTTTAAGCGCATTAAGGATTAAAAAAAGGTCAGAATGTTTAGCAACATACTGATAAACCTCTTAAGCGAAACCCAATTGGGAGGATGTACCGAGTTATCCTGTGTTTTGGGGAGGAGAAGAAGAAGAGAGGATGGAGGAGGAGGAGAGGGGATGGAGGAGGAGGGGAAGGAGGAGGAGGAGAGGGGAAGAAGAAGAGGGGAAGGAGGAGGAGGAGAGAGCAGAGAGAAAGGAGGAGGAGAGGGGAAGAAGAAGAGAGGATGGAGGAGGAGGAGGAAAGGGGATGGAGGAGGAGGAGAGAGCAGAGGGGAAGGAGGAGGAGGGGAAGAAGAAGAGAGGATGAAGGAGGAGGAGAGGGGAAGAAGAAGAGGGGAAGGAGGAGGAGGAGGAGAGAGCAGAGAGAAAGGAGGAGGAGAGGGGAAGAAGAGAGGATAGAGGAGGAGGAAAGGGGATGGAGGAGGAGGAGAGAGCAGAGGGGGGTGGAGGAGGAGGGGAAGAAGAAGAAGAGAGGATGAAGGAGGAGGAGGAGAGGGGAAGAAGAAGAGGGAATGGAGAACGAAAAGTACAAGAGAGCAGAGGGGAAGAAGGAGAAGAAAGACCAGAGAGCAGGGGAGAGAAGGAGAGAAGAAAAAGAAGAGAGCAGAGGGGAAAAAGGACAAGGAAGAGAGCAGAGGGGAAGAAGGAGGAGAAGAAGAGAGCAGAGGGAATGAAGGAGGAGGAGGATAAGAGAGTAGAGGGGAGGAAGGAGGAGATGAAGAAGAACAGAAGAAAGGAGGAGAAGAAGAGAGCAGAGGGAAGGAGAGGATGAAGAGAGAGGATGGAGGAGGGAGGGGAGGAGGAGAGAGCAGAGGATGGAGGAGAGGAGAGAGGAGGAAGAGGAGGAGAGAAGAAGAGAGAGGAGGAGGAGGAGGAGGGAGGAGGAGGAGGAGAAGAAAAGAAGAAGAAAGCAGAGGGGAAGGAGGAGGAGGAGGAGAGTGGAGGAGGAGGTGGAGGAGATGGAGGAGGAGGTGGAGGAGGTGAACGTCTGGGAACCCCGAGTGTGTGAGCGTACATGTATCTGCACACTCGCGGGGACATGTATCTGCACACACACACGCACATGTATCTGCACTCGCGGGGACATACACGCCGCGCCGTTTAATCAGGTTTGACCTTTTAGAACAACTTTTCCAGAGGCTTAGAATCATAATCCCGCCGTCTTCCACATTCTACAGGCGAGTTCAACCAAAACATACAGGATATAAATAGACTTTTCCCAGGGCAGCATCACGGAGACTCGAGAGACGTTTCCTCTGTCGAAACGAGGACACGAGAACCTACAAACACGACTTATTTTATTTTAGTTTAACAGAAATAAATATTTTTTCTCCAGTTCAGAAGATTACATTGTGACTCCTTTATTCCCATCGAACGCACCTGGATTACAAAGGGATTCGAAGGAAATGTACATGGGACGATATTGAAATTTCGTCAAAATAACTGCGATTAACGATTATATCACGATAACTTTTATATAATTGTACTTTGTTATCAGTGAAAACAACTAGCGGAGAAAACTGTGCAATCGACACAAGTTTAGGGGACCAAAGTCAAGAAGTTAAGTCAATTCTGGGCCCCCTAACACTGTGGGCCCCCGGACAACAGCCCCCTTTGTCCCCCACACTGTCCACGCCCCTGTGGTTAAGTCGTCTTTGGGTTTTTTTGAGTTTTTTGGGGGTTTTTTTTTGCACATTCTGGTGATATAATTGCGATTATCTTGTGATTAAACATCCCGTGAATGATTATTGTCCCTTTATTTAACGATAAACGATATTATTGGTTAATATTTACACTTAAAAGGAGCAGTCTGCGGTTGGAGTTGGGTGGTGGTGGAGGCTGGTTGGAGGTAGAGGGGCATTCCAGAGGCTTTAGGGGCGTGCTGTTGGAAGATAAGGCCTGGATGTCTGCTTCAGAGACCGGGGGAGGCCGGGCGGGGAGCTGGCACCACCGTGATAACCAACAAACAAGCCTCCACCACCACCACCTCCACCAGCTCCACAAGCTCCACCACACTGCCCATCCAGGACATGCACACGACCAAAAGGAAATGCAGTCTCCTTAGTCTTGATCTCATCTCATCAAATCTGTAATAAAATAGGCTGATAGTTGGTTTTTAAATATTTGAATTATGTTTCATAGCAATTTGGACATTGGCCTGGTATAATTATAATTTTTATTTTTTTACTTTTAAGCGTGATCCATGTCAAATACACAACTAGGACACGCCATTTTTTTAATTTTTTTATATATTTTTACATGATAAAATATATGGATATGTAGCAAAAATAGTAAAATAAATTATGTAGAAAAAACAAATAAATAAATATTTTTCGATAAAGCAAAGCATGGCTACTTTGAAAATACGAAAATAAAAAATAAAAATAAAAAAATAGTAGGGTTATTTCACTTTTTTTCTTTACTACATAATTCCATATATCTTTCTTTATTTATTTGATTTTTTTTGTGTGGATATAAAATGTAGAAAGTAGTAAAAAAAAATAATAATTTGAGCGAGAGGGCGTGTCCAGACGTTTGATTGACAGTGTTACATATTGATCACAGACTGAATGCTTCCCTCATGGTGACGTTAAAGCAGCAATAATTAACAGACTAACTGAATATAAAAATTATCATATTTTAATAATCCTGTGCTAATTGTTATCTGAACCATACAGACTCAAATAACGATGACAGTAGCATTAAGACGACAAAATGAGGGAAAAAACACATTTTACCATCAGATTTTCATCCTTAATAAACTTAACTAATGAAAACTTTGTGCTTTTCACCATATTTCAGCCTTTTCTTTAGTTTATTATGTATTTAACTGTGAATTTGAAGGAAATAGCCAGTGGTAGAAGAAGTACTCCAAGTAAAACTGAAAGTATCACATGTAAAAATCTGTTTAAGTATTAAAGTACTTAAAAAAATGTACTTAAAGAGTAAAAAGTAAAGTATTTTGTGCAGATGTTGAGGTCTTATGAAGTACTCCATTTTGTTATTTAAGTAAAAGTACAGATACCGAGGCGAGTAAAGTAAAAGTATCACATGCAAAAATCTACTCAAGTAAAAGTATTAAAGTACTTGTTTAAAAATGTACGAAAAGAGTAAAAAGTAAAAGTATTTCATGCAGATTTTGAGTCGTATGAAGCTTCAAATGTGACGGTTTTGATAAAGATTTGTGCAGGATTTTGTTATGTAGTGGAATATATAAGGACAGATACTGCTCTCAATTGTGGTGAAGTAAAAGTAAAAACTACCTGCGTTAAAATGTACTCGAGTAAAGTCCAGATACCTACATTTTCTGTATTTGTGGAGTACTTTTACTTGCTTCCATCCACCAGTGTGTGCAGCCCTCGTGTTGCTCCTCGTCGCTCTCTCTGCGTCTGTAAAATGAACAAAATACAGTTGTGGATTATGCAGAGAGCAACATTTGATGTGCTTAGTGTCATCGTCCTGTCAACCAAAAATGTCCCTACGGTTTTACAAATCTGGCTCGGGGCCCGCGCTCTGCAGAGAACCGCTGTTTCGTTTCTTTGTTTGTTTTTCGGAGGGTTGGATGTCGGAGGGGGAGCTGAACAGTCAGGTCACACTGGGGCAGCGTTAAGAAGATTAGAAGTAGTAAGTGTAGATGTAAGTGCACCGAACGAACTTACAGTACGCATATAGACCCAAGCGAAATCCCCTGAATGAATGAACCTCGTGCGAGTCTGGAGTGACCACGGCTGCGGGAGTAACTCGGGTGAAGTCCAGTTTTGACCCGGCAGCTTCGGTTGGCCATCGTATACATGTACATTTCCCCTCGTGCACACAGAGGGTCTGGGTGCGCTCGCGGTGGGGTGTAGCCTCATATGTTTGGAGCGAGTAGCGTCAGTTAGCTGGAATGCGACGCTACAGCCAAAACTAAGATGGCTGCCAAGCTCTAAGATGGCTGCCAGGATTACAGTCGGTGAGAGAGAGACGGAGAAAGGGAGACATTCAGGAGGAAAGGAGAAGGCAATGGGAACCTCTCTTTTATATTTGTGAGCTGGTCTCCTGTCTCTCTGGTTAAGCATTTCTTCTTCTTCTTCTTCGTAGGCAGAGAGACAGGTCTGGTATTGTTTCTGCTCAGTAATCTGTGGCTTACTGTGGCTGCAAGGCAAGTGCTGCTGGCATGGGCCCGTGCGCTGTGTTACCCACAAACCCGAGGTAAACACCTGCTTTAGCTCGCTTAGCTTCGAGTTAGCCTTCGTCTGGATAGGCCAAGCTGACTGTGCAGCAGCTTCAGGCCAAAACCGGATGAATTGTGCTGTTTTCTGTCCATCACGAGCTGCGTTTTCGATCGCACTGAGCTCGAAAAGCAAGTTGTCAAGTTTGAACATATTGAGCTCGTAAAAAGGAGACTAAAACTGAAAAGTAAACAGTGTTCTTTATCAAAAATCCTGCCGGGCTTTGTGGTTCAGCT
The DNA here is from genome assembly GCA_019594935.1 of Periophthalmus modestus. Taxonomy (NCBI): domain Eukaryota; kingdom Metazoa; phylum Chordata; class Actinopteri; order Gobiiformes; family Gobiidae; genus Periophthalmus; species Periophthalmus modestus. The sequence goes on along the minus strand of JAIEZT010001373.1, from coordinate 31,977,979 downwards.
GCTCGCGAGGCCTCTGTTGTGTTACATGTATTTGTGTGTCCATGCTGGGATTACATCATGTATTAAGTATGACACCGAATTTACAGGAGAAAACAGATTGAGTGCGGTTGTGTGGGTGTGTGTTCATATGTGTGTCGATGCGTAAGGTGCTCTGTTTACAAGGACTAAATCCCTACCAGCAAGAAGGTATTAAACGGGATTAGCGAGAGGGATATGATGCGTGGTGAGATACTAAATGGCATAGCAGCACTCTGTAAATCAAGACACCTCAAGTCAGGAAGGACAGAGAGCGATGGAGATAACATTCTTGGATACATGCTGTCACACAGAAACGTGCGAATTCACACACGACACTCGCAAGATGTACGCCATACACCGGCACATACTGCAGGGCCTCGTGTACTCGCCAACACCTCCCATATCACACTGGCACATTGTCTCCTGCTTTTACGCACGCCGCTCATGTTCTCCGCTTTACCTCTCTGCAGAATCTGGACAATCGGACAGCTCCAGTCAACAAGGAGACACAGACATCAAACCGCCGCCAAACGGTACGTCCCGCCGTGTCCAAACACTGTCAGATAACACACCTGAGCCGACTCCATCACGCTCACGTCCCCATTACACATTCAATTAGCAAACACCTCCACCCAGATGTTGATCCACAGATAGAGTTGCAGATGGGGTTTGATTTCAGGGTTTCGTTTAATCTCGAGATGTGACGGTTTGGTCTGTATTTTTTTCTGCAGGACACCTTAGTTTCCAGGATTGTTTCGTCACTTCAGGGGTGTGGAACGTGGCAGAGCTCGTCAGAGTGTCACAAAGTAAGTGCCGCACACACAAACACACACATTATGCCCAGTTTGGTGATACATACACTCAAGGTCAAGGTCAAGTTTATTTATAAAGCACATTTAAAATACAGTCACCACTGCCCAAAGTGCTGTACAATATAACACATAAAATAACAACAGTAAAACTACAATATACACATAAAATTAAACAACAATAACTCAAAACTAAATAAAAATGTCTTGCTCAGCTCGTCTCAAAAGCCAGAGTAAAAAGGTGAGTTTTTAACAGAGACTTAAAACTATCAATGTCAGGCACAGACCGAATCCTCAAGGGACGACTGTTCCATAGTTTGGGACCAGCCACAGCAAATGCTCTGTCCCCCCGGGTTTTCAGTCTTGAACGGGGACAGTTTAGAAGTAACTGGTCACAGGACCTCAGGCTCTTACAGGAGCAAACCCAGACAACAGTTCAGACAAATACACAGGTGCCAGACCATTTAACGCTTTAAAAACAAGGAGCAAGATTTTAAATTTAATTCTAAAAGACACCGGAAGCCAGTGAAGACTCTGTAGCACAGGAGTTATGTGTTCGGAACGTCTTTTGCCAGACAGAAGGCGCGCATACACTCTGTAATATCTGTATCACTGACACTAAACTGCACTAAACTGGACTAAGTCATGTTTGCGCTGTTTTTCTGCTGCTGCTGCTGTACATATTTACCTCCAAGTATTTTATTTTTAAACATATCTTTTTTAACTTTATGCATGCCCTTATTTGTACTTATTCATTCTTTTATGTTGCACTTTATTACCAAAGAAAGCTCACCATATTTCAGCCTTTTCTTTAGTTTATCATTTATTTAACTGTGAATTCGAAGGAAATATTTAAAGAATTGCAGTATCCAGTGACAGAAGAAGTACTCCAAGTAAAACTGAAAGTATCACATGCAAAAAGTATTAAAGTACCCGTTTAAAAATGTACAAGTCAAAGTATTTCGTGAGATTTTGAGTTATTGAAGCTTCAAATGTGGTGATTTTGATACAGATTTGTGCAGAGTTTTGAAACAACAACAGCATGAACGTGTTAAAAATAAAACCACAATAATAAAATAAAAAACTTTTACTTTTCAGTCTTGTTCAGAGACGTAGTGGAGTAGAAAGTACAGATACTGCTCTCAAAATGTAGTGAAGTAAAAGTAGACATATCACCTGCAAAAATCTACTTAAGTAAAGTATTTTATTTAACTTCATGCATGTCCTTATTTGAACTTATTCAGTATTTTATGTTGCACTTTATCACCAGAGAAAGCTCCTGGTTTGTGAGGTTTGTTCACTGACGATGACGATAAAAGTCTGAAAGATTCTGATTCTGATTCTTTGTTTTTCCTCCAGCTCCTGTCGCTACAGCATCAGGTCCTAACTTCTCGCTGGCCGACCTGGACAGTAGTCCCAGTTACTACAACATCAACCAAGTGGCTCTGGGCCGTCGCTCCCTGACCTCCCCTCCCTCAACCAGGTATTTCAATCTGACCATTTACAAAACGCTCTGAACATAAGCGAGTATGTACAGAAAATATCCGTAAGACACTGCAGAGTTTGTGTTGTCTGTGCTGAAGTCACCATGTGGCAGTAGCCGTGCTATCCAAATGTGCTTCTCTGTGAAGCCAAGGGCATACGAGAGGAAAGTGTGAAATCACAGTCATATCTGCCAACACTATATTGGTTCTTAGTGGAAGAATGAGTTTTCTGGCAAAGAATGTTGTTTCAGTGAGGTTTGTTACTATGAATGGCATCTGGTACTAAAGTTCATCTGCATACTTGGAGCGTGTCCTACACTTGTACATGTTTGTGTGTGTCCTCTTGTGTTCTCATTTATCAACGTTCTCTTGGCTCTTTTTTTAGTTTTTCTGTTTCCTAACTTTCTCTCTTTCTTCACTTCTGTCGTCTGCTGCCGCTGTAGGTCTGAGGTGGAATTATACGCAAATCTTCCCCGGAGGTAGTTACCAACACAAAAACACAAAAACACAAATCTCTCCAGACACTCCACGGTGTTTACTGCGGCAATCCTCCTGTTCTGTTCTGCCTCCGCCTGATACTCATCTCAGCTCTACTTCTGACTCTTCTTTGTTTATTACGTCTGAATTGTGTCGGTATTTAAAAGATAAACATTTTTCTTTCTCTTCACGGCATTAGCTCCACCAAGAGAAAGTCTTTAGACGACAGTGAGATGGAAAGTCCCACAGACGATGTCTTTTACCCTGGACGCTCCCCGGCCGCCAGCTCCTCCCAGTCCAGCGTGTGGCCCAATGACATGGATGCAGGTACTCCCCCCGCCGTGTCCCCAGCACCACCGCACCTGTGGACCTTAACATGCTTATTTTCACTCTCATTAACCATCCTCCTGTGTTTGCTCTGCCTTTCCCCCCGAACTCACTCGCTGTGACTAAAACTACGTATGCACACAGCCCTACACAGACATCTGACACTCACTGAACACAGTCAGTTTGAATATTTAACCAAATTCGGGCCCAAATTGATCTATTTTCAGTGGATAATCAGCACTTTAAAGGTCTTATTTTACACAAAAGTGACTGTTTCGAGCTTTACGTCATGTTCTAAAGCTGTTCCCTCCTCAAAAACAGACTCAAAGTTGTGTTTTGCTTCATTCACACATGTTCAGTAAAACTTTATTATTAGACTGTACATCTCCAAAGCTCAAAACGCTCTGTTCCACCTTGTGATGTCATGAAGTGGAAGTGTTAACAGCTCCTTTTGCCTTTAGTTCAGTAGAAATTGGCAATTCCAGAGGCTGAAATGATCAAAAAAGATTCTCGTGAAGGTGTGCGGAGTTTAAAAACACAGCAGAGCACATGATGACATCACAAGGTGGAACGGAGCGTTTTCAGTTTGAGAGAAGGACTCAGCCAACTTTATTTATACAGAGGAACCCAATGAGAGCACTCGGACGTACTTTTTCATGGGCGCCCTGTTTAAAATACAAAAGAAATAGAAAAAAGCCCAAACGAGTCCATGTAAAACATTCAAAACAGGAGCAGGCAGATTATTAAACTCTGATTGTGTCTAGTTTTACCTTTCGTCTCCAGCGTATTTCATTTTTGTGAAGTAAAACAGCTAAAAAACCTCTTTCCCGCCTCAGTCCTGGTGCAGCTCGTCCTTAGACTTATACAGTCGTGTGATTTTAAATGGTGTTAAATGTTGAACAAAGATGAACAAACAGGTGAAGTTTTCTGCAGGTTTGTGTGATAAACGTGTGTGAATGAAGCGAAAAAACACAACTCCAGGTCTGTTTGTGACGAGGAAACGACATTAGAACAGCATAGATCAGAAAACAGTGTAACATGGACCTTTAAATTACCGCACGGAAGCTCAAGTGTTATTTATTTTAACAATTAAGTCGTTAATATAGTGACTGTGTTTGTAATAACTGCTAAAAGTGGAATAATAGTGGATTATATTTACAGTTTTACCTGAAAAAAGATGGCGTCGCTTCACCGTCGGCCAATCTGACTCCCAAAGACTCCCACGCACTCACTCTCAAACTCGTCTTTTTCTACCTGTTCATTTCTGTCTGTTTCACCCTCTACACCTCCGCCCTGACCCTGTCTCATTGTTAACAATACCCTTCTTGACTTGCAGTGCAGCACCATTTGGCGAGTGTGCAAGAGAGGAAGATAAAACATGAAAACGATGGCGTGCAGTTTCCTTACCATGGTTAGAGCATTGATTACACTCATATCTCTCAATACATCATGACAAAGTGCAGTCATTTCACTGTGTGTGCACCACCATGTACCATATTAACCTGTAAAACTGAGCAGATTCAGCATTTTCTCCACCTAAACTGTGCAGTATATGCGCAGACTTCACTCGGGAGAAGCGCATTTATGGAGTTTGTCATAAATGTGTGCAGATCCTTAGCGTTCATTCCGTATCTTTTGTTTCTTGAGTCATTTTCCCAGCGTTACTTTAACAGACAGATGTCACAGAGCCAACACTGACGACACCAGCAGGCAGATTCACAGGCTGTTTGCGTTCCGCCTCTCTCCACACACATCTCACACAGACCCCGGCCAATTCATTTACCCAGGCCTCGTGTCAATCCACCCGCACTCGCGATGACAGCACCTGATACGCAGACGTTCACACAAGAAAACACACTTAGCTCGCTCCCACCCCTGCAGGTGTTTAGGTGGTGCCCTGTGCTTCAAATCCCTCATTAAGATGCTTACCGTCTGTGGATCAAAGGTGTAAAAACCCTGCTCCTACCTCTACCGTTCAGGCCCCCGCCCCTGTCTCCCGTCTGTCTAATTGAAAACATGTACAGCGGGAAGGACCTCGGGGAGAGACGGTCCTGTCAGCGAGGAGAGATACAGGGAGTTGGGAAAGGTAGGAGGTAAATGAGGGAAGAGGGCTAATGAAGGAAGCGTTAGCTGCTTTGGATCCTCTTCTCTTCCACTTAGCTGTAAATGTAATTAAGAGGCTGCTCGTCAGAGGCCCTCGTCTGGGTCTCCACAGTGTCTCAGCGGTCGGTTTAATCTCACCACGAGGAGGATTTTTTATATAATGTGCGCTTGGGAAAACGATATAGCGTCATATGTTTAGTTCATTGCGAAAATTAGTTAGTTTCAATCGTTTTTAATCAGACTTTATGATGACCTCGCTCACCGTTTTTAATAAAATATGGATTCTTTTGGACGTAGAAGCACGCTAAGTCCTCAGAAAAGTGCTGGAAAGTCCCGTTTTTTTTTTTTTTCGAGGGTGAAACTCTGTGTGAATGTGTGACGCTGGTGTTGTGTGCGTTCTGAAGGATCCACCTGCCACAGACAAAGCTCAGGAGGGAATTCCCTGTCCAGGTGGGCGGCCAGGCGCACACACCGAGCAAAAGAGTGTGCACAGGTGGTCACAACACACACACACACATATACACACACACTCTGAGCGAAAGAGCGCGCACAGGTGGTCACAACACACACGCAACGACCAAAAGAGCATATACAAGTGGTCACAGCACACAAACATGCACACAGGTGAACAAAAACTGCACAAATACACACACCAATCAAAAAAGTCCAGTCTGTGCAGTCACAACACACACATACAGAGGTACACAGCACACACACTGACACACACAGACACACACACAGACACTAGTGTACAGTATTAAGATGCATTCATACATATGAATCACATAAACAGTCCACACACACACGTCCACAGCTGAAGCATGGTCCCAGATGGTGTTTCTGTGTGTGAGTAGCCTTGGGATCCACCAGGATGCAGGAGACATCTGCTCCACAGGGGCTGCACGAGGGTGGGGGAGGTTAGTGGAGGCAAGTAAAAGACCCATGATTTCATATTAGTTCCAAATGATTGTGAAATTTCCTGAGACACGGGGGACTTGTGCTGTTGGGGGACACGCTTAGTGCTTTGAGTTAAATGTTACAGGCCCATGGAGGTTTATGGCTGCGCTTCCATATGTGGTTTCAATCAGTTCAGGCAGGACGACTCCCCGACTTCTCCTCGCTGGTTCAGACCCTCTCCACTGTCTTTCTTCAGTTGTGTGTGCGAGCTTCTGCTTCAGAGGCGCATCTGGTGGTAGGCCTGTTAGTGCAAAGAGACAGAAGGGTCATCAAGGGAGTGCTTGATTGGTTGCCAGTGAAAGACGGAGCCTTGCCAGAAGAGGAAACAGTGCAGTTGTGACACAAACACACACATTCACTGACTCCTCGACCCTTTCTCGCGGTTTCAGATATTGTCTTACACATTCCCATAGTGAGAGTTACAGCGTGCATTCACTAACAGATGTCCAAATGTGATATTTATTGTTTCCTGATTGGAGCACTTGACCACATTGCATCATATAATAAGTATTCAAAGATTATGAGACAAATGTTGCTTCCAGTTTTTGTTTTTTTTGTTTTTTCATTATGCTGTAGGCGATATTCGTGTCTCAACCACAGCGTTCAGCTCCAGTCAAATGAGTTTAGGAGCAACGCTGTCAATCAAATCTGTTGCTAACGCTAACGGGAGCAATCTCAGGGAAGGAAGGCGCCTGATTTGTCTCTTATTAATGTTCATATCTTGATTTACGGACACTGAAGCGGAATAAAAGCCCCAGGATCATTAATACGAACATTTAAGACCAAAATGACGAGTCTGAAAGCAGCAGTTACAGAGAGAGAAGCTTCAGTTTTTCAATAGAAAGTGAATTGAAGCCAGAGTTGATGGAGCCAGAAGCACGCACAGGGGTGTCAAACACATCTTCACCAAAGGTCACATCAGGAAATTAAATCTCTCAAAGGGCCAGATGTAATGTTTAAATGTAACCACTTGTTCATAAACTTTCTGTATTTATTACTTACTCATTTTACAAATATTGCACCTGTATTTCCATAGATGTAAAAATATGGCTGTCTTCTGATAAACTAACATTTTAAGACAGTCAAATCTTTTAATGTACCTTGTTGTGGGCCACATAAAATGGCACGGCGGGCCACATTTAGCCCATGGGCCTTGCGTTTGACACATGTGCGCTAGCAGGTTAGCTATGTCCATTTATATTTAGAGTGTGTCGTCTCAACTAAGCCAAAGTATCAGTGAGAAACAATTGAATTCTCCAATAATTTGTAGAAGTAAATCCACGAAGAATATTTAGCATATTTTGACAAATGCTAATGATGTAAATAGCAGCTAATCCCTGTCCTGACCCTGTGTGAACGTTTCCCTCCAGCCCTATCCTCATTTAAAGTCACAGCACACAGTCTCATCCCCTGTTAGCGTCTGGTGTGACGATGTCAGCGATCAGCGCTAACTCTTGGTGTCACAAGTGGGATCGGGGTTGTCTTCATGCTTGGAATCTGTCTGACAGTACAATACGCCCCCAGACTCTCGCTACAGTGGGGGGAAAATGGAATATATGTCTGCTAAAGACATAAATGGTTCACACATATTCACTCCCACCTGCTGGAGACTTAACTCTTTCACACAGAGAAGGGAGCTTTTACACGCCCACACACTCCCATAGACTTTCACACATCTCCAGCTGGAGAACGGAGCACCAATCGTATTTAATGCCTTGTTTGATGTGGAGGGGGGGCCAGAAATAGAGTACTAAACAACGGTCTAAAAAAGTTTCCAAGGCAAACATGATCAAATCGCTCACTCGTACGAAGATTAAAGACCAACTCAATGGAGCGAAAAAGTCAATTGTTTTATTAGTGAAATGTTGCCATGTTGGGAGCGCTTTATCTTCGTGATTAAATGTGCGCTTGTGCTTTGAGTGTGCCCCGACATGAAGCGTGTGAGAGTGAGAGATAATAACCATATTTAACATCTTATGACATCCCAATTTCATACAAGTCATCAAAGCAACGCATCGAAAACAACACGCTGCTGCATTTTTCACAGGTTCTGCTTTGCTCCCTCGCCTGCTCGCATATTTTCATGTCTCCCACGTTGTTCTCGCCTCTCTCGTTCCCTCACTCCCTCTGTCTCCTCTCTCTGTCCGTCTGCTTGTCTTTCGCACTCAGCAGCTGCCGTGTCCATACTGTACAAAGTGTGCTATTTGTGAATGAAGCCTTCTTCTTGTACAGCCAGCCCGACAGCCTTTTGCTGAGACCAGACCACAAGTAGCTGACTGTGGCTGTGTGGTGCGGCGCTTGTACACACAGGGCCCCGAGCTGGCACCTGAAAGAGAGAGAGAAACCGAGATGAGATTCAAAACATACTGTGGCACAGGAAGGGGACTGTAGTCAGGCTAGAATGCAGCAAATTGAGCGGTACATGTTTATTTATACTGGTATTGTCTACAGGGGGGACAAAGGGGTCTGTTGTCCCCAGATTTGGACCTTTTTCCTATTCATTTATATTATTTCGGGGGGCCCATGTGAGGCTTTTTGCCCCGTGCCCCCCAGTTTTCTATTACAAGAGTGCTGCCGCCAACCTCTCCAGAAAAGTCCAATCAGACACCATGTTTGTCCCTTGATTCAATTCATTTTTTTAAACAATTTGTTAATTAAATCCCCCCTCTCCTCTCTTCTCCTCCCTCTCCCTCCACTTTTTTGTTGATCCCATTTTTTTCGCCAGGATTGTCCTCGCCCGGTTCACTTAAGAAGCCGGGGAAGTTTGATTTCAACGCCCTGGGCTCCCAGACGAGGTCCCCCCGCATGGCGTTCACACACCACCCGCTGCCTGTGCTGGCGGGAGTGAGACCAGGTGAGACCCTGCGACCCAAACGCACGACGAACGACCCCGAGCCTCTATGGAGAGACTTTGAAAAAGAGAGAGAAGAAAAGGGAGTGTCAAACATGATCTCAAATTGAGCCTTTTACAAAAAAACGACCGAGTATTGCCCTAAAATGTCTTATGAGCGAGTGAACAGCGGCGTTGGAGTCTTCACCAGCGTTCAGGACGAACCATCATGGCTTTGGCAACGTTTTCTCTCTCTCTCTTTCAGCTTTTTCCATCCGTCTGTGTGCTCTTAGTGTTAATATTATCATTGCATGGTTTCATCGCTGCATCGTGTCTTTGTGACTGATTCAATTTCATGCTTTTTGTTGTGTTGTCCTGAAAAAAACACATTTTAGCTTCACGCCTGGAGTCAGCGTCGTACATTTAAAGATGGTCCAGCTCAGCTCCTAATGTACATTTTCATAATCTGTCATCCACGGACTTAGGAAACTCATCGCCGTCTCACAATCTGCAGTCAGGGCATTCCCAGAGTCTCAGACATGTTAACTTTGCCAGTGCTGGGCTGGTCTCACTTTTCAAACCCATAAAGTGCCCTCTCTCTTTACCCGTCTCCCTCTAATTCCATTTGTCTCTCTACGGGATCGTTTGGTCCAGAGCCAGACGGGGCCGTACACAAAGGTCACTCAGACTGATAACTCCCTGTGTCCAAATTTACAGAGTTTAACCTCGAGTTTAACCTGTTCAAGCCAGATTTCTGCCTCATCTCATCGCCATTAATGGAAGATTCACAAAACAAACTGCTTTTATAATGTTTCTTCATCAAAAACTGACTCGGAGTTGTGTTTTTTTGTTTCATTCACACATTTTTAACACACAAACCTGCATATTTAGGCTTCTAAGATCTTCTCTCAAACAGAAAACACTCTGTTCCACCTTGTGATGTCATAAAGTGGTAACACAGGAAGGGCTCCACTGTGTTTTTTAACTCCACACACCTTCACTTGTATCATTTGGGTCATTTCAGCCCCTGGAATTGCCCATTTCTACCGAACTAAAGGTAAAATGTAGCTGTAAACTTGAAAACTACCACTTGATGACATCACAAGGTGGAACAGAGCATTCTCAAACATGTGTGAATGAAACAAAACACAACTCCAGGTCTGTTTTTGACAAAGTAACAGCATTATAACATGGTTTAAAGATCACAAGTGTTAATTTTGCGCAATATAGGGTCTTTAATTGGGTTTTAAAGCTAATGCAAGCTCCTAAAGTAACACAATTTTGAGATTATATCAAGATTTTCAGCCGAATGTGTCCCGTGCTAAACAATATAAAAGTCTGGTGTCTTCTGTACTAAAGATCTTTTAATATAATCATCTGGCGGGACTTGGGTTTGTACTTTCGCCCATTTTTACACTAACTAAGCACCGCATCCTGCTAAAATTTGAGCTCCACCCTCGACGAGCACCTGTGCGTCCATTTTGAAGATGTTTTTCATGACCCAGTGAAGCTCTACCTCTGCTCTTAATCTGATATAATAAGATATAATAAAACAAACAGGGACAAAGAGAACAATAGGCGGTCGTTACAGGTTGAATAGGGTCGTTAGCTCTTTACATTTTACAGTTTCAGTGTCGTTAGCTTCTCCCTTCAGTCAGATAGAAGAAGAATTAGCCAAACGTCTTCACTCCTGCAACGATTTGTCTAGTTGACAGATTTAAAACTTCATCTTTTGCTAAAATAAGATGCAGTTTGAGCCTGTGTAAGTGTGCACCTCGGACCTTTACTCTACAGTGGGTCGTCTTGTAGCTAAAACGGCTGCTATTCAAACGATCGATTCATTGATTCAATACGATACTGGAGAATGATGGACAGAAGTTAAAAGAAAAATGGAGGTAGAGATAAATCCATGACTGTATAAAGAAGTTGACTGAGCGAGTTTGATGTCACCCACAGCGATCAGCTCCAGTCAAATGAAGCTCAGTCAAATCTGTTGCTAACGTTAGCGGGAAAGAAGGACCTGATTTGTCTGTTATTAATGTTCATATCTTGATTTACAGACACAATAGTGAAATAAAAACCCCAGGATCATGTAGAGGGTTAAAACGAACATTTAAAACCAAAGTCTGTGTGACGGTTTTTCAATACAAAGTGAATTCGAGTCGATGGCTAGAACACGTCGGCTAGCAGGTTAGCTAAGTCCGGTTATATAAACAGTCTTTGGGTAAATCATGTCTCCCTCAGGCTGTGGCTCCTAGGTTTGTCCGGCCTTTGGAGTTGAACGTTTCAGAGTGTTTTATGGTGTGTTGTTGGCTGCGGATCAGCGTGGAGAGCTGCCAAAATGACTGTTGTCTGATTCTTCTTGTCTGAAGAGTCCACCATTGTGGCCGCATTTGTGCACACACACAAAGACAACAGCACATTCACATGGATATAGGACAAAACACTCAAGAATGTATTTATTTATGTTTCTTTATACAGGGAGAGAGCTCAGACTCCTTTTCACAGGCGGAAAAATGCATAATGAAAACCGCATGTTAGTCCATTTAAAACATTAAAAAGAGGAGCAGGTGTGAGTATAAAAGTTTATCACCTGATTATTGCGTTGAATTGGTGACACCGCAGTATCCAGTTTTGCTTGTCCTTGAAAAGTTAGTCAGTTAAGTAAGTTATCAGCGACAGACATTTGCAGAGATGCTTGTTTGCTAGCTTCTCCTCACCTAGCAGCGTAGCTTTTTTTGTTCGCTGCGCCAAATTACCCAGACCACAGTGAGCCTTTCACCATCTGAGAGAGAGGCGTTCTGTGGTCAGCGGGCGATAGGCGAAATCCATGAAGTATCAGCTTTATTTTGTACATTTATTCTATATGTTGTGCAGCTGTAAAACCCTCACCACACACTTTATACACTTTTCTCACACAGGCATTAACATTTTCTCACATTTCTCTCTTGTTTAAACACAAAGTTCAAACCTTCGTCGGTGCCTTTGTCGGTGCAGAACGTTTCATTGACATTGTGGGTTTTGTCGGGGAGAAAACTTGCAAACATACAGCACTTCAGAGTCACACTGATCCAACATTTATGTAAATTTGTCTGACACATTCTGTACTGTACAGGAGACACGGAGGAGACTGATGGACAATGGTCTACAGTCCCTCAGCCAATCAGGACGCAGAACACAATGGTTTACAGTCCCTCAGCCAATCAGGACAGTTTACAGTCCCTCAGCCAATCAGGACGCAGAACACAATGGTTTACAGTCCCTCAGCCAATCAGGACGCAGAACACAAGGGTCTACTGTCCCTCAGCCAATCAGGACGCAGAACACAATGGTTTACAGTCCCTTAGCCAATCAGGACGCAGAACACAATGGTTTACAGTCCCTCAGCCAATCAGGACGCAGAACACAATGGTTTACAGTGTCTTAGCCAATCAGAACGCAGAACACAAGGGTCTACAGTGTCTTAGCCAATCAGGACGCAGAACACAAGGCATGTTCATACGCTGTGAAAAAAGCAGGCAAAATTATGCAAAAAAAATCTGCGAGACTGCGAAAGGTGAACTGGAGTTGGTTGAGCCTTTCTCCTCTGATCCAAAGGTCGGCGGTTCAAATCCCACCTTTAACATAAACATAATTGGTTGAGTGGTCAGATCCACAGACTCACAGGTTGCCGGTGCGATTCCAGCTCCCACAGATGGGCGTGTCTGTGTGCACTGGTGTATGAATGTGATGTAAAACTCTTTGAGAGACTTGAAGGTGGAAAAGCGCGGGATAAAAATGTGACCATGACCATTTACGAGTAGAATTGTGTGTTGTGTGTGTGTAAACATCATTTGTACTTAACTATTAGCTTTAGGAATGTTCCTTAAATGCAAACATGTGTCTGTTTTTATATTATATACATATTAAATCACATTGTAATCATGTTGTAATGATGTGCGGTCAGTAGTATCGGACTGCACCCTCCTTATTCTGTGTGTTTCTTGCCTGGTCCAATCAGGAAGTCCCCGTGCCTCAGCCTCCACTCTGCACTTCCCCTCCTCCTCCATCATCCAGCAGTCCAGCCCGTACTTCACCCACCCCACCATACGCTACCACCACCACCAGGACCCACTTAAGGAATTCGTGCAGTTCGTCTGCACCGACAGCCCCGGTCAGCCTGGCGCACAGGTAAGACTCCCCCGCCATTACTCCACAGCACTTAAACGCACAAGTGTACCTCAGAACTGTGCAGCACTGTGTCATCTGCTGTTTTTTTTGAAGCACTGTGATCTCTAGAACAAAAGGGTCACTGGAGACGATGTTACGTTTTAAATCTTTTTCGTTTAGCGTTGCCGAAACCTCACAGACACATTCGTTTAGGTGACAGCTGCAAGACCACTGTAAACCTATACTGAAACCACAGACGTTTCATCCTCTTCTTCCTCGTTCACTTTCCATCCCCACGAGTTATTTTGGGACACTGCGCAACAAACTCCCATCATCTTTCCCTTTACCCTCTCTGTTTTGAAATAGTACGCTGTGTTTAATAATGTTTTTGTACGCTTGGCTACTTCTACTCGTGTCTGTTTGTACATTCGGATATATTTACTGCTCGTGCATGTGACTCTGTTGGTTCCTCTCTGTGTGTATGATCTTGGGGGGTGCCATGTTCACCCTGTCTGTATGATCCATCTGCAGCCTAATGGAGGAGGCCAGAGCAAAATGCCGGGCTCCTTCCTGTTGCCCCCGCCGCCCCCTGTGGCGCGCCCTGTGCCCCTCCCCATGCCCGACTCTAAAAGCCTCAGCACGCACTCTGACGGTGGACTCAGCTCACCCGCATCTCCGTGTAAGTCATCCCCCGCTCCCCTCTCCACAAACCTCCCCTGTGACTGCCCCAGGTTCCCCCCATAGACTTTTTAGAGGTGCTCTCTCAACCCTGGGTAGGATATTTTAGCTTAACAGTCCAAAATAACGCTCAACACCACCTATAAATATGCTCATTTTAGCAATTTCGAAGTTAGAAAACACACGAATCAATGCAGAAACCACGCCTACGCCAAACCAGAGATCCACATTCACTCTTTCTCTGTCTACTTCTATCACTCTTTTCTCCTTCTGAACATCTATACCAGCCAGTCCCACCTCTTTAATACCTCTTTTCATTTTGTCACTTTCTCTGGTGTTCGGTTTCCTCGTAGGTTTTGTGCATTATCGTTCGACTGGAGCACAGCAGGGCCTGAGCATGTTGCCTCTTTAGCTGCAAATCTTCTGTTTATCTGCACAATCTATCCCTTATTTCCAAACCTACTGGATGTTTGTAGTCTCATCTCCTCCCTCTTTGTTCCCTTGTCTATATTTGTTTTGTTTTTTTCCAAGGAACAAAATTAGGGCAGTTGGCGTGGACTCCAAAACGAAAAAAAAAACTTGCTCCACTTTATCGAATCCCCCTTGTCCCCATCACCACGCAGGTCGCACCACGATGAAATATTAACAGCGTAACACATAAATACGAGTCAAACACTGCTTAAAGTTGAAATGAATCTGATCTAAAGTGTGAATATAGTGTGGAAGTGAGAGAGGGGGGTGTTTAAAGGAGTGGCGAGGCTTTGGTTCAACCCAGACAGGTGCCGTGCGAGAGTCGGGTCCTGGGAGAGGCACACCGCCGTGGGGCACTGGACGGAGCCAGCGGGTCACTTCTCCTTTTGGTTTTGACTTTTTCTGCTCTTCCTGTCCTGTCACGCTTTCCACCTCTCCCCCTTCCAACAATATCAGATCAACTTGTCACTTGCTACCAGCTATCTGATGATATTTTATTTATTTTATTTTATTCGTGGCTATGGCTGTTACCACCACTCTCCTTTATAAATCATGTTGTTTTTTAATTTATTTTTATTTCAAGCACACATTTATATAGACACGTGTTTGTATATTTCAGTGACAACTCATCAGTTTTATTATTTGTTTGATTTTCGTTCTTTTCGTGCATACCATTCACCAAACATGACTATCCTCAGCCGCCATCTTGGAGTCCAGACAGCGCAACTGCCCTAAATTTGATCATCACTAAACGTTCACACTGCAAAGGCAACATGCCGCCGCCCCGCCCCTTCACATAAGAACTAGTTTAACTTTTTTCAGACGAAGTTTTAGCTTGTTTCCAGTTTCGACTGCTCACTAGCGCCTCAGAGTGGTCACACGATGTCACTGTGACGTGTCGGGTCAGCTGGTTTAAAGAGGTTTTGGTGCTGATTTAGTTGGACGATCTGGACAGCGCCATCTGCAATCCGACTTTTTCAGGACAGAATCGCAGGTGTGTGACAGTAAAAACAGCCCCTTCGTCCCGGTTTATCGCCCCACAGCTTCAAAAACCTGTTTAAACCAGCTGACCGGACTCGTCGCCTTGACAAACAAATTGGATTATAGTAAATTTAATGCAAAATCAAACCTCAATCCTCCAAATCTGCTCTTAATCTCGAGCATATTCTGATTACTATGATTATTATTCTGGGGCCTTCAGTGCCGCTCGATCTAACATTGAGCCGAGTCACAGTAGAAAACGAGGCTCTGAGCTCAGTGTGTATCCGTGTGTGTAAAAGCATGTACACACTTCTGTCTTTGTTTGTAGCATACTCCACGCCAGGCTCCACAGCTCCCAACCGGTTTGTCGGCATCGGAACACGGGACAACTTTCTGAATATCCCCCAGCAGACTCAGGTACACCGTCAAGCACCCACATTTGAGTAACACCACCCATCCATCTGACCCGCCTGCCATTTTTTTTGTCTTTTATTCCCAGTTTTCCATCTTCCACCGCACAACACGCCCATGTACATACAACACACTGCCTGTTTGGAGGGACAAGCATGTTGAGATACAGTGGCAACACTACACTGATTCGATGTGTGGCTTCAGAAATCCGGAAAATATGAAAGTTATTTGGTTTTGTTTAGTAAAAAGTGAAGAAGAGAAGTTTTTAATGTTCATTTTATTACTTGAATTTGATCTAAAGCAGTGGTAACATCCGTCTTCACCATAGACTGTATATATAAATTGACAAAGCTAACGCGCTAGCCGACTCCAATTCACTTTCTATTGAAAAACTGCGTCCCCTCTCTCTGTAACTGCTGCTGTCAGACTCGTCATTTTGTTCGTATTAACCTGCTCTATATGATCCTGGTGTTTTTATTTCGCGGTTGTGTCTGTAAATCAAGATTCGAACATTAATAACAGACAAATCCGGCGCTTTCTTTCCCTGAGATCGCTCCCGCTAGCGTTAGCAAAGATTTAATTGACAGCGTTGCTTATAATACAGCAGCGGAAGCGGGAAGGGGCGTTACCTTCAACATCCTCGCTCCGGATTGGCTCTTTGGTTGCTATGATACTCGCAGTCAGAGTTTCAAATATGAAACTCGGCTCCAAATTAGCCGCTATAACTGCTAGCCTCGATGAGCTTCATTTGGCTCAGTCCACTTCTTTACACAGTCTATGGTCCAATCGACTTTAACTCAAAATTGGTCGTGTTTAAAGTAACTCCAGGCGCCTTTAACGTGAAATTTTCAGCTAAAACTGTCATAAACTTAGCAAAAATCACCCGTAATCCTACTGAAGATGCTCAGATGTATCTTCCTCCTGCTCCTCTCTGTGGTGGTGTTGCCAGTGTATTGTGGTTGTTAGTTTCAGTATTGGTTTACAGTGTCTGTTCTTCAGCAGTTGCTCCGAATGAATGTTAGCGTTGCCAGTTTGTTTAAGCTACAACACTGATTTATCTGCGAGGCCCCACAGTGTGTCTCTGCGGTTCGCTACACTGTGGTTACAGCTTTGACTCTGGCCTGCAATATCTTGGGCCTTCTCCATCACCAACACAACTTTTCTCATTAGGGGCTAACCGCACCTGCCTGAAGCCAACTCGGCTCCTCTGTCCTCCCCACACATGGAAGCAATCTGCATTCCTCCTCAGATCAGCCCCCACCCGCCCTCCGCTGCCTCTCTCGGGCATTAGTCCCGCTTCTCCATCTAGTATTTTTGGGCTCCCACCTGTACCACTCGGCGCAGATGTAGACCTGGCATCCAAACGCCGTCCAGAGCAGACACACACACTCACACACTCTGTCGGACATTATAAAAGACGATTGCTAATAATAAAACCCCACGTTTGGCTGTGTACAGGTGAACGTTCAGCGTGCGTGTCTATGAACAGAGCCTAGTAGGTCAGTAAAAGCAGCAGTGAGTAACCGAGGTCTTTTCTTATCCTGCTGTTCTCTGGCATATGGAGGGTTCAGACTGAGGCCTTGCCAGTCGAAAAAACCCACAGAGAAAGCGAGAGAGAGTTTGAAGAGCAGAGACGTGCAAAAGCTGGAGTGAGGATCCCTCTGCTGGTGAGAGTTTGTCTCTGCAGGCACGTCCAGGGAGACCGTGGAGCTCCTCAGTCAAAAGTATGGCGGACTGGATGGAAAGAGAGAGAAAAGAGGGAATTGGTCTAAGCTTGCTGCCCTCCACAGTCACGTCCAGGCTGTCTGGTTGCTGTGGGCAACGAGACATGATGTCAGAGGCAGTTGAACTTGGACTTGAAGCGGATGTGTGTGT
Organism: Periophthalmus modestus; assembly: GCA_019594935.1. Lineage (NCBI taxonomy): Eukaryota > Metazoa > Chordata > Actinopteri > Gobiiformes > Gobiidae > Periophthalmus > Periophthalmus modestus. Next base: position 31,960,409 of record JAIEZT010001373.1, on the reverse strand, counting down.
GTGTGTGTGTGTGTGTGTGTGTGTGTGTGTGTGTGTGTGTGTGTGTGTGAGTGTGTGAGTGTGGGGCGGGGGGGGTCACTTTCTTCTGCCAAGGATTATATTGAAAGAGTCAAGAGTAAGATAGGGGATAGAAAAGAGAGCTGGGTTAAGAAAAGTCAAACCAGGAGGAGGAGCAGTTATCTGAAAGAGGAATTATGGGTAAGAAGGAGGATCTACTTGAGTGTGGGACTGTTAAAAGTGGTGATGTGCTGCATTCCCTCAGCCGTGGCCTGTGGAATGTCAGCACGCAGCAGCCAAAAACCATCTGGGCCTGTGCCAGCGACTTCTCTCTGCCTCTTATCACCGAGAAACGAGATCCCGGGAGTAGCCGCTCTCAATGGCTGCACAGTGTAGCCTGAGCCCACTCGGACTCAGAGCACTGACATATTAGAGCGATCACCTTACATACAAAACGGTAGAGCGTGACAGAGGAGTCCGAGTCTACGCTTTGGTAAAGAGAAAACTGCTTCATCACAAACAAACAGCTGCTTTCTATGTGCGTCTTGGAAATAACAAGTTTATGTGGCAGTTAAACCTGAGTTTGCAACTTTGAGACTCTAAAACATGGAGTATGAGGCCATCTAGTGGAGGTTTGTATATTACACTTCAATTACAAATACTGATGTTTCTGTTTTTTCTTTCTTTTTCTTCACAGTCCTGGTTCCTCTGACAAGGCATCACTGAAAACACAGCTTATATAGAAAATATTTCAAGAAAATTGGGATAACAAAAATCACAGCTAAAACAGACTGTAAACACTAAAGTATTTTTCCTCTCCATCAATAACGAAAACACATCTGCACAACCTGAAGAACCCACCATCCCCCCGAGGATGCCCTTATCTGCACTCATCCCCTTTATGTCAGAAGCATCTAACTGAGTGAACCGGATCATTACGAAGACGAAGGAGGCGGACGATGAGGAACTGTCTTTCAAACACTAAGTATCAAAAGTAGGGCAAATTAATAATGACCAATATGCATTTTTTATCATTTGTATTTTTCATATGTTGTATCCATAATGAAACTCCATTCATTGGCTACGAGATCTAAATATACACAATTTGGAAATGGTCAGATTTGCTTATTATGTTATTTTTCCAAACCGCTAACCGCTAACCGCTCGCTGCACGACATCTCCACCATCCGCCACAGCTCCTCCTCCGCCTCCGCCTGCCGCCTCTCTCCGCTCACGTTCGACCAGCTACAGTCACGTCATGAAATGGTGTGACTTAAATGCACTATGGGGCTAGTCGTTGTTTACCTGTCGAAAAAAGTACCGGGGTGATAGCCATGACGCCAACGTGGGAGATTGAAAACGCATCAGTCAGAACACTAACTACACACGCTCTTTCGTCCCCTCACCTATGCACTATTATGTCAAATTAGGGATGAAATATATTGCACATTAAGGTCAAACGAGCGACTAACGAGGCGGTTAAGCTGGACCGGGCCGGAGCTGTGGCAATGTGGGCCCTTGGGATTTGCTTTCACATACGATACACGTCACATACTACCAGCTACAGCTTTATATATTTTGATTTGTTAAGGTTTTTTTTGCTTTTCTGTGCGTGGGGGCATTTCTCTCAGTCTCGGGCTTGCATGTTCATTTTTAGCTGCTCAAGGTACAGGCCAGGTTCACTCACGCGCTCGGTCAGACAATAAAAATACTCTCGGAAAGCTCACGAAACAGCCGCTCGTTAATATCACTCATATCTGCAGTACGATCCACCGCCACGAACCCGACAAAGCACCGTTTGAATCGTTTTTTTACAGAATCCATCACATGACAACCGCGACTGAAGGGAAGAAGTCTTTATATTTGGTTCTCAAAACTGCCTTTGTTAATGGTTTTTCATTACTTGTATTTGAGTTACATGTAAATGAAATGTTAACGTTGGAGTTTATATTGGTTCTTAATCGTTCATCATCATCGGTTTGGTTCAGAAAGTAACTGGGCCGTCTGTCGGTGGAGGTTTGTACTAAAAACTGATCTGAAACCCGACATGTATTTGGTTTAATAGACGTATAAATTGATTTCCTTTTCCCTCGTGGGCTTAAGAAGACGATTGGAAAAGTGATCAAATCATAATATCCTGTTTATATTAGAGATGGGCCGATATATTGGGCCGATATTTGCGCTTTTTAGCCTTAAACTCCAGCACAGCCCAATATTTTGTTCTGTTCGATCCACTGCCTAAAAAATCCTCACAGATCTTTATTTAAACATTATATTCAGAGTCGTTAGCTCCTCTTTTCAGACAGATATGAGGCCGTGTCCATCACTGATCTGACCACAACTGAAGAAAAGAATTTAATTTTTCTTTTGCTCTGGATGTTCCACAGACGTTTTTATCTTAACACTTTAATACAAAGAAACAGCTGCACAAAACGTGACCACACAGCTCCTCCGATAAGTCTGTGGTCAATTTAAAAATGTACAGAATGTGGGAAAATAATCTACATTGGCTCAATATATCGGCCTAAAAATATCGACAGAGTGATTTGGTCCAAAAGTATCGATAGATCTTATTGGCCCAAAAATATGGACAGAGCTTAGTGGCCCAAAAATATCAACAAAGGCCCCAAAATATCGGCCCAAAAATATCGACAGAGCTTATTGTGTCAAAAATATTGGCCCAAATATATGGACTGAGCTTAGTGGCCCAAAAATATCAACAAAAGCAACAAAGGCCTCAAAATATCGGCCCAAAAATATCAACAGAGCTTATTGGCCTAAAAATATTGGCCCGAAAATGTGGACAGAACTTATTGGCCCAAAAATATCGACAGAGTTTATTGGCACCCAAAAATATGGACTGAGCTTAGTGGCCCAAAAATATCAACAAAGGCCCCAAAATATCGGCCCAAAAATATCAACAGAGCTTATTGGCCTAAAAATATTGGCCCGAAAATGTGGACAGAACTTATTGGCCCAAAAATATCAGCCCGAAAATACTGACAGAGCTTATTGGCCCAAAACTATCAACAGAGCTTATTGGCCCTAAAATATCGGCCTAAAAATATCAATAGAGCTGATTGGTCCAAAAATATTCACAGAGCTGATTGGCCCCAAAAATATCGGCCCAGAAATATCGTCAGTGCTTCTCAACCACGATTCCTCTAGATTCTAAACAGTCAGTATCGGTATCGGCCGTGAAAACCCCGTTTGCTCCGATCTCTGGTTCACACCTTACACCTGTCGATGGCCCAGTCACTTCCTGAACATCCACTTCTCCAAACACGAAAAACGCCACAGAACTGTTACCAACGCTCAAAGATCCCCCCGGCCACCACCCCCCGTAGTGCAGCACCCGAACCCCACAACCCCACAACCCCACCCTGCCCAACCGCACCCACGAACCCCCACTCCCCCTGTAGGTTTGAAGAAAAACGTCTTTTTGATGGAAAGTATTATTATTGAAAATGTGTTGATTGAGCCACGTGCAATGCATTGGGTAGATCATTGTGTTTGTCTGTTAGAGGTTTTTAAGAAAGCTACATGAAAAGAGAAAAAAAATGTATTTGTTTCAAGTCCATAAGCTCCAGGACTCTAAACCAGAGGGCCATGAAAAAAATCTTTGTAACTTGGGGTATTTTGTTTTTATTTCTCTTGTCTTTTTTTAATGTTTTATGTGTAATCATTTGTTTATAAAAATGTGGGAGGGCTGAAGGACACAAATCTACACAACTTCTACAGAGAATGGTATTTTATCAGATAAACCTGGTGCTTAGACACGATTAAATACTTTCAGAACTATTGTAAATGAAAGGTAAATGAACAAAACAGACGAGAAAACAGCGTTACTCCTCTCTATGTGTACTCTTCTGTTGTACGAGCGGGGGAGAGGGTCCTGTTCTTCTAAGGATGTGACGCAAAAGGAGTCGAAAAAATCCTACCTAGTCCCATTTATACTGACTGTTTGTTTCAGTGGTGGAACAAAAAGTAAAAGTAGTAAAGTACTTCAGTATCTGTCGATTTAACAGTGGGTACTTTTTACTTTTGAGAGCAGTATCTGTACTTTCTATTCGAATATTTTTTTAACAGGATTGAAAAGTGAAAGTATTTCTTTTTGTAGTTGGAGAAAAACTTCATAATTTGAGCAAACGGCAAACAAAAAGTGAACAAATAAAACCAGCCAGTTGAACAAAATCCAGCACAAATCTGTATCAAAATCACCACATTTGGCTCCTTATAAGACTCAAAATCTGTGAGAAATACTTTTACTTTTTAGTCTTCAAGTACATTTTTAAACCGTACTTAAATACTTTTACTTACAGTATTTTCCAGAGAATAAGTCACACTGGAGTATAAGTCGCAGCAGCCAAAAAATGCAAAATAATGAAGAAAAAACAGCAGAAAATCTAGCGTAAATCTGTAGCAAAATCACTATATTTGGCGCTTTATAAGACTCAAAATCTGCATGAAATACTTTTACTTTTTAGTCTTTAAGTACATTTTTAAACCGTACTTAAATACTTTTACTTACAGTATTTTCCAGAGTATAAGTCACACTGGAGTATAAGTCGCAGCAGCCAAAAAATGCAGAATAATGAAGAAAAAACAGCGAAAAATCACTACATTTGGCACTTTATAAGACTCAAAATCTGCACGAAATACTTTTACTTTTTCCTCTTTAAACTACATTTTTAATTGGGTACTTTAATACTTTTACTTACTGTATTTTCTGGAGTATAAATCGCACTGGAATATAAGTCGCACCAGCCAAAAAATGCAGAATAATGAAGAAAGAAACAGCAAGAAAAAGATTGTTTCTGAACAGAATCCAGCATAAATCTGCAGCAAAATCACTACATTTCATTCGATCTCAAAATCTGCGTGAAATACTTTTACTTTTTCCTCTTGAAGTACATTTTTAATACTTTTACCTACTGTAATTTCTGGCGTATAAGTCAGATCAGAAAAAAAAAATGCAAAATAATGAAGAAAAAACCCGGCCAAACTGAAAAAAGTGCGACTTATACTCTGGAAATTCTGTTAAGTTTTGAGTATTTCTTTGTAACTAAACACAGTACTTCTTCCACCACTGCCTGGCGTCTCCTCCCTTCCGAGGCGGCGTACGACGTCCAGGACTCTCCTAGTAAATCTGAGGGTTTGCAGGTTGCTCGGCGGCATGTTTAGCGCTGCAGAAGTGGAACATCTTTGGACGCAGCGTGAGCCTCTCCCCTGTTCCGCTCCCTCTCTGTAAATTACTCTTAGTGCTTGTGCTGTAGTGTATAGATTCCCAGCAGTTAAAGGTTGTCCCTTAAAAGTGCCTTTTGTTCACAGACTCCATTTTGTAAACCCACATCACCCTTCTCAAAATGGCTGGAGGTAGCAGGTTGTCCCCAAGTGCTGCAATGAGGAAAAAAATCTGCACCGTTTTAGCGACCGAGGTCAACTTTTACCTTTTGGCTTGTAAAAAAAACACTTTCCATTTGACCCCATTAGCCTCTCTTCCTTTTTAAAGCCGTATATATATATCTACAGTATATATATATAGTACAAAAGGAAAATGGTGTGAATTAGTTCTTTACTTTTTATTGATAATTAAAGTGGGGGGCAATGTTTGAAGTAAAAAATCTTCTTGTTCAGCTAATTTTCTTGCCCCCGTCTCCACTGTCTGTTTTTCTGTAGACACTGGAGTAGTCTGTAACTGTGTGTCTGTCGCTCGGCATCTTTCTCGCACATAAACACACAAACACACACACAAACACACACTCTCCTTCACTGTCCAGCTATTCCGCCCTCTGCTGTTGAGGAGGGGATAAAAATATTGCCGGCAAAACCTTTGTCTGAGCAGAATGCAGTTAGCTCACATGTTATTCTTGTCTATATGCTTCACATTGTATTACCATACCCATCTCTTCAGCTTCTCCATTCAACAGCTAATGTAAGTGAACAAATTACACTGACGGGCTGTTGGGGGTGTCCCGAGCGGGAGACGAGGCCGGGATTCAGGGGGGTGTGCTCTGATGAAACTGGGAGGCTGCTTTGACTAGTTTATAGACAATGCGCTTTTAAATTTCTTGTATTTATATTTTTACTTAGTTTTATTCCCCCATTTGTTCTGTTTTTTAGTTTTTTTTAGATTTTTTTTTGCATAATATCAGGGTATGTCGTCATCGAGGCTGCCTTTGAGGGAGCCGAGGACTGTAAATTGAAGCTATAGCGTAAGCACCTTATCACCGAAAGTGTCTAACGTGAGGTCAAAGGAAGGGTCAACTCGGACATGTCCCAGATGTAAAATAAAAGTCGCTAAAAAAGTGTTATTCCAGATGGTTGGTTAGCAGTATTTTCAAAAGATAAAGCTGATTTCTCTGAACAGGTGAGAATACAGGGACGTCCCTCTGTTCTCCCTCCCCTTTTGGCTCAAGTTGGACTGTTTCGTGTCTTTTTGTTGTTTATTTTTGTTTTATTTTGAAAGTATTTGGCAGTTTGTGAAAAGCAGCTCCTGTGGCCCCTGACTCCCTCCTCTGCACCTCCTATCCATGCCCTCAGTGCACTTTTTGTGTGAGAACACCCCCAGAGCTCTAGGTGAAATGCATGTGTTAATTACAGTTTCTTTTCCATAAGAAGAAAAACACAGTTTGAAAAGAGCAGCACCTGATTGAATAAAAGGATGTTCTTGACTGTACCTCAGTGTTGTGTGTTTTATTCTTACTCATCGTTACGACTGAAACAGAAACAGGTTCTGTTCAATCAAATTATTGTCTTTATTATAACAAAAATCTGTACATTTAGTAAACACAGCTTTCATTTTAGTCTTTATTTTATTATTTCTGTGTTTATATTTTTAAAACCCCAAATTTTAACACACAAATATTGTATTGTACAGTGAGGTTGTAGTGCAGTGTTCAGTGTGAGGACAGTGTTCAGTGTGAGGACAGCGTTCAGTGTGAGGACAGTGTTCAGTGTGAGGACAGTGTTCATTTATTATTATTATTTTATGTTCATGTTCATTTATTTATTTAATTATTTTGAGGACAGTTCATTTATTTATTTATTATTTTTTTGTATATGACGATTTTGTTCATTTATTTATTTATTTATTGGAGGACTTTGTTCATTTATCTATTTATTCATTTATGTATTTATTTGAGGACATTGTTCATTTATTTATTTATTTGAGGACAGTGTTCATTTTTATTTATTTATTTATTTATTTGAGGACAGTGTTCATTTATTTATATTATTTATTTATTTGAGGACTTTGTTCATTTATTTTTATTTATTTATTTATTTGAGGACAGTGTTCATTTATTTTTATTTATTTGAGGACAGTGTTCATTTATTTATTTATTTGAGGACTTTGTTCATTTATTTATTTATTTATTTGAGGACAGTGCTCATTTATTTTTATTTATTTATTTAGTTGAGGACTCTGTTCATTGAGGTCAGCTGACAGCTCGTTGTGACGTCACTTCCGGTCTACATTTAGTAAACACAGCTCACAGACTCTAAACTCTCGTGTTTTTGTGATTCAAACGTGTCATTTCCTGGTTGTTTTTCGGCTCTCTCCGTGTCGTGCTCCTTTCCCTCCAGAGTCGTTCATATTTCTTGTTTTGTGACTCTTAAATGTCGTTTTTGTGATGGGCTAGCAGATGTGTTAGCTAAACACAAACACTCTCGCGTTAGCTAAAGGCTAAAGGCTAGTTCTACTTTTTGACGCCGTTTTTCAGTTTGTGTCACTGGTTTTTGTCTCATGGTGGTGGAACTTCAATGGGGAACTGTCTTTTTTCTCAAGGAGCAGACGACGTTTCTCTGCTGAACGAGTCTGAGGGAGGAAGTCTGCCCGGAGAGCCTCCCCCACAGGACCAGGTGTGTGTGTCACTCAGACTGTAACACAACTACACAACTACACCACCACAGCACTACAGAGCCTCCCCCACAGGACCAGGTGTGTGTGTGTCACTCAGACTGTAACACAACTACTACACCACCACAACTACACCACCACAGCACTACAGAGCCTCCCCCACAGGACCAGGTGTGTGTGTCACTCAGACTGTAACACAACTACACAACTACACCACCACCACACCACCACAGCACTACAGAGCCTCCCCCACAGGACCAGGTGTGTGTGTCACTCACAGACTGTAACACAACTACACAACTACACCACCACCACAACTACACCACAGCACTACAGAGCCTCCCCCACAGGACCAGGTGTGTGTGTCACTCAGACTGTAACACACAACTACACAACAACACCACCACAGCACACTACAGAGCCTCCCCCACGGGACCAGGTGTGTGTGTCACTCTCACACTTTAACACAACTACACACCACACAGCACCACCACAGCACCACCACAGCACCCAGGTGTGTGTGTCACTCACAGACTGTAACACAACTACACCACTACACTACACCACCACCACAGCACTACAGAGCCTCCCCCACAAGACCCTCCCCCACAAGACCAGGTGTGTGTGTCACTCAGACTTTAACACAACTACACCACCACAGCACCACCACAGCACCAGGTGTGTGTGTCACTCACAGACAGTAACACAACTACACCACAACTACACCACCACAGCACCACAGAGCCTCCCCCACAGGACCAGGTGTGTGTGTCACTCACACTTTAAACACAACTACACCACCACAGCACCACCACAGCACTACAGAGCCTCCCCCACAGGACCAGGTGTGTGTGTCACTCACAGACTGTAACACAACTACACCACTACACCACCACAGCACCACCACAGCACCACCACAGCACTACAGAGCCTCCCCCACAGGACCAGGTGTGTGTGTCACTCACACTTTAACACAACTACACCACCACAGCACCACCACAGCACCAGGTGTGTGTGTCACTCACAGACTGTAACACAACTAAACCACTACACACCCACCACAGCACCACCACAGCACTACAGAGCCTCCCCCACAAGACCCCCCCCCACAAGACCAGGTGTGTGTGTCACTCAGACTTTAACACAACTACACCACCACAGCACCACCACAGCACCAGGTGTGTGTGTCACTCACAGACTGTAACACAACTACACCACAACTACACCACCACAGCACCACCACCACAGCACTACAGAGCCTCCCCCACAAGACCAGGTGTGTGTGTCACTCACAGACTTTAACACAACTACACCACCACAACACCACCACAGCACCACCACAGCACCACCACAGCACCACCACAGAGCATAAACTACTACACCAGACCAGGTGTGTGTGTCACTCACTCTTTCAGTCATGACTTGCAGTCATGGAGTTTAGTCCTGGTTTAGGTTTTGTTTTAGTCCTGGTTTAGTCCTGGTTTAGTCCTGGTTTAGTCCTGGTTTAGTCCTGGTTTAGACCTGGTTTAGACCTGGTTTAGTCCTGGTTTAGTCCCGGTTTAGCACTGGTTTAGTCCTGGTTTAGTCCCGGTTTAGCACTGGTTTAGTCCTGGTTTAGTCCTGGTTTAGTCCTGGTTTAGTCCTGGTTTAGTCCTGGTTTAGTCCTCAGAGTGTGAGATGGTTCTTGTGGCTCTCACATGTGGGAGATGTTCTTTGGTTCATGGAGAGACTTGTTCACACTGAGCTGCTTTAAAGTCTCTGAGCCACAGAGCCAGAGACACAGGACACATGTGTGAAGTACTTCACCTGACACAGGACACATGTGTGAGTACTTCACCTGACACAGGACACATGTGTGAAGTACTTCCTGGTTCTAGTCAGACCCGAGCAGCAGTGTTCTATCTGGATGCACTGTTCTGTCTTAAGGCTCGTTTGGAGAGACCAGTGAGACGTTACAGTGTCTAACCTCCTGGAGACAAATGCAGGATAAGTCTCTCTGAGTCTGGTTTTTGATCCACTAGTACAGTGCATTAAAGCAGCAGATTGAACTTTCTTCATGTGGCACCTGCGTGATTCTATGGAAACAGACAGTTAAAATCATACTTTGGAACATCTTGGACTTTAATGACATACTAAAAATGTATATTCATTCTCCATGTCCGAAAGTGCTTCTCCCTCTTCTGTGTAAACACTAACTTGAAGCTCTTATAATCATTTTCTAGGAGCGTCTACAGCCAGTGTATCATCCCAGACCAGGGGAGAGACGCCTGGCGAGTCAGCTGACTGAAGAAGAGCAGATCCGCATCGCCCAGCGCATCGGCCTCATCCTGCACCTGCCCAAAGGCCTGTTTGACCCCGGATCTGACCCCTCTGACAAGAAAGTCAAAGAGTATGGACCATCTCAGAGTCTCATCTGTCTGTCAGTGTCAGAGTTCATGTGTATTTTGTTTTTCTCTAGGTGCGTAATCTGTATGATGGATTTTGAATATGGCGACCCTGTTCGATTCTTGCCCTGCCTGCACATTTACCACGTGGATTGTATTGACCAGTGGCTGATGCGCTCCTTCACCTGCCCCTCCTGCATGGAGCCCGTGGACGCTGCTCTGTTGTCCTCTTATGAAGCCAACTGACAGCTCACGTCTGACTGCGTCTCATCACAAAGCACCTTAGCTGTTCTACCAGGTGTAGCCCAGGTACAGAACATGTATTCAGCAGCACAGCATTTACAGAGGAAGTGAAACCGTTTTGCCTTTTCCGATTGGGCAGTGTGCCATATGATGCATAACGATGACTATTAGATTTTTTTAGGTAGAAAATGAGTAATGCAATGTAATCAAAGTATTTTTTATTATGTTCTGTGTATTCTGGTTAAGTGGAAGCGTGTCCTTTTCATAGTTTGACACATTGTGCAATAGGAAAGTATAAAAGTAGTTGGAGATGACTGGAAAAGCGTGTTACCAGGGCGAGCCTGAAGTGACTGAAGTAGAGCTGCCTTGTATCTGTCATTCTAAATAAGTATGACTCTTATTATTAATTATAAATCTAGACACATCAGACCCTGAAGGGTGAAGCGCCTCAGCTGAAGTGCACCTCTGTATTTGAGTCGACATAACAAAGCTTTGGGTCTGTGTACTCTGTTAATAGTATTGTAGTAATAATATGTGGTGTTGTACTCTGACGTTCCAGTCAGCAGCACACTGTCCGACGGCCCTAAACCGGTGATGCTGATGTGATGATGTCTGCCACACTGAGCTCGTCACGTTTAAACACAAACAGTAACATTCTGCACTAGTCACGTGGTATGATCATTGAATGTAAATAAATATTTTGAATATTTTGCCAATGCTCCTGTGTCACTGCGGCTGTGTATGAACATCCACAGTTCACCTCTATGTCCACTAGATGGAGACAGCACAGTTTCTTTTGGTGGTACGTTTTTCTTGGGAATATTTAAGTTTTAATTTCAAATTTAAACCACAATTAACAAGTGCGATTGATTTATTTTACGGTCAGAAACATTAATAAAACTGCTTTAATTAAAACCTTCACACCTGGGAAGATTTGGAACTGGAATAGCAGATTAATAGTAGAGCTTCAAGATGCAAAAAGAAGAGCAGGCTTTACTTTTAAAAGTGAAAATCAGAACTTCATGGCTGATTCTAGTCCAGAATGTGTCTGATTCACCAGTCGGCCACAAGGGGGCGATGAAGGATGAATCTGCACATCATGGACATCAGAATCAGAAGAGTTTTTACCATTATCAGTGAACACAGCTCACAAACTAGGAACTCTCTTCAGTGATAAAGTGCAACATAAAAACACTGATTAAGGGCAAGCATAAAGTTAAAAAAGATAAATGACTGAAACCATCTTGTTCTCTCCTGAAGGACTAGAAACCTCTCTCCATCTCTCCTTCTCAGCAGCTTTACACTTCCACATGTCAGTGTTTAAAAGTCATATCTGTAACAACCAGAGACGACACTCAGCCTGATGTGAGACAGTTTTAGTTAAAGGAAATAACAAACCAAAGGAAGGACAAAACTTTTACATTGATTCAGATGTTTATAAACTGAATAATTCAACACTGCAATTTTTATCAGTCACAACAATGTTTGATTTGAACAGAACATGAGGCACAGAATGATAAAAAGGTCATAGTTTTTTATTTAAACTTTATAAAATCCTACAGACAAACGTCCCTTATGTTTCTTTTTGCATTTGAAGGCAGTTTATCAGAGTATGAAAAAACATTTTAATAGAATATTTACATCATATTGCACAAGGAACATATTGCACGTGGTTTTCATTCGTTACAAAAGTGATGGATGGATTAATATTATACAGATTTTTACATTTAAACAGGTGCATATAGTTACAGTTCAATAGTGGGAGTCTAAAAGGCATAAACTCCCATCGTGACAGTGACCAACGCTAAAAAGAAGCCCACAAACATCCGGAAAAGTGGGACCACGCCGATGAAGGACGTCTGCGCTCCGCTCGTCACCTCTGACCTTTGCTCCTCGTCTTGGGGTGGACGTAACATGGACTGCAGACCGTCAAACACCTGCAGAACAGAGCAGAGTAAGAACACGAGCGTCGGAGTGAGGAGCGACGCTGAGATCACTGTGACAAACCTGGATGTTTAACTCAAACGCTGCGACGGCCTCCTGCAGCACGCTCTCCCTCTGCTCCTCCGTCAGCTCGATGCTGTTCATGCGACTGCGGTACAGCTGTTTGAACAGGTTCGGGCTGGACACTCCGGGGAAGGCGAAGAACGAGAGACCTTCAGAACCTTTGAGCCCCATCGACTTCTGCGCGATCCGACCGAGCACCTGCCCCCCGGACAAGTCGCCCAGGTACCGAGTGTAAGCGTGGGCCACTAACAACTCAGGGTTTTCTTTCCCGATCTGCTCAAATGGAAGAAATAAGTGTTACTTCAGTCATTTTAATGTCTGATTTGAGTGTTCTGAAGGAGATGTTGCACCTGTCTGAGTCTGTGGGCGTATCTCTTCGTAGCAGCAGGGACCTGGATCTGTTCTCTCCACCCAGGTCCATAGAAAAACGCCAAATCCTTCTCGATGGACTCCAGACGGGCCAGTTCATGAGGGAAGTAAATGGGAGCGACGCCGGGATGTTCACTGTTCCGATCCATTTGTTCCTCCAGAGCGGAGTAGATCTCATGCAGGGAGCACAGGAGCAGCTGCACAAATCAGAGTCAGACGGAGGGTTATTTTCACTTATTTATGCATTTCTCCTCTGACTGTTGTATAGATCTACCTCTGAGACTAGTTTTTTATCTTTTTTAACTTTATGCATGCCCTTATTTGTGCTATAACAGCCATATTTTTACTTTTTTTTATATATTATTCAGTGTTTTATGTTGCACTTCTGATTCTTCTGATGGAAAAGTACTACACAGCTGTTCTGGAGTACAGTATCTACAGTATCTACACTTTATTTAACCTCCTAGGCACATTTTGGGTTGTTTAGGCCACAGTGCAGATTTTTAGAAGAAAAAGAGCAGCAGCAATGCAAAAATGTTCAGTTTAGAATATTTTTAAGAGTTTAAAATGTTCAGAATATTTAGTTTTTTTTGTAAAGTCACATGTCTCCTGCAGCAATTATCGTTTCTCATTATGTTTTTACTCAGGACAAATGTTATTCTTTGTTTTTTAGACTCATCACGTCCGAATCAGCCCAAAAAACAAAGAGAAATGAATAAAACATGTGCCACGCAGGAGCTCGAGTCTTAAGACGTTAAGTACATTTTAGCGCAGATACTTTTTACTTTTACTTCACTACATTCGAGAGCAGTATCTGTACTTCCTACTCCACTACATTTTTGAACTAGACTGAAAAGTAAAAGTATTTTTCATTATAATTTGAGACCTGCAGAAAAGTCTGAGGATTATTTTTAACACGTTCATAATTTAATAAAACAAAAACCCACAAATTAAACAGATTCAGCCGTTTCTGTCTCTACATTTGCTTTGCTGGACGTCAAAATCTGAGAGAAATACTTTTACTTTTTACTCTATTTCTTTACTTTTAGAGCAGTATCCGTAGTTTCTACTCCACCACATTTTTGAACCATAGTTTGCATCCTGCTGAGACGTCAGGTTTATTTTAACACCTTCATAAATTGAGCAAAGAAAAATACGCAAATAAAAATAAATTCAGTTGTTTCTGTCGCTACATTTGCCTCAAAATCGAGTAATAATAATGATAAATTGTATTTAAAATGCACTTTTCAGTCTGTACAATCTCAAATCTGTAATAAAACAAGAACTTTAAACCAAAACTATCATCCACATTAAGCTTTTCTAAATAAAAAAGTTTTTAGATTAACTTAAAAAAAGTCTCTGTGCAGCTCTCAAAATCTGTGAGAAATACTTTTACTTTTTCTCTTTAAGTACATGTTACTTTAACTTTACGTGAGTATTTTTGTCCTGCATCTGTCGTTTTACTTAAATAACCACATTGAGCCTGACAAACACAAAGCTGCGACTCTGACTCACTCTCATCCAAACCGAGGAGCCGAGGTGTTTTGCTCAAAGACACAACAGCAGCGACATTCGGCTCTTAACCCTCAGCCTCATGAAGAGAATCGCTCAAACCTTGAACTGTGGCAGAGTGACCTGTCCTCTCTGGAAGCTCAGCATCAGCTCGGTGCTCTCCGCTCGCACGTGACTCTCCTTCGTTGCTTTTGATTTGCTCGGACAGATCCCTAGATGAGATAAAGCAGAGAGACGTCGGGTGTTTAGTTTTTAGTTTAAAACAAAAGGGATAAAATAACAGGATTTGTGCTTTAAACTTAGATAAACTTTCATTTGCCTTTTGTATAAATCACAATAAAGTGGTTTTAAGATGAGAGATGAGTAGTTTTCAATTTCTGTCGACAATTTTGATTAAGCAATATCAAAAAACAGCAGGTGAGATGATGAACGAGGGGGTTTCCTTCTGACTGCAACTGCTTTTTTTGCAGCACATGCACGATTTTTAAGAATATGAGTAAAATAAAAAACTTAAATCTGACCTGTCTGTCGTTGTCTCAGTGGACGTCTCGAGCTTCTTCTGCGTCTCCATTGCTCCTGTGAGAGAAAATGAACATTATTAAGTGTAAAAGTGAGCGTTTGTTCCATAAAAAGCTGTAAATCCTCACAGTTCTAGTGCAGTCCTGTCGTCCCGTCTCTTGTGCTCAGCTGCTCGGCTCTGTCCCGAACAGGCTGTGCTTTGTGTCTTTATATGCACCTCCCCAGTCTCCTCCTCCAACTCGGACAGAGAAAACAGGAAATCTGTGCCACCACAAGCTTCAGCTAAACATGAATCAGCTCCTCTGGCCTTAACATGACACAGCAGCTTTAGGGGGAGGGACGGGCCGGAGTTAACATGAGTCAGGAAGTTTAGTCTGGAAAACTAAAGGGAGGAGGAGGAGCCTGAGTCTGCAGAGAAACAGAAGAAGAGGAGGAGGAGGAGGAGCTGAGCCTGAGTCTGCAGAGAGAAAGAAGAGGAGGAGGAGCTGAGCCTGAGTCTGCAGAGGAAAAAAACAGGGGAGGAGGAGGCGGAGGAGGAGCTGGGACTTAACATGACTGTGGGTTTTTCAAGTGCAAAAGGGGAAATGTTCAGAGCATGACTAAGCAAACACAGGATCACATGGGTAAAGATCAGAGTCAGGCTCATGTCGCAGAGTAAACAGGAGGAAATGAGCTGATCTCAACGGAAAACTCACAGATGTTTCAACATTTGTCTTAAATCAAGAGCGTCCAGACGTCTGCAGAGCTGAAAATGTGTGAGGCCTTATCATTATTTGAACCATTAACATTAAATTTCATTGAGCTAATTAATGATTAGGCCCGAGCCCCCACAGGGCACAGGGCCGATGGCTAAATCATCATCGTGTGGCTAAAGTAACGAACTTGTCATATTCAGGATATTTGTTCTTTCTACCACGTCATCGTCAACATTGAGTCAGTGGACTTCTTCTTCTGTTTGAGCAGGAATTTGACCCCTCTGAACAAATTCAAAAACTCAACAAATTTTCCCCAAAATTCAGGTGGAAAAATTTATATTTTTTATATGTTGCATAAATGGGCATAAAAAAAACAGCGCCACCTACAAAAGTCAAAGTACATTGCCCAGGTTCATCATGTTGGTGCGTTTGGTGCAACGGTGCTCAGTGTCTTTTGGATTTATCTGGTGCAGCCCAAAGCCACAATAAAACAGAAGCAAGTGGTGGATCAGCGCCACCTACAGGGAGAACCCGTCGGCCGAGTGCGAAGCGTTGAGTTGTGGCTTTAATTTTTTACTTTTTATTGCAAATGCATTTTACCTTTCAAAACCAGATGAATGATGCACAGATTATAAATATGAAAAAGTTTAAATCAGGGTCAGTGTCAAACTCAACTTCACAGAGGACAAAAGTTTAAACTGTGACTGAGTCTAGGGCCAAACTAAATATTTGCTGAAACATTTTAATAAAATCTGCATGTTTTTCAGAAGAGATGGATTAAATTTGAGTGAGGCCACAGGCAGCAGATGTGGTGGGGCCAGAACCAACACATTTGCAAAGCATTCTGGGACTTGTAGTATTGGAGGTGCATGCTGTACTGCTGCCATCTTCTGGTGAAATATAATATTACTTGTACCTGTGTTTCAACAGCGCTGACACATAATTACTTTTACTCCAGAGGCTGTGGACCAGTGGAAATTTGCACACGGGCCGCAATTGGCCCCGGGGCCGGACTTGGGTATGTCTTTAGTACTTGACCCTGAGGATTTGTAAACAGCCTAGAGGTCAAAGGTCATCCAGGGCCTGTCAATGTCCCCAAAATACCAACTGTTAAGAGAAAGATTTTACATAACCACAAACATTTTCAGCAGAACAGGAAGAAATCTTAAAGTTCTGTAGTTTACTCCCAGAAAAGTACGAACAAAGTGAATTATAAGGTTTTATCATGGACTGTTTAAAATAAAGGGATTTTCTGTGTAAAAACAGACAAACTGACCATATTTGGCTGTTGTTCTTTTCTTCACATATTCGACACAAAGGGGATTTTGGATTTTATCGAGTTTTTGAGTAAAAAAAAAAAAAAAAAAAAACTCACTGAAAAACAAAAACTGAACAACAAAAGTGTCTCCATCATGTCACTGCACTTCATGTATAAACAGGTCTGAGCATAAGTGAGAAACACCCCCCAAAGCCTACAGCCTACATCCTACATACCACCAGCCTATAGCCTACAGCCTACAGTCTACAGTCTACAGCTTACATCCTACAGCCTACAGTCTACATCCTACAGCCTACATCCTACATCCTACATCCTACAGTCTACATCCTACAGCCTACATCCTACAGTCTACAGCCTACATCCTACAGCCTACATCCTACAGTCTACAGCCTACATCCTACAGTCTACAGCCTACATCCTACAGCCTACATCCTACAGTCTACAGCCTACATCCTACATCCTACAGCCTACAGCCTACATCCTACAGTCTACATCCTACAGCCTACATCCTACAGTCTACAGCCTACATCCTACATCCTACAGTCTACAGCCTACATCCTACAGCCTACAGCCTACAGCCTACAGCCTACAGCAGGGGTCACCAACCTTTTTGAAACCGAGGGCTGCTTCATGGGGACTGAGTCATACGAAGGGCGACCAGTTTGACTCGCTCTTCTGAAATGACAAATATGCTCAGTTTGCCCTTAGTTACACATTATTAATAATAATTAATGATAATCATCTCTGAAAATACTGATCACGTTCATGATTTCTCACAATCAACAATGAGCAAAGTGGGAAACAGATATCAGTATTCAGCACTTTAACTTTATAAATCTCAGTACTTTTCAGATGATCACTTCATCTCAGTCCCATTTTCACAGGCCACTGACAAACCTTTTTAACAAAAAACAAACTATTTTGCAGCACGTTTCAAAAAGTTATCAATTATGTAATGTTAAAGAAAAATCAACTTGCATATTTTTAAATAAATCTCTGTTGCTTTTTATGATATTTATTTTTATTTTTTTTTTTTTTTTTCTGGTCTCGTGAAAAAAAAACTGTTGCTTACCCGAAGCCGCCTTTTGCTCACGTGCCTTTGTGCACTGCCGTAGTTTACGTCCTGGTGGTAGTTTACGTCCTGGTGGTAGTTGGCTCGGTAACTTCTGTGACACGTAGTTAGTGATGGGCAAATGAGCCGGAGCCGGAGCACGTCTCGTTCTTTCTGCCTCTCGTCTCGCAGCCGCTCACGTGACCGAAGTGTCGAAGTGTCGGTCCCTCCTGCGTCGCTCTGCTTCAGTCTCTTCAGTGAATCGAAGCGTTTCATTGGCTCAGCGAATGTTCCGCTTTGCGATTGGTTCAGAGCTTCAGAGTGTTCAGTGCACTTCTGTGTGGTTTGACAAGTATTAAACTGCTACAGTATAAAAGATGCACCAATGTTTCTGAAAAATGTTGTGTAGTGCGGAGTATTGTATGACGTTAGTGGTGATTAGTTGGTTAATGTGGTGTGATCATTTTCGATGGCATCTACAAATGGAAAAAACCGATCCATGGTTTGGGATCACACAAAACTTCTATTTCTTAATAAAAACATGTGACATATAATTTGTTATATATTTTTTTAATGTTGAAATAGAATATATACTATTTATGACTTCTAATAAAATAGAAAATAGAGTTTTAGGTTCCCAAATCATGGGTTGTGCTGGTTTGCAATAGTTAAATTTGTCCACTAGAGGTCAGTGTTTCTCCTCAGACACGTCGAACCATTTGAACCATTTGAGACACGAGGCTCCGCCCGTCACTGCACGACTGAGGCGTCGATGCTTCACGAGGCTCCGCCCATCACTACACGTAGTGAAATGTCCCTCAGCATCGTGCCGCTGACCTGAGGAGGTCAGAGTTCACCTTAACTTTTCTAAACTTCATGTATAATGGATATATTTTTAAGTTGTTGTCATTTTTAAATCTATATAAATGTAAGGGTAATAAAAAAAATAGCAACAGAATAAAATAAAATTTTAGATGCAGCTCATTAATGAGTTAGAAGCGGCCTGCGGGCGCCTCATGTGGGCCTTGCGGGCGACCTGGTGCCCGCGGGCATAGGGTTGGTGACCCCTGGCCTACAGCCTACATCCTACAGCCTACAGTCTACATCCTACAGCCTACAGTCTACATCCTACAGCCTACAGTCTACATGAACTTTAAACCCTGCTGAGTTGAGCACACACAGTGAGGACATTTGTTTCAGTGTAAAGTGCAGAAGAAGAACACGCTGAACCTGAAACAGCTGAGATCATAAACAGATAAAGTCACAGGTGGCGCTGTTTAATCATTAACGAGGCTGTGAACGCGCACACTGTGAACGCGCCCTGTGAACGCGCACACTGTGAACGCGCTCGCTTTAATGACCTCATGTTTTTCACGGTGTGATGGTCCCAGGATCATTCACAGATCTGTCCCGCTGCAGGAAAAGTTTAAAGATCATGGAAAAAAGACGCATCAGTCTGGAACAAGAGGGAGACGAGCACGAGGAGGTAAAAAAACTACTACTGAAATATACACAGTACTGCGTCTGAAATATACACTACTGCGTCTGAAACTACTACTGCGTCTGAAATATACACACTACTGCGTCTGAAATATACACACTACTGCGTCTGAAATATACACACACTACTGCGCGTCTGAAATATACACACTACTGCGTCTGAAATATACACACTACTGCGTCTGAAATATACACACTACTGCGTCTGAAATATACACACTACTGCGTCTGAAATATACACACTACTGCGTCTGAAATATACACACTACTGCGTCTGAAATATACACACTACTGCGTCTGAAATATACACACTACTGCGTCTGAAATATACACACTACTGCGTCTGAAATATACACACTACTGCGTCTGAAATATACACACTACTGCACCTGAAATATACACACTACTGCGCCTGAAATATACACACTACTGCGCCTGAAATATACACACTACTGCGCCTGAAATATACACACTACTGCGTCTGAAATATACACACTACTGCGTCTGAAATATACACACTACTGCGTCTGAAATATACACACTACTGCGTCTGAAATATACACACTACTGCGTCTGAAATATACACACTACTGCGTCTGAAATATACACACTACTGCGTCTGAAATACACACACTACTGCGCCTGAAATATACACACTACTGCGTCTGAAATATACACACTACTGCAGATGAACAAAGTACAATCATCTGTGTCACATGGTGTTTTCTTTATTTTTTTCATGTTCTTCTTTTCTGAGCTACATAAAAGGTCTCAGGTTTTACTACACAGCGCCCCCTCGTGGTCATTCATGTTACAGCTGTGATTTTGAATGAGTTGAGCCTAAAACCTGATCCACTTGTCCTCCCTGTGCAGCGGGACGTCCCCTCGTTGGACTGTGCTCTGTCCGTGTCTCAGGCTCTCGTTTGGTCGGGGCTGGACGCTCGCTCTGCTCTTCACGTTTCCTCCCATGAGCCTTTGCCCGCTCTGGTGGAGGTCAGCGTGTCTCGGTGCTCGTGCAGAGCCGGGTCCTGGTCTCTACCCGGAGTCTGTGAGCGTGAGGCTGTGACTGCGGCCGCTCACCTCCACCTGCTCGGAGAAGCTCTGTCCCTGATCGGACTTTACCTCCAGGAGACGGACGTGAGTGTTTAACTTTACCTCTGTGTCGTTTTTTTCGAGTTTGCGTGAGGCTCCTGAGTTTGCAGAAGCTGGTGTGCGTGTCCACGAGTCTGTCCCTGCTGCTGGACTCTCTGCTGTGCACCCTGGCTCCTCTGGTGTCCCTCAGCGCTCAGGTCCCGGAGCTGCAGGGCTGTGTCGAACGCTCTGTGGTAAGTCGCACTTTTAAACCCACAGAGCCACACGTCCAGAGCCCTGACACAAAATACACGATGTTTTTAAGGAGCGAACTCTGGAAAATGTGTCCTACCTGATGCCGGGGCTGTGAGGAAAAGTACCACACACACAGATCTTTGTCATTATTCACTCATTTTCACTTTGTATTATTTAAAAAAGGATTGAATATAATTTATAAAAGTCTTCGTGCCACCTCTCGACCAGCTCCTTTCATTTTCTTATTTCTGTAGAATGATCTGTCCACTGAACTGCCCATAGATGGCGCTACTTTTGGAAACCAGAGGGCATAATATTGTCGCACCTGTAATAAAACACACACAGATCTAATAACCACAGGGGCAGGTCCTGATGAGCAGCTTGAGTCATTCACATTCCTCCAGGAGTTTCACTGCTCGACTTAAACCGGAGTAAAATCATTATCTGTCCTCGGTTTTGTCTCGGCCAGTCGCTTCCTCTTGACACTTTCGGCACATTAAGGGCGTGGAGGTGAGGTCTGAGGTTGGAATGATTCACCGTTGCCGCGGGATACACCTGCTCCACCCTTTTTGGGAATGCTCCACGGCCGCAAACGCCAAAACCTGTTGAACAAAATGAAGCTGGAGTCACTGGGAGGGGTGAGGCTGGTCGTTTCACTGCGTCTCAGACACTTGTTCTGGGAGCTGACGTTTGAACAGTCCTGTCGTCCAGACTGAACACACACAGGTGAGTACGCTTCAGCTTTTTACAACGCTCCATTTATTTAAACACGAGAGTTTAGACAGAGGAGAGTCAAAGTTTCTGAGTCCTGACACTGCGATATTCAACTTTAAAATACACGTCTGGAGATTATGCAACAGTTTAACATCAAAATGATCCTTTTATTATAGAAACAGACTCGTGTCCTGTTGAATTACAGAAAAGAAAAGGCTCAAGCAGCTTTTTTTTCTGTGTTAGATTATGTAGATATAAAAAACATCCAGACTTCAGCCTCTACTTTAAACCTTTAGCTCCTCTTTTCGTTTCATAACAGGTGATGAGTTTAAACCATCTCTGTTCAGTCTATGAAAAAGTAGACTGACCATCGCTGTGTCAGAAGAGAAAAATGGACTTTTACAACAGTCTGACTCAATATTTCACCTGTTTGTTCAACTTTCACACCAGAAATGAAATGGAAAAAGGGTTTTTGGTTGTTTTGCTTCATTAAAATAAAGTACGTTTCAAAGACAAGCAAAACTGTACAGACTGGTGCCACTTATGCACTTTAATAATGTGAAAAAAAACATTTATAATCACATCTGCTCCTGTTTTAATGTTTTAAATCGACTTACGGAGTTATGTGTTTGGTTTTTTGGACGCTCATGAAAAATCGACTCAAGATAAATGAAAAAAACACATGTAGAATTATAAACTTGGTGTCTCCCAGTTCACTTTTTGTTCTGGAGTTCACTTTTCTTTATTTTTTTTAACATAACTCTGCTCTAAACAATGCTGCTGAACTGGACGGGTGACGTGGTTTATCTTTTATCTGTCACATTATTATTATTAACGAGCTCAGACGATGAAAAGTGTGGAGTGTAAATACTTTTAAGATCTGAATAAGTGCGTTTGTTCAGTTATGAGCCGTCACTTCAGCGGCAGCGATGGCGCCTCCTCCTCAGACCTCAGGCTCCTTCTCCTGGGGAACATCGGCTGCGGAAAGACCTGCTCCGCGGACACCATCCTGGACGAGAAGGCGCCGGTGTCCGTCAGCACGTCCAGGGGCCCGGTCCAGAGGCAGGGCTTCGTCGAGGGCAGGAGGGTCACGGTGGTGGAGGCTCCGAGGTGGTACTGGAGCGGCGGGGAGATGGACGAGAGCGTGAGGAAAGAGACGGAGAAGGTCATGACGCTGCTGGCTCCAGGGCCACACGCCGTCCTCCTGCTCATCCCCGTGTTTCAGTTCACAGAGGTGGGTCCGAGCTCCATTTGGTTAAAAAGGACAGATACTGGAGCAAAAAATGTCAAAGTATCACGGGAAAACATCTACTTAAATTATTAAAGCAAAAAAAAAGAGAGGAAAGGAAGGAAAAAATATTTAAAAGAGAATGGAGCCTGAAACTAATAACTTTACTCACTCATTATTCATTTTACCTGCTCAATAATAAAACATTTTCTCTAAACCCAGGCTCTGATCATCGTTTTATTCCTGTTTCTTTTCCTCTGCTTTATCCTTTTCTCGTCTGTTTCATTTTCTTATCTCCTTTGCATGTTTTTTATATTTCTATTTCTTGTCAAGTCCTGTTATATTTTGTACTGTACTGTCTTTTTTTTTTCCATAAATAAAATAAAATTAAATTCAAAAAAAGAATTATTAAAGCACCTGTTTAAAAATATGCTTAAAGAGTACAAAGTAAAAGTATTTTGTGCAGGTTTTGAGGCGTCATAAAGCTCCGGATGTAGTGATTTTCATACAGATTTGTGCTGAATTTTGATCCACTATAGCACCATGTAATTCTGAGCTGTTTTTATTTGCAGATTTTTGTTTGAGGAGTTTATCTTTAACGTGTTTGCAG
This sequence comes from Periophthalmus modestus, assembly GCA_019594935.1. Classification (NCBI taxonomy): domain Eukaryota; kingdom Metazoa; phylum Chordata; class Actinopteri; order Gobiiformes; family Gobiidae; genus Periophthalmus; species Periophthalmus modestus. Next base: position 31,937,114 of record JAIEZT010001373.1, on the reverse strand, counting down.
TTTCAGCAAACAAAAATAAAACGATACTTTTACTTTCAGTCCTGTTCAGAAAGGCAGTGAAATAGAAAGTACAGATACTGCTCTCGGATGTCATGAAGTAAAAGTAAAAAGTATCCAGTATGTCCAGTTGACACATTTAAACTTCGTCTTTTGTTCGCTGCTTGTACTTTTATCCTCCACTGCTCATTTGAGTTTTTAAATAATTCCCCGATAGTTTTTAAGATGGACTTTCTCTTTCCGCTGTGTCAGATGGAGAGTCTGGTGCCGGCGGAGCTGAGGCGTCTGTTCGGGGAGGATGTTCTGAACCACACTCTGATCCTGTTCACATGTGGGGACTATCTGATGGGAAAGACACTGGAGGTACTGCACTTCAGGACTTTACACAGACACAAAGCGACAGACTGAGCTAAAAAAGTGTTTTTTTGTAGGAATACCTGAAGAAGGAGCCCGCGGCCCTGTCACAGATGCTCGACAGCTGTGATGGCCGATGTCACGTGTTCGATAACCGACACCGAGAGGACAGGAGGCAAGTCCGACAGCTCCTGGAAAAGGTGAGAAAAATACACACGCACGGCATCGTTTTACCCTTTAAACGTATATTTTTTCAGGCTGATCAGTTTAAGTTCACACAAAGATTATATAAACCGATAGATCACAGGTACAAGAGCTTTTTTTTTTTTCACTGCTGCTGTTTTCTGATGTTACACCCACACAGCCACTGATGGAGAACTGGTTTAGATATAAAAAAACAGAGATACACAGATAAATCAGCCTGAAGTGGAATAGTTAAAGCCAAATGAGATTAAAACATGTACAAGTTTTCAAAAGTTTGCACAAAAGTGACAAAGAAACAGTGAATATCAAAGCAAATTTACACCAAATAGTGAATGAAACAGAGAGGATTTGTGTGTCTGAAGTGGAGTGATTTTGTGTGAACTGAATTATCTGTATTTGAGCGACGAGTTGTGTTGTATGAGACGTATGTGCCATAAGTTTACAGGAGTTTCGTGCATCTATCAGTCTGTCCAGGGACGACAGGGGGAAGTACTTTTGCTTTAACCTGACACACATCTGCAAACATCTCTCCTTTTTTTTACCGTCAGTGTGTTGTTCTCTGTCCAAATAAAACCATATCACACCATAAAGTCTCAGCACAGGACGAGATTTAGTTTTGCCGAACCTAAAAAAAACACAAACCGTGACACATATATTATGTTTTGTGCTTTTATGTGGATGCATCTGTCAAACTGTATGTTCATGTTATTTTTTTTATGTTTAGTACATCATGAAAATGCATAATTTCTGCTGATGTTTTTGGATGGAGGAAATTTGCAGTTAATGTGAGGAAGGAATTCAAACCTGCACAGGATTATTTTCATTATTTTACTTTTTATATTATTTATTATTACATTGGATTATTTTTATATGTTTATTTTGTATTTATTTAGTCTTTAATGTGTATTTATTACTATTATGGGTTGAAAAAGGGGGAAATAATCGGATTGTAACCTGTAAAGCTGCAGATTAATACTTAAATCAAAATTTGATCCCACAAAAAAAGAAAAAACGTGACTACACAGGTCTCTCATGGGCGTGTGGTAACACTAAAGTGTGTGGGTGAGGTTATCGTACATTTTAAATAACAGAATTTGGAGAAAATAATCAAATTTGGCCCTACATACGTCGGCAGAGCTTCTGGACCATCGTTTTGTCTCATTTGCAGATTTGTAATGAGACTCTAGTAAAGTTATGTAGATACTGTGAGTTTGTGATCATTATAAACCTCACTCTCCTCTTTTAATGTTAATTTTACTGATGATTATTGATGTTTTTTGCCTCAGGTGGACGCCGTCGTCCAGAGAAACGGCATCCACGCCCTGAAGACGGCGGAGGAGCGTGAACTCGACCAAAGGATTCAAGAACGAAAACGAGAGCTGATGGAAAGTTACAGAGCTCAGAGAGAAGCGAAGAGACAGAGCTTCAGCGCAGAGTTTGGGACCAACACGGAAACCTACAGCTTTACGAGCCGAGTGAGCGAGAGCGAGAGGGGCAGCGGCGGACAGGACGCCGTCGAGGGCCGGGTCGAAATCAGACAAGTGTCCAACGGGCTGCGCTTCACTCGGACACGAGAACAAGAGCCGACGACGAGGAGTCACAGCTTTACATCCAGCTCAGGTGAATGTGGTGGTGTGAATACTTCTGATCAGAGTTTGTAGTACAGTGATCCCTCGTTTATCTCAGGAGTTACATTCTAAAAAATAACTCGTGAAGTATCAGCTTTTATTTTTACAGTTATTCTATATGTTTCTTGGCTGTAAAACCCGTCACCTCAGACGTTATACACTTTTCTCACACAGGCGTTAACATTTTTGGTTATCAAGACTAAATATGGACTAAACCAGGTCTAAACTGGGATTAAACCGGGACTAAACCAGCTCTAAACCGGGACTAAACCGGGACTAAACCGGGACTAAACCGGGACTAAACCCGGACTAAACCGGGACTAAACCAGCTCTAAACCAGAACTAAACCCGGACTAAACCGGGTCTAAACCGGGATTAAATCAGGACCAAACAGGGTCTAAATCGGGTCTAAACCAGCTCTAAACCGGGTCTAAATCGGGACTAAAGCGGGACTAAATCGGGACTAAACCAGGACTAAACCAGTCACATTTCTCTCTTGTTTAAACTCTCAAAGTTCAAACCTTCGTCGGTGCCTTTGTCGGTGCAGAACGTTTCATCGACATTGCAAGTTTTCTCCCCGACAAAACCCACAAACATACAGCACTTCAGAGTCACACTGATCCAACATTTATGTAAATTTGTCTGACACATTCTGTACTGTACAGGAGACACGGAGGAGACTACAGTCCCTCAGCCAATCAGGACAAAGAACACAATGCACGTTCTGTAAAAAAAGGCAAAATCGCACTAAAAACATCCACGAAACAGAGGAGCCACATCATAGTGAGGGACGGCTGTGTGCAGGATATTGTAACGCTCTGAGGAAAAACCTGCCAATCAAATGTCACAAACAAAAGCAGTTTACGACACATGAACCAGAACAAACACAGGTGGCCCTGGCTCAAAGTCCCGTGTGTGGGAGGATGTGTTCGAGGGGCTACATCTAGGGCCAAAACCGTAGCCGAAAGTCCCTTGTGTGGGAGAAAATAGGTGAAACTACCAAACAGGTTCCAAAAGACAAGAACGACAACAGGTGTTAACTCTGAACTACAGCGAAAGACGAAGTTTAAATCTGTCGACTGGACAAATCCTGCGCACGATTTGTCCATTTGACAGATTTGAACTTTTGCTTTTGGATCAAACCTGGACGACTGAGGGATTAAAGACTCTGAACTCCACACAAAATGTCAGATCGTTACAGCACTAACTCTGAGTAACTGTATTCTGGTACAGTTAAATACTAGTTTTCGTTTGGTGGTATTTGTACAGTTACTTTTCAAAGGAGTACTGCTTCAAACTGCACAGATTTAGCGAGAAAAAGTACAAAACCCAGCTCTCGTGGTGCGTACGTGTGTGATTTTAGCTTCTACAGTCAGTGAGACGAAAGGCATAAATCTGTTTTTAATCTTACTTTGCATTTTTGTTCTATAATTTATGTGATGTCTAAAAGTACTCTTGAGTATTCAAAAGTACTGCACTCTGACTGGCCCATGCATCAGAATTCATCACAAAACACATTTTAATTTAGTATTCTGTAGCTAAAAACATTTTCTTCCCATCACTGCGTCTGACTATTCTTAAAAATCAGTCCAAATGTCCTAACTGGCACTTCGCTCTTCTGTCTCTAGAGGGCGCTGTTCTCTCACAAATGTCTGAGACCCCATCTATTCCCAAAATCACCACCACGTGTAAGTTTCAGCTTTTCTCGTTCAGTTTTTCACACTTCATGAAGATTATACACTTATCTGATCTAATATTTGCAGTTTACCAGGGAAAAAACAGCTTTGAAGAAGAAGAATCTCCCACAACTCCACCCCAGTCATCTTTTTTCTCCTCATCCCGTGCTTCAGCTTCAGCCTCTGCTTCTGCTTCACCCTCTGCCTCTTCATTTTCTTCTTCCCCGACTCTTTCCTCCTCACCGTCTTCAGAACTCCGCCTGGTTCTGGTGGGACGGTCCCGAGCGGGGAAGAGCGACGTGGGGAACTGCATCCTGGGCCTCGGAGCGTTCAGATCAGACCTGGTGACACAGGACTGTGAGAAGAAGAGGGCAGAAGTCTGTGGGAGGAAGGTTTGTGATTTTCCACTTGGCACACTGGTACACAAGCCTAGAGCGCCCTCGTGTGGTGGTCAGCGTGACAAAAACGAAGATGTGAGGTTATATATTTGAATAATTTCACATATTTAAGTCGCCCCCTTCTGGACAAACTATGAAATGTGACACTTATAGTCCAGAAAATATGGTACTTATGGATTTCAGAGATGTAAAAATGCTACATAGCGATGAACAGTTCAAATACTATTAATACTTTGCAGCTGATGTCATGTGGGTGTGATGCTAACTGTAGGCACTGCTCTGTCTGAAGCTCTGTTACTCAAATTAGACGTTGATCTGAGTTTTGTTTTAACACAATCCGACCTGAAAGAGCTGACTTAGCTGGAACTACAACAGGTGAGCTGATTTGTGCCGTTAAACAAATCTCTCACATGTAAAATTATAGCCACAAGCTAGCTAGCGTTAGCGTCACTCTCAGCGTTTTGTTGAAAATCAAACATCTAAACAGGACCGTGAACGCTCGGATTGACCACAGGCTTCTGAAAACATGTGGTTTAAATCCATTTTGTGTTTTTTCTTGAGTTTTCAGACCATTTAAAAACTTTTTTGGCAGCGTTTGCTAATGCGTCACCATGGTAACCGATGAACATGCCCAGGTTGACGTCATTTCCAAAGTATTAAAACGTTCTGAGCGGTCAAAAGTCCTTAAAATGAATCTGTCAAAGGTGAACGCCGTGTGAAACTAATGGGTTGGTGTTTAAAGCTGGACTATAGGAGTTTTTTCTGATGGAGGGGCAGCTGCTTGTGCCATAAAAATGTTCCACGGTAGTTTTCAGACACTCCAGAAAACATCATAGTGCCTTTTTCTAATGGAGCGCAACCTTCCTACCCACTTTGCAGTCAGTTTTCCATAGTTTTTCCTGTAGACTTTTGGAAAAATTCAAATATTAAGCGCAGGCCTGTCACAATAATCACTATATTGACTTTGATCGTTCAGTACTTCAGATGGGACGGTACTTTTTAGGGGTAAATATTTATACCCAGGACTTTTTCTTTGTACTTGTGCTACATTTACTGTTTTATGATGAGGTTTGAGCTGTACTGGGATGAGTAAATCATTTTTTATATATACAAACTAATTACAAAGTGAGTTTAGCTATGCATTTATCATTGGTTCATGTTTTTTTTAATAATATTGTACATTTTAGGATATTTTTAAAACCTAATCCTGCTGTAGAGTTAGTGGAATATTGCATTTTCAATATTATCGTTCAATATTATCGTCTATATTTCCTTCAAGGAGCTCCGTGGTGACAACTATCCACAACACGGCTGTTTTTTAAGTCCGAAAAGCACGTTTAAAACACAAGATTGGGCTAAATGTTTGAATAAGTTTGCGGTTTATAAGGATTCAGAGACAGATTTGAAATAAAATGAAACGTCTTGTGGTTATTGGTCGTGACGTAGATGATTAACCCTGAACAAACTTTCAAACTTTTCGTTTTTTTCCCCGGAACTCTGAGAAAAATGAACTTCCAGAGCCGAGGAAAAGGGCCGTCACTGTTGAACTCCGCAGCTCTTTTTCCATCCCAGTTCTGTCGTATTTACTGACCTGTGTCTTACCTGTAGGTGGCAGTGGTGGACACCCCAGACTGGTTTACCACAGAGAAGTCTCCAGAGGACGTCCGAGCTCAGATCACGTCTTGCGTCACCCTCTCCAGCCCCGGACCACACGCCTTCCTCCTGTGCATCCCCGTGGACCAACCTGCCAACATGGAACTGCAGGCGCTCCAAGCTCTCGCCAGCGTTTTCGGCACCGACGCCGTTCAGAAACACACCATCGCGATCTTTACGTTCTCAGACCGACTCAGGGAAAGCGGAAAAGCCCAGGGTAAAAGTATTGAAGCGTACATTTCTAGCGAGAGGCTGGATCTTTTAAAAGTGGTGGAGAAGTGTAGAGACAGGTTTCACATCATGGAAAGAGACGGAGGTGCGGGGAACGTGGCGGAGCTGCTGGAGATGGTCGATCAGACGGTTAGAGAGGCGGGAGGACAATGCTACTCCTCACCGGCTTTTCAGGAGGCGGAGAACAAAGTGAGGCAAAAGCAAATGGAGATCGCCCGAGAGCAGAAAGGGCTAAAGCAAGAACTCCACAAACAAGAAGACCTGAGGCTGCAGAACTCCGAGAGACGACGCAATTTCTCGTACATGCAGCCCCTCGAGGAGGACGTCGTTACTGAAGAGCTGGAGAAGCTAAGGGACGAAGCGGAGATGAGCGTCAGCGCAATGAACATCGAAAGTCTCCCTCCGGTTTTAATCTCTAACTTCTCACCATCGCTGCTGCAAACCGTCAAGAACAAGATGGAGTTAGGTATGAAGTCGTTGCCCGGTTTGCTGTCAGACGGCTCGACGTGGGTCACCAAAGGAGCCGAGTCCCTGAGAAAGAGTCCCGTGTGGGGGCAGGCCGGCAGCGGGGCTCAAAATGTTCAGAAGATGATTAAGGATAGTGCTGTGTGGGAACAAGTAGGAGCGAGAAAACAGCAGATTTCCAAAGCGGTTGGAGGTAGAATTCCCAAAGTGGTTGTAGACGGATCTGCCTGGGTAGGATCAGGGGCGAAAGCAGCAGCCGCCAGTCCAGTCTGGGGCAAAGTAGGTTCTGGAGCCAAATCCGGGGCAGATTTATTAGCAAGGACCTCGGTACAACTTGGATCTGGAGCAAAGAACCTGGCGCAAAGTCCTGTATGGGGGAAGATGGGTTCGGGGGCTAAATCTGGGGCCAAAATGGTGGCGGAAAGTCCCGTCTGGGGAAAGATGGGGTCAGGAGCCAAAGCAGGGGCCAAAATGGTAGCCGAAAGTCCAGTGTGGGAGAAAATAGTCCAAACTGCCAAACAGGTGCCAAAGGTGGTCATCGCCGGAGCTGTGCTTGGACTAGTGCTGGGTGTGTTCCTTGGAGGGGTGTTAGGGGGCGCTGTAGGGGCAGGGGTTGGATCTGCACTGAGTGAAGTGGGCAGACGCAAGTTCGGAAATAAAAGAACTCTGGAAAATTCACAAGTTGGTAACGTGGATAGAAATGTGAGCAACACTGTGGATTCCCTGGTCAAATGTGGTGAGAAAGTGTTGAAACGAGAATAATCCACAAAGTGTAAAAGTGTGACCGTGGTGGGTGTTTTATGAGGACTCTTTGTTGATCTGCACAAAATCTATTTATATCATGAAATAACTTGTAAATATTCCTCTCTGTGTTACACAACGGCTTTATCTGAAATAAAGAACTGTACCACAGACACTCCTTTTGTCACATATTTCGTAATAATTCAGAACTCTTAAGTTAAGCAATAAAAATGGGTTGTGACACATTAACGAGTTTCATTATTAACTGATGACTGTTTGTGTGTGCGTGTGTGTTTTTGTGCGTTTGCCAATAAGAGGCACGTTGTGGCAAAGCTGCTGCAGAATTTGGCGTGAGGGCCGAGTGTTTGGCGAGGCTTTATCTCGGGGTCTCAGGCTGGTAACACATAATCGTTTTGTCGTATTTTCAGACCCACTTTTCAATTAAATGAAGCCATTATTTTGCATTTTGATGACCCCCGTCCTTGTGTAATGTGCGGTTTACTGAGGAGCACATCGAGCGGACAGTCGTGACATTGTGAAACTCCTCTTCCTGTTTTGTGGTGTGGAGGTTTTGGGTGCATCCTGGTGCCTTGTCTTCATTCCTCCTGGTTCTGTTGGCCGTCAGTGAGAGACAGCAACCGTAAAGTTTAGCCCTGAACACGCTGCACAACCACATCCACCAGGCCAACCACACACAGTTACATAAATCATCACATCCACACCACCCACCCACAGTCGGGGGCATTTTCAGTCCTGGTCAGTGCTATTCCGTCTCATTTATTTGTTCTCACTTTGGAATTTTCCTATTATAAAGCTGTCATTAGTTGTTTTGCCAACAGTAAGTCATTGTGTCAGAGCGTTCAGGTATTTAGAAATGTGCCTTTAGTTTTCTTAACCACACAGATCTATTCAGCGTTGCCTAATAGTGAAACTGCAAACTCCTGCTCTTAGACTTAAGAGGGATTGCTGACAGAGGCATTCTGACTGGAGCAGAGTAAGAGGATGTCAAATAAGGAACAGCAAACTCGAACATTTTATTTCTGTCTGGTGCAAGTTTGAGAGAGTTTGAAAAGCCACATACAGGTTTCTCTCGGCTGATAATGTCACACATGCGTTAATAAAATAGTAACAATGCCAAAACTCACTTTCTTCACAAAATTGGAAACATGAATCCCATCATAGAGGTTTGAATACAGCTCATTTTTCCCATCATGCCGTGCTACTCCTAAAAGTTACAAATTACTATCAAATATTTGTATCACATGCTTAAATTATTGCACTGTTTTAAACCCCAGTGGCGTCTGTCATTAAGGTTCCCGTGTCCTGTCATCGCTCGTCATTTGCAGACGGCACCAGTCTAATCTGACCTTTAACCTTTGTCAAAACGCTGTGGTTCGCCAAAGAGCTTTTCCCCCCGAAGCTTTCCTCGCTGTCCGTGTCTCCATAGCAACTGGAGGATGTCGGGGAGTTGGCCAGAGCGAGGACCGAGTCTGTGGAGTCCCTGTGAGCCGCGGTTAAGGCGGGCGGGTCTGAGGGCAGAGAGGCCGAGTGAGGAGTGGACGGACTGCTCGTTTTGTTAGAGTCCTGTCCTAGTACCACTGTCCCGTCCTCCGCCCCGCCCCCCTCGACCACGACCCCCGCCTCGCCCCCGTCCTGGGCCTGGTCGTTGAGCAGAGCTACCAGGAAGTGGATGTATTTCACGGCCAGTCGCAGGATCTCGTTCTTGCTGAGCTTCTTGTCGGGAGGATGAGTCGGGATGAGTTTTCGCAGCTCTGAAAAGGCCCCGTTGACATTTTGCTGCCGCCAGCGTTCCCGGCTGTTGGTGAAGACGCGGCGAGCTAGCTTCTGTGGCGGGCCTGCTAAAGCACAGAAAGAAAACAGTCAGCGTCCATGAATCCAGAGGCAGTTTAATGATAAAGACACAACAGGCCTATAAATCACTTCTCTGTGTGTCGTGTCGTTTCATACATATTTGAACAGATCCATTTACATTATACTGATACTAACATTCACTTATTTCGACCTCGTAGTGTGAGGATGGCCTTCTCCTCCGGCTGCTGGCGATGACCCCGAAGCTTCCTCCTGAGGGCCCAAAGTAAGTGCTGGACAAGAGAATGTGCATAATGTTACACAGAGGTTAAAAATATCACTGGATAATGTGAACATGGAGTTAAGTCAAAAGTCTGGACACGCCTTCTCATTCATGTGTTTTTTTTGCTTTACTGCTTTACTTTACTTACTACTTTTTACATTTTAGGTACAGAAGACATCAAATATATGAAGTAAGACATATGGAATTACTTAACTCAACCAAATATTTGTTTTATATTTTATTTCAAATCTTTGCATTATCCACCTTTGCTTTGTGGACAGTGCTGCAAACCCTTGGCCTTCTCTCAAAAATCTCCTGAAATGGTTTTCACTTCACAGCTGTGCCTTTTCTGGGTCAAAAAATGGCAAAAGTGCAAACCCAGGTTCAAAGCCAAGGGTAAAAGCTATTTTTAAAAATCTAAAACAATTGTTGAGTTTATTTTTGTTCACTACATTCATTATGCATCTATTCATAGTGTTGATGCTTCAGTGAGAATCTACAATGCAAATAATCATGGAAATAAAGAAGAAAAATACATGGAAAAGTGGAAAACTTTTGACTGATCCTGTATATTATTTATTTTTTTTATTTGTTATTTATTTATTTTTATTACTATTATTATTATTATTATTAATTATGTATTGATTTTAATTAATTAGCTTTTTTTTTTTTGAACCCTTATGCCTGAAAGCCTAAAGTTTAACCCTGGGTGACAGTTCCAGCGTCACCCCTCACATCCTGCGACAATTCCCAGGGAAATTATTCAAACGTCAGGCCTGTAAGGTTTGATTTTCCACACAGCTCTGCCACTAGATTCATACTTTCACTTCTGAGTAAGAACAAAAGCGTGACATGTAATGAAACGTTTTTTATGAACCAAACTAAGGTAAAAAGATAACTCAGTATTTGATTTTTTCCTTGCTTTAATGCCTCGCCATTAAACTAATAAATGCCATAACATAACTAAACGTGGTCTATTTCAGTGCATAAATATGAGTTATTATTGTGCAGCATATTTCATTAATGTTTATTTCTACAGGGACAGACCACACTGAGACACTGAGCATCCAAGTTTCAATACTCTTCAGTGCTCTTCTCATTATTTTACCTGCCTAAACCGAAACAAACCAAACTGCGTAGGTGCGTCTAACATTAAACTCAGATACAGGTGTCATATCTCTGCCTGCGTATTGAACAAAGACGAGGAGTTACCTGGTGAAGAAGCTGTGGACAGGTGTGTACTGCTGCGGCACCAGAGCCCCAGACGACACACCCGGGCCCCCCACGCTGACCCCGGGCCCTTGTGTTCGCCGAGGGTCCGGGTGCAGGCCTGGGAGCAGGTTGGGGATCGGGTGCAGAGTCGTCAGAGGAAGCGGCGGTTTACTGTGTCCCAGGCTGATCACTGGGATGTGAGGAGGAAGAGGAGACGAGGATGATGAAGGCAGCTCGGGCCGCAGTGGGGACGTCTTCACGGGAGCAGGGAGCAGGGGCGGCGGGGAGGATCGCGTCCCGTTAGGAGTATTGAGAGAGTTCGTCCCTGACCCGGGCTTCTCCTCGTCTTTCGCCTCCATGACGCCGCCTGGGTGCAGTCGGGTCGGTCGCGTGTCCGTGGAGACTTTATCTTGACGTGGAGTGCTGTCGGCAGGTCGATGGGGGCTGATGGGGTCTGACTGAGTCGGCGTGTCGTTGGGGGACGGACTACGCCCCCCTGGTGTTGGCGAGGGGCAGGGCAGGTCTGGGGGAGATGCAAGATGTTGTTTCTCCATCATGTTTCGTCACATACGCAGGGTCAGTGCGTGTTTCGCCTTTGCCAGTCCCTGAAAACCACCATGACGCCCGCAATGTCTGTGTTATTCAGTAAAGTACACGATCACGCCCACCCGATTTCAAAATGACACAAGTTCAGCCACTGGGATCAAATCATACTGTCCACACATTATCGTCTTTCATCGACACAGGACAGATCCCATGTTCTTGTGGATTTTTACAGAGTCCAGAGCCTGTTATCCTCCAGTACTGGTTATACGTCTGAATCCGGGCAATAAATCCACAGAAATCCCCCAAAATTCCAAAGATTTTCATCAAAATATCTGTAGAAAACAAGAAAAAAAATCAGATTAGATGCTTTTACAAGACATGGAAGTACACAAGTTTATTTGAAATTAATCCTGAATTAAACAGGCTGTGAAATGTTGTTTTACATTATTTCAAACCCATTTTACTCAAACTGCACTAAATATATATATAATACTTTTAATCCAGCAGCCATTGTAATAATCTCATGGAACGTCTCAGTCATGTCAGATTTTGCAGTCTTCATTGTTCTACTTCTGTCTTTTCTGTCTTTATTTTGGATACTTCCTCCTTTCATCAGCCGTAAACAGTGGCGTCTTATAAAAAAAAAGCTACTCAAATTATTATTAATAACGAAAATACAGTGTGTGATTCCATACAGCACTTTTGTCGTTAAATCTTACAAATATAATGTACATTTTTGTATTGTTTTTAGTGAGTTCTATGTGACAATGACTCTGAAATAAGCTTAGTATAAATGTGACTGTCGTTATGTGAAGGGCATCTCAAACACCAGCCTGTGCCATTAGTGGATTTAAAGTAAAAAAAAGCTCTTACTTCATCGTGGTGGTGTGTGGTGTAGTTTGGTCTCAGGTCTTGTTTTCACTCGTGGCGTTTGCCGTTGTCCTCGGGTTGTCCCCTGTCCTCTGCAGCTTGTCCCATCTGACGCTCTCTGAGGTCACAGGCGAGCCGCGATCCCCCGCCGCGAACGACGCTCTCAAATGTGTTTCACTGCGAGACTGAGTGACACCACGACTCAAACGCCGGAGATTTTGGGGTTGTGAAGTTGCCCGATTGACCAGACTCGCAGAGTAACAGCCGTACCATCCCTTCGCTTCACATGTCATCTTCACCTCTCTTCCTCTAACTCTCCGTTTTTACTTTCCTGTCTGCCTTGTGCCACTCTGCCGGCCAGAACGGCACCGGGCTTTACGGGAGTGCCAGTCGTTCGGCTCGGCTCTGGCAAACGCGAGGCTGGAGAGAGTGCGGAGAGGGAGGGAAGGGGCTGTGGGGAGAGTTTTCCGCTCCTGCTGGACAAGAGGATGTGCTCGTACAATGTGGTGGCTGCTGATAAGAGCCTCAAAAGCTGCCTGTGGGCCGCAGATAAGCAACCTGCACCCCCCTCCTCCACCCCTCCGCCAGCACCAGCGCACACACAGGTTCATATACGTGCACTTCATACATCACACACCAGGTTGGTGGTCACTCACTCCAAAAGCATCTGGACTCTTTCCAAAAAATATTTACTGATTTCAAAATACAGAAGGCTGAGTGAGCACTTGCCGACTGCGCATGTCCTCACAAACACAATGGCTCCAGACATAATCCACTAAATGAAGCCTACATCACTTCTCGTAAGATCGTGTTAGAGCCATTTCCTATTTGTGTCTATGAAAAATAACTCTAGGTTTCACTAACGATTACAATAATATGGTTTTACATTTGTGTTGAGTTTAAACGAGCCTCTCAAAGCAGGACACGCTCGCTCATTCTGTAGCCACAGCTGCCCTGGGGACGGCAAAGCGGCGCCACCACCAGCCGCTCTCATACCCCACAGTATGACGCAGGTAAGAGGGTAAATGACACTAGGGCTGGGCTAGAACAATTTGATGTGGGACTATTTCTTATACTTTTTATTTGCTTTATTGACTCGTGATTAAGGTGAACATAAAGTCACTTTGTGGAGCTTAAACCCATGTCTTACTGTAAAAATACTTGGAGTTTGCTGCTCTTAAAGGTGGTCTCTTCACTGTGGGACACCTGTGCCAGAGTTGGCCCCGTCTCTGCTGGAGCGGCTGTAACCCTGGTAACTTTCCTCAACAGGAGCCCTGTCCTTCCTTCCCTGGGCTCATGGATGAGTGTCTATCTTTCCCTCTTTCTCAGTCGTTATGTCAGTGGTCAGGGTCACCTCTTATGCCTCTCTTAGTCATTTCCCTCTTAGACAGTCTCGAATACAAACATGCGACCTACAGGCGTGTGACCTTCAGGGTCCTGGGAAAGATCGAAAGCGCAGAGCTTCACCGCCGCGCAACAAATCTGTCAGCAGCTTCATCATCACATATTATCAGCTCCTGTCACTGATTGTCTATAGAAACAATGAGCCGTGCAGAGGTGTAGTGAGCTGTGATGTGCAGCTGTGGTCATACATGATCACACAGTGGCACCGCGGGGCCCAAACACCTGCTGTCATTTGCCTGTAGCATTTACAGAGCGACACAAGGGACTGACAAATCCTTCAGAGGTTTGGTTCACCATCGATATCCAGCGATCAGTTATTTCTACGATATAAAGCAGAGCCACAATCTACAAAAAGAGGCGTTTAGTGCACATCTGTTTTCTGAAATGAGCTGAGTGAAACAGGTCCATGTCATAAAGCAGGAGATTTCAGACGTCTTAAGGGGCCCTGTGGCTGACTTCCTTCAGCTCGTATAAACACTATTGTTTTCAGGCCGATAGACATCAATGCAACCTAATTGTTTAAGACAATATTTGCAGTTTATATAACGGAGAAAGTGACAAACAGGGCAGCGAGCGGCGGTCAGAGCGAACGCTTTATGAGGGACATGTCCTGTGAGTCTAAACCGACTTTTGTCATTTCTGCAATATTTTCATAATTGAGATCGTTATTCTTCTTTTGTTTGTTTCACATTTACTGAGGAACATGATTCGTTGGTGATTATTTTCTTACTAAATCATTTGCTCCATTTACTTTAGCTCAGTTATTATTATCATAACTAGTGTGAATCATGAGCTTTGCCTCGGTAATATTTAGTTTGCATTTTTTGTGGTCCATGGCTCCTCATTTAAGACCTGTGCAGGTGCATCATGGGTAACGAGGAGTGAAGCCCTTTAACAGTAAATCCCCCTTTTTTGTTTGTCTTTGTGTCCGTGAGAACTCAGTGAAGTGATTTTAAAGACGCTGGGATCGCTGTCTGTGGATTTGTTTCATTTTTGGGGGATTTTAAAACTGAAACCTTACAAATGTTTGGACTTTACATGTAACTTTGGAGTGAATCTGTGGTGTCTGTAACAGATTATATGCTCATTAAAATCAGAAAGGGGAGTCTATATATTATACAGTATCTTTGCTCTGTGTATTTCAGGTAGTTTCTGTATAAATCATTTGAAAACAAGTTCAGTACTTCATCTTATCTGTGTGTAAAGCTCATGGTCCAGATTACTGTAACACCAATGTACAGTGTCAAATACATGGTATGGCCGCGCATAGCTTCATTCCCAGGATGCACCTGGGCTGGGGCGAGTGGCCGGATACTGGGGACAGCTGCTTCCTGTGCACACTTCCTGGTTTGGCAGAAGAGAGTTGGGAGGGTTTAAAGGGGGAAAGTGGTGGGCCATGGATGGATCATCAGACCTGTGTGATTTTCCAAACGAGATACTGTTCAGTGCACCACAGAAACAGGTGTGACGGCTCAGATCCACAGCTCAGCGTTTAGGACTGAACAATGTCATATTTGAAATGCTCATGAATTACTAAATCCAGCAATTCAAAATGTAAAACAACCAAAATCAATTAAAAATATGAATAAAGAAAAGCGGGGTTAAAGATGGGGAAGTGAGCACAGGAACAAACCATAATGATGTAGTGTTTTCTTGTAGAAACCACCAAGACAAACTCTAGAGCTGAAGATACTGCCATGTTTTTAAATGAGTTCAGAATTATTTCTGGGTAAATCTGCAGTAGCGTGCGGTGACTTTTAAAGGTAGAAAAGCATAAGCATAAAGATTTAATAACGCCACATTTTTACTAGTTATTTTTACTGACATAAAATGCATTTATACTAGGCCAATTTAGAGTGGTCAGACTGGTGCACTGGTCAGACTGGTGCACTGGTCAGACTGGTGCACTGGTCAGACTGGTGCACTGGTCAAACAGGTGCACTGGTCAAACAGGTGCACTGGTCAGACTGGTGCACTGATCAGACTGGTGCACTGATCAGACTGGTGCACTGGTCAGACAGGTGCACTGGTCAGACTGGTGCACTGATCAGACTGGTGCACACTGATCAGACTGGTGCACTGGTCAGACAGGTGCACTGGTCAGACTGGTGCACTGACCAGACTGGTGCACTGGTGGTGCACTGATCAGACTGGTGCACTGATCAGACAGGTGCACTGGTCAGACTGGTGCACTGGTCAGACTGGTGCACTGATCAGACTGGTGCACTGATCAGAAAGGTGCACTGGTCAGACTGGTGCACTGATCAGACAGGTGCACTGGTCAGACTGGTGCACTGGTCAGACTGGTGCACTGATCAGAGAGGTGCACAGATCAGACAGGTGCACTGATCAGACTGGTGCACTGGTCAGACTGGTGCACTGATCAGACTGGTGCACTGATCAGACTGGTGGACTGGTCAGACTGGTGCACTAGTCAGTTGATAGTTGCTCTTATAATACATCTTCATGTGTCAAAAACATCCCCTGTGTTAGAACATGACGGTCACACTCACCTGTCACAGATCATGTTTTTCCTGAAGAAACGTCTCGTAACCCTGAAGCGGAGCGGATCCTGCACAGCCACATGTTCCTCCACACACGTGTAATAGTCCTGTTATTCCTCTGGACGTCTCTGGTTCCATCATGGCCCTAATTCTGCAGTGGGCGTGTGTAAAGTTTGTGTTTCACATCTAATTTATTGCAGAAGTTAAAATATTTCATTTAAATGTAGAGTAAAGGTAGTTTCTTTTAATTTTAGCTGAAGAACTAAGCGGATTTGTCATTGAGGAAGTGAACCATGGTAATGTTTCAGTTACAGAAAATAGATTTGTACTTGGAATTTGACAAGAAACTGAAGGTTTTAAAGATCAAAACACAATTTGACCATGATGACCAGTAGATAATTTGTGTTTTAATGGTGTTTGTGTCTATACTGACTTTGGATTCACGGTGAGATGTGAGTTATTTGATTTATTTTGATGTCTCTTTTAAATAACTAATTAATTTATATGGACTAAGCCGTAGTAATCCACCTGTTCAATTTACAACGATGAGTTTCAGTAAAAAGGGAACAATTTAAAGAATATTCTGATATACAAATGCTTTTTTATACTAACTTTCTAATGTATGTAAAGGGTTTAATGTTTGACTATTCACATTATTGACAAAGCATTTACAGTTCCTTCTGATTGTTTAATAAATTAAAAGAGATTTTTAAAAAATAAACTGACTTAAAACACCTTTACCATTTAAGTATTCCCTTGTCAATATGAAAATCCCACTTTAAGAATTCAAACAGGCCTAATTTAGTTGAAACTTTAAAGATTTTTTCATTGTATTACAAGAACATTGTGAAATTTGTTATATTTATAGAAGTTACACTAGTTTTAATGTTTGTGTTTTTAGTCGTAAGATTTGGATTTATTATAATTAATTGAGCTCATGGTCCGACTGTTTGATCACTAGAGCTAATGCTGCGCGTGGTTAGCATTAGCCTTAGCATTAAGCTTTACCCAGCAACCGTGTCTCTGGTGCTGGGTGACGGGAGCGACTCGTAGCATTAGCATTAGGATTAGCATTAGCGTTAGCAGCGTGTCTCTGTTGCTGGGTGACGGGAGCAGCTCGTAGCATTAGCATTAGGATTAGCATTAGCGTTAGCAGCGTGTCTCTGTTGCTGGGTGACGGGAGCAGCTCGTAGCATTAGCATTAGGATTAGCATTAGCAGCGTGTCTCTGTTCCTGGGTGACGGGAGCGGCACGGGCCTGGTTTAGTCTCATTTTGCGGGTCTTTGTGGTCCTCACGCCTCACGGAGGAGCAGTTGACTGGGTTCTTGGAGGATGGAGCCGTTTAATTGTAGCTCTTAAACGCTCATTCCACTGCTCTGTCCGGATCATCATTTCACACAAACTAGCTGTGAAACTAGCTCACTGTTTCATTAAATGACTGTCTGTATTACTGACTAACATCTAATTATTACAAAGCCGAAGTTACAAAGACTTGTCGCTAAAAGCGCAACTTTAAACTTGTTGAAACTTCGTTCGTCTCCTGCTGCACATGCGCACATCGTGAGATTGCGCCAGATCGCTCCGTGGGCTTTATTCTGCGCTGTTCGAGCCCTGGGGTCAGTGCGCATGCGCAAAACTGCCTAAAACTTTCTGTCCTCACATTTCATGAAGAACTCGGAAAAGAAAGATGCTATAAAACTTTAAAATGCAATAGACGATCTAAGATCTTATGGACAATCTCTTGTATTTTTTTTTTTTTTTTTTTTTTGCATTCTTATGTAATACTTTGTTCTATTAATTGTGGAACCTTTCTACTATACCACAAATGTTTGTAAACCTTTATCATTATTAAATTCTTCGATTGTAAAAGTGGCTCGGCCTCCGTAGCAGACAACACACGGACAACCGCAGGGATGCAGTCTGCTCAGTGGCCAGTAGGGTGCACTACAACTATCAAAACTATAATAAATACAGTATTTTATGTGACGAGCTCTGCTGGCCTTGGTCGCCCTGACCACAGTCACACTGGCATGAGAACAAACTGTGAACAAACAGTGAATTAACTGAATATAAAGTGTCTGAGCTTTGACTCCTGCACCTCTCTGTGCAGTTTACTCCAGGTTCTCTGGTTTCCCCCATCAACCCAAAACATGTCCAAAGTATGTTCTGAAGGATCCTCCAGCTCTGTAGGATCCTCCAGCTCTGTAGGTCCCTCCAGTTTAGGCGCTCTGCAGGTCCCTCCAGTTTAGGCGCTCTGCAGGTCCCTCCAACTCTGTAGGCCCCTCCAGTTTAGGCGCTCCGTAGGATCCTCCAGCTCTGTAGGTCCCTCCAGTTTAGGCGCTCTGTAGGATCCTCCAGCTCTGTAGGTCCCTCCAGTTTAGGCGCTCTGCAGGTCCCTCCAGTTTAGGCGCTCTGTAGGTCCCTCCAGTTTAGGCGCTCTGCAGGTCCCTCCAACTCTGTAGGCCCCTCCAGTTTAGGCGCTCCGTAGGTCCCTCCAGCTCTGCAGGCCCCCGGGCGCCGTCCTGTGGCTCGCTCTGCTCCAGGTGGTTGTTCGAGGTGTTGAACGTCGGGGATTTTGTCCTCTGCTCTGTTTAGATTCATAAGTCATATATTATATATTATTCTTTTGCCATGTAAAAGCATCTGTGCTTCAAGGTCAGTGTGTGGAACAGTGTTGTGCCTCAGTCACATTTCTCATCGGTCCTGCGCTCGTCCACATCCCATCGTGTGTGTGTGTGTGTGTGTGTGTGTGCGTGTGTGTGTGTGTGTGTGTGTGTGTGTGTGTGTGTGTGTGTGTGTGTTCAGGCTGCTGTCATCCCTCACTGTCGTAATAGGAAACTAAGCATCACTTTCCCCTCTGAGCCCATGTTAAAATAAGAAGGTCCTGTTTGTACTTCAAAGTCAGAAGTTTACATTCTGAGAAACAATGTGAAGAAATGGAAAAAAAGTCTTAAATATCCTATTCTTCTGGCATTTAGCAAATAGAAATAATTTTGTTAATCCTAATCAACCTAAAACAGGAAAAGTTTCAATCTGTTTTCATGTTAGACAGCGAGAAAAAAAAGCGAATGTGTCTTTTTAAATAGTGTGTGTGAACTTCTTGTTTAAGCTGTGGTGACTTTATGTTGTAGCTGTGCTGAGGTTTAAGAGTCACGTCCATTTTCTATAAACCCACATTTTAAAACGAAACTTAACTGCTCGTCCAAGTCTCATCTTCAGTTCTGGTCAGATCACTGCTGGACACGACTTAAATCTGTCTGAAGGATGTTAAAGAAGCAGTTTTTGTTAGGAAAGACAAAAGACAATGCAGGATTTTGTCTGCTCTCAACTCAATAGTCTCATGTTCAAGTTTAGTTCATGCTCTGATGATGTAAAGGTTTTTTTTAAATCACACTGTTCACCACTAAACTGTCCTTGTCCATGAGTCCTGAATAAAGATGATTTGAACTGACTTGAACTTTTGCAGTGGGAGGCCTCAGACATCCATCCTCCATCTACAGGGTGGCCCAAAAGTCACTGACACTTTTAAATCTTCAGTAGCTCCTATAATTCTTAAGTTATACTCGCCAAATTTTAACAGTAGATAAACTGAACCTTCTGAGATTTTTGGCAATATAAACAGTTATAATTGTTCAGTTACACTTGAACTTATCACGACTTAAACTAGGGGAAGTAAAAATGACCTAATTGTTAAAAATAATGTTTTTTTAAGTGTCCACCATTTTGTGTTTGTCTCTGAACAGCCTGATCTAACACACTTTACAGAACATTTAAATCATTTCAGGACTCATGTCTCTTATTTGATCCTCGATGTTATGTTTTAAGTCATTTATTGTCTGAGGTTTATTCACAAACACCTTTAAGAGGAAGAAATCAGGACGAGTCAGGTCTGTGGAGATCACATACTGCCCCCTGTCTGTGAAAAACACTTATTATTCCTTTAATTTACACTTGGGGCATCTCTGGTATTAAAATATCGACAGTAACACCACTGGGTTTGTGAATTTGACCCAAAAGTACCACTGTACAATGAGGGTTTGTTCCTCGGTGCTGTATTTGCTCAGATTAATGTCGGAAAAAAAACTATTTATAAACAAAAGAGTTATGGATTGATGTATAACTGCATCCTCAGACTCACAGCTAAACCAAGAGAATAGAGCTAGCCACGATGCTAATAGGTGTGAAATCACTCATTAGGGGGTTGAATGACTATGTTAAGTAGGACTCAGGCACAGTGCACACTTAGGTTTGCACAATGTACCTCGGCAACAAACAGAAACTGAAAAAGAAAATGGGGATTTTTGAGTTTTAGTGTAGTTAGCTCCTCTCTTCAGACAGATATAAGGCAGTGTCCAGCAGTGATCTGACCAGAAATGAACACAGTTACAGAGTTCTTCCTGCAGAACGTCATATTTGTCACTAAACACATGGTAGTTTTTGGTCATAACATAATACACAAAGACTGTACAGAAACAAGACAAATATTTAATCTGAAATACATGCAACAAGCCTCTTCAAGTGCCTCTTCAATCCTTTCACAATTACACAAATCAAACGTATATTTCAAGACCAAACATGCAAAATAAAACACACAAGTCCAAAGAAAAAATAATAACTTAAAGACAGCGTTAATGCAATACCATCACCGAACACCAGAGGGAGCTTTTCTTTAAACACATTCACAAAACATCGACAGAAACTGATTTCACCTCCATCTTTTACGATTCAATAAAACACATTTCGGATAAATATTAAAGTAACTTGTACTTACTGTTCATTGCATATAATCTGTAGTATAATTGTGTATTTTAACAGTTGAATAAATAGTTTCATGGCTGCGTTTGTGCGTCAGACAGGGGGTCGTCTCTGCGCAGACGTCAGCCTCACAAAGTGTCCACATCTGCTGCAGCGTGAGACCGAGTTTCCATCTTTCTTTGGGATATTCCAGCAGTTTATGCAACGCACTCTGTACTTCTTATACCTGACGAAAGCAAAGATACTATTAGATAATTTTATATATGCAAAAATAATATCCAATCAAAGCAGAACGAGCTTCACACACGTTTTTGCCAGTTTTACAGCAGAACTATTCTGCAAAATCGACTTTCCGGAGCTTTGTTGTAGTTTCTCAGTTATATTTGGAGTGATTCATGTTTGAACGATCTTTAATCACTTATTTTCAAGACGCCATTTTGCCAATTAATCCCCGTTTTCACTGCCACCTACACACGCCCACTGTCACGCACTTTGTTCATTTTCTTAAATCAGTGATACTCGTAGATTTCAGCAGCGCCACGTACATATTTTAGTACAAATGAAAAAAAAAAAAAAATTGCTGCTCGCTGGTGTGATGTGCATCTGTCCATAGGGGGCGCCAACAGCTACACGGCGCTATTAAGGCGACGTCAGCTCCCATTAGACACTGCAGTTTTCTAACACGTACGTCTTTTAAGTCGTTTTTGATGAATATTGTAATTTAATGTGCAAATCATGACATAATGATCCACAGTGTCAGAAATTATAACTATAGAGCAACACAGGCTCAATACGTCTGATTTTTTAGTCCATATACTGACAAAAACGTCGTCGATCTGCAGGTCAGGACAGTGAAAACTTGAAACGCAGGACATGAAGGGCCTATCGTAAGTTTTTCTAAACTTCAATAATCTGCTAATACATGCAAACATCTGTCTACCATTTAAAATAATTCATGGTATCGCTAGTCGTCTCCTAAGAAAGTTTGTCTCACTCAGAAAAAACAACTCGAGTCACTAGGGCGCCCTCTAGAGGAGAGTGCAGAGAGTCCAAAATGTAGGACGTCTTTCGCTAAATCGTTTTTCTCTATTGTGACCGTGAGTCTGTGGAAGAGTCAAGAGCCAAATGAGATTATAACACGCACAAGTTTTCAAAAGTTTGCACATGTGACAAAGAAATTAAGTGGAAATTAGTATCTTCACTATAACCTGGCACCAAACATCTTTCCTGTTTTTTAAGGTTAATGTAATGTGTCCAAATAAAAGAATACCAGACCAGATCATGAGGTTTTTACTCATTTTTTTACTCAGATTTCTCATTATTTGGTTTAGTTTTTTGTTGCTTTTTTATGTGGTTCCCTGTAAAGCAGGGGTCTCAAACTGCCGGCCCAGGGGCCAATTGCGGCCCGCCAGACGATATTTTGTGGCCCACAGGACAGTATGAAAGTTTAATGTTAGTGTGTCATTACCATGTTGCGTAAAGAAGGTTTCGCCAAATCGGTAAACCCCAAACGCTGTGCATTTCCCGTCACAAAAGATTCAACAAATAACGACGTATATCCATAAAATCCACAAGAATTGGCATTTTTCCTCATTTATGTTGAAAACAGCGATGACTTTTGAGGTTTTAACAAAGCTTTTTTTGTGGAATACCTGATGCGGCCCAGGCTCACCCAGATTCTGCCTCCTGCGGCCCCCAGCTCATTTGAGTTTGCTGCTGTAAAGATTTATAAATGTGCTATACGAATAAATCTGAACAGTATTTACGTGATTCCACTTCCAATCTCATCTTAATGGAGAAAACTGACCTTATTTTTGCTTTTTTTAATCAACTAAACACACACATTTCCACAGCTCTGGGGTCATTACTGCTCGGTCTCAGCACATGTTCAGTTTTGGTTCAGAAAAACATTATTTCATCACTAAATACACATTGTTTTAGTGCTAAACAGACTCATGAAATGGGTCAAACTGGTTTAAACATTTTAGTCCAGACTCCAGACTGATTATAAAGAGGAAGAAGTTGAGACAGAGACTTTTTTGCATATCTGCCATTGGCCTGAGCTCAATAACTGCTGCATACATCTTTATTTTAACACTTTAATCAAATTTTGTGACCGCCATCATTGCACTACACAGCTCCATTATGGGTTAGTAGTAAAAACAGGGATGCAAATGTCCAAAATTAATTTCTATTTTTCCTTATTAGAGCTAAATTACGCAGCACGGTAAAAAGTATCGACAGGATTTACGCTAGTTTGAATTCAGTTTCAATTTAAGGGGGAAATGCCCAAAATATCCACCTGTATATCATGGATTTCTGTCGATTCTACACAATAAAAAACGGCGTATCTTGTCCATCTCGACGAGCGTTTACCTGATCCCACAGGCGTTGCACAGCGGCGTCCCGTCCTCAGCGTCTCGCCACATGGGGGTTTTCTTTGTGCAGCAGGAGGCACAAACTTTATCCTCTAACAACACAAAATACAAACACTTCACTGTCATAAACACTTGTGTAATATCGCCCTCTAGTGGGGAGAGTGTGATACTTAGAAGGACACTGATCATTACTTTGGGCCCTGGCGTCATTTGGATGTGATTCACTTACTGGTTTCACTGGAGGCGGAGTCACTGTCCTCGTCAGAACTGGTTTTCAGAGACTTCTGGGACGTTCGTGTCCTCAGCCTCGTCCTCTTTAGACTCTTGGGGAGATCTGTGCTGTGGAAAACATAAATATAAGTATAATTTCTGTGTTTCAGATGATCACGACATGTTTAAATCCAGGCTCAAACGGTTCTGTTCAGCTGCATGTGACTGTTTTAAGGGCCTTGCTCTTTCTTATTCTGTGAAGCATTTTGAATTACTTGACGAACCAATTGTGCTGTACAAATAAACTTGCTTTGCTTTAACAGGAAGGATCAGGTTCGACATTTGTACATTTACCTTTTACATTTTTCTTACATCTTTAATACAATGATCAATAGAGAAAACGTCTATTGCCCCGGCTCTCGTTTGGGACCACGGCTTCATCACTTTCTAGACACTGAGCTGTTTTTTATTTAACTGTGGTTTTCATTCAGGCTCCTGTACCTGTATTGTGAAGTGATGCGGAGCCGGCACTGCCCCTCGGTGTCGTCCAGCTCCGTGTCCATCCGAAATGTGACGCCCTGGAAGTCCGGGTCCTGCACAGAGGCGCTGCGACTGGGCCGAGGCTGTTTCCTCCTTTTTGACCTCCAGAGGGCGTACTGCTCCTCACACGATGCACTCGTGTGTTTCTCTGCAGACGTGAGGTCAGAGGTTTTGTCGCCTCCTTCCACAGAGCGAGGAGTCGGGACGTCCTCTGACGAGTCCTCACACGCAGAGCCAGGGCTCACTTTAATATTCTGTGGTTTCTGATCAAATGGGCTACAGGACCGAGGGTAAAACTGAGAGTCAGCCGACTCCTGACGGCCTTTATGAGGCTCATCTGAAGTCAGACAAATGTTTGCATTGTGGTCTAGGAGCAGGGACGTCTCTGAAGCACAGAGCGCTTCATCTGGACTGAAGCTCAGATGTTCATCAGTGCAGAGGGCGTCTGGTAAAAAGTCATAAAACGTGTGTTGTGTGGAGAGACTCTCCTCTGTCCAGTCACTGCTCAGGTCCAGACCCACAGTGAACCTGAGCTGTGGAGCTGTGTCCGCTGGGCTTTTAGCTCCTTCTGCTTTAACAGGGAAACTCACGAGACATTTTTCTGTCTCAGAATCTTCTGGACTACAGCCTTTTTTAAGACGACTGTCAGATTTTCTGAGAGCGTTGGTCTCATAGTGGGAGGGCTGTGCAGTGTCCTGAAAATCCTCTGCTGTTTTTGAGCAGCCAAAATCAGAGAAAAACATCAGAGAGCTGTGGTCATCTTCATCGTCTTCACTTTGGTGCAGGAGCCGCTCACACTGTAGATTAATCAGACTCAGGACCTTTAAGGGGCTCTGGGCGTTTTTCACCAGGGCAGAGAGCGGTTTGTGAGGGACACTCTCAGGACACGAGAAAACGTCCTCTGTGCTGCTCGTCCACAGAGTCTCTGTCTCCATGAAGCTGCTGTGGAGGGGAGAGGTCAGCTTGGACACTTCCTGGAACAGATAGTGCAGCGCTGACGAGGAGGACGAGGAGGAAGAGGAAGAGGAGGCATCTTGTTTGGGACTTTCCTGAAGTAAACTGGACTGTGTGGCTCCTGAGCTCATCCTGGTCAGAAACAACAGAGTCTCAGTGTGTCTCATTATATAAAGCAAAATTCAACGACAATATCACCCAAAACAACAAGAAACTCAGCGCAGAGCTCAAGTTCCACCACAGAAAACCCTTTAAAAATCACAGCTGCTCAGTCTTCATCACTTCAGAATAAAACCAGCAGCAGATTAAACTGGATTTTTGTACAAATGCAGATTTAAAACAGAAATGTCCAAACTTCCTGGTCCATGAAGCCTATTTAACCCACCTGACCAGAATGTAGCAGCTCTTTAACGCGGCGTTTTTGCAGAAATCTGAAGTATTTTATATTTTAAAATGTAGCGACTTTAAAAAAACCTCAGAGTTTTTCCCGCGCATCAAACACGTCACGAGCGTCACGAGGAAACTTTGTGTCTGTGAGAAACTTTAAACTAAACTACACATGTTTAAAATGAGAAAAAAACATATATGAATAAAATAAAACAGCCCAATGGCACGAGGAGCGTCATGAAGGAGATTTAAGGTGAAATTAAGTCACAGTTTCATCCGGATCCGCCCTGAACAAAATCAAACCTCACAACAAAATCAACTAAATCTAAATAAATTTTTGTTTTTTGACTGTGTTTTTTGGGTAAATTCTCACCTTGTTCTGACAGGATGGAGTGAGAGTCTGAAGCAGGAGTCATGTTGGGCCTCTGCGCACGTGCGCCCACTTTGCGCAATTTCACTGACGAATCTGCGCCACAGTGAAAAAAACTAACTCCTCTCATATTTTAGTTTATTTTAAATTAATTAATAATATTTGAATCAATTGATAATAATAAAGGTTTACAGACATCTGTGGCATAGTTGAAAAGTTCCACAATTAGTATCACAGACAAAATATTACATAGGAATTCAGAAAAATAAATGATAACAATAAAAATTAAATACAATAAATATATAAAATAATAATTATAGTAAAAATATAAAATAAATAATGATAATAAAAATAAATAAATATATACAATAATAATAGTAAAAAATAAAATAAATAATGATGATAAAAAATAAATAAAAATAAATTAATTAACAATAATAATAATAAAAATCCTCTGAAAATAAACTCTGAAATCCACTTTATTCCTTTGTTTTTAGAGCATGTGGCTCATAGTTGGGCTGGAAAGTGCTGTACTCAAGTATCAGCTACACTTTAGATATCTGGAGAGTACTTAAGTACATTTTACAGTAGATACTTTTACTTCACTACATTTGAGCGCAGTATCTGTACTTTCTACTCCACTACATTTTGAACGGGGCTGAAAAGTAAAAGTTAATTTATTCCTGTTGAACAAAATTCAGCACAAACTTTATCAAAATCACAACATTTGAAGCTTTATAAGACTCAAAATCTGTGAGAAATACTTTTACTTTTACTTTAAGCACATTTTTAAACAGGTGCTGTAATACTTTGACTTTTTAATGTGATACTTTTACTTTTACTTGAGTATTTCTTTACCTCTGTATCTGTCCCAGCAGATTTATCCAAAACCAGTGATTTGTCCCAGTTTTAGAAAAGAAAAGTCTCAGGTGTCACGACTTTGACCAAACACGAGCCGGTTCAAACTAACCTGAAGAAAGAGCCACGTTTTTACAGATAATGAGACAAAGTGACTGAAAAATAATTTAAAAGAAATCCACTGTTTAACACATTCTAAAGAATATTTAACATTTTATTTTTCTGAACTTTGTGGATTTATTTGAACTGTTTTTAGAGGCTCTTGTTAAAATTATAAAAATGATGTAATTTCACACATCCTGGAGCATTTTATGTGAAATATTTACTCTACAAAATGATTATTTCTGATTTTATGGATGTGATTTGTTCAGACAAATAGTAAAAAAATATAAAAAATACAGATTATTAACTTCATGCTATAAACACTGTCAAATACAAACTTAATGAATAAAGTAAAAACATTTTGGGCTCATTTTGTGGCTCAGTGTCTTTTATAATCTGAGGGACGTCTGTCAGTGCATTTTTTTTTTTCTTCTTTTGGTCATTTTCAAGCAGGTTTTTCTGTATTTTAGTTAAACAAATGAAAATCTATTCTAGTGATGGGACTTTCGGCTCTTTTATTTGAATCTGTTCACATAAAAGAGCCGTTCAAAAGCCTGGCTCTTTTATATTTATTTATATGACCGAAGACAATGTGAAAACGCTTTGTCAAGAAACTAATCAAAGAGAAATAAGTAGGAATGTAGTGACCAGTGACCACTGAAAGAGTTTAAAGGTGTTAGAACAAGTTAAAGAGCCAAATACTCATGAATTATCCCTGAATTATGTGTTAAATGGGCTCACCTGGGCTCACCTGGGCACACCTGGGCTCACCTGGGCTCACCAAACAGGAAGCACAGTGGCCGGTGCTACAAAAAGGCCTCAAAATGTTGTTTGTGCTTTTTCTGAGCAATCGTGTTTTTTGTGCTCAGTTCTCTCAAATCTGCTTCTGAATTACGTTAATCAGTGTAAAAATGCATAAAAACCAGCAAGAAAAAGATTTGTCTCTTTTAAAAAATGAGATTTGGTTCCATCCGTCAACATCTCACCACTAATATATTCCCCTAAACAAGAAATGTGCAGAGTTTATGAATGGACTGTGTGATTAATAATACTCTTAATTACACTCTCTTTTCACAGTTTTATTATTACCAAAAACCCGAGTGTGTCCCAGTTTTTGAAAATCCAGAAAACCCATCCAACAGTTCACTTAAAAGGCCCAGATTACTGTATTTTCTGATGTTCTAAAGCCGTTTCCTCGTCACAAACAGACCTGGAGTTGTGATTTGTCTCATGTTTCACACACAAACCTGCAGATTTATGAAACAAAACACAACTCCAGGTCTGTTTTTGACGAGGAAACGGCGTAATAACACGACTTAAAGCTACAACAGTCCATTTTGTGTGACATACGACCTTTAAAACATCTGTGAAATACTTTTTATTACACAACTCTTCCAGACAGTTTAATATTTGTGCGTAAATGTGACAGTCGACTGAGCATAAGAAACGACCACAGATCCTATGTTATGCAATGTCTGAACAGCTTATCAAAACCCACTTGTACAACTTAAATTAAGAGTTAAAGGCCATTTAACAGAAGCAGAGGGCGCAAGGAGCTGCTCCGTAACACTACTCAAAGAAACAATAACAGGTATTTGGTGCGGAGACGTTAAAAGGCTCATGTTACGCTGTTTTCTGATGTTCTAATGTCGTTTTCTCATCACACACAGACCTGGAGTTGTGTTTTTTTGTTTCATTTACACGTTTAACACACAAACGCTGCAGATTTAGGCTGAGTTCTTCTGTTTTTCGATAAGTTAACAGCATTAGAACAAGGTTTAAAGCTCACAAAAGAGTCAATTTTGCGTAACACGGGACCTTTAAACATGCCAAAATTGCTCAAAAACTCACTTTTGCATAATATAGGACCTTAAAACCCAGAGATTGCATAAAAATGAATGAGTTCTGGACCACTTCTTTAGACAATATGGCTTCAGTGATGTAAAGATTATGCAGTAAACTGGCCACGGTGAGGTTTGTTCGTGTAGTAGCTGTAACACGGAATGTTCAAAGTCAAAGTTTTACACAGATATTGGCTCGAGAACATGTCCAAAGAAGCGAAAAAAGTGTTTTAAGTAACCATTTATGTGTGCGACACCAGCTGAATCTCTGTTAACCACTGAAGCGGGCACACATCTTTGATCTGGCAACCCGCTCCCGTCTCCTCCCATGGCCCCTCGAACCCGTGACGGCGGAAAGAGGAGGAGGAGGAGGAGGAGGACGCCGTGGGGATCTTCGGTTCCTCTTCGTGCAGAAATGGCAGCTGTCAGTGAGGTTTAGGGACGTGCCCATCGACGTAAAAGTTCCTGGTGACTTTGGGGAGAGTTAATTCAATGCCGTCCAGCTCCGGGGTGATAATTATCTGGCAACCGAGACGGGAGTTCTCCTGAAGCAGGGGCGCCATATCCAGCATGTCATCCTCCCTAAAGTGGTTTAGATGAAAGTAAAAGTAGTAAAAAACTGTATTTAAGTAAAGTATAGATACACAAAATTTGTACTTAAGTCAATTTTATGTTGGATATTTTTTACTTTTAATACGTTTTTTAATTAGAGAAAACAAAAATATACAAATAAAAACAGGTAGAAAAACTTAAATTGTTTCTATTGAACAAAATCAGCAAAAATCTTGATCAAAATCACCACATTTGAAGCTTTATAGACACAAAATCTGTGTGAAATACTTCTACTTTTTACTGCTTAAGCACATTTTTAAACAGGCGCTTTAATACTTTTACTTGGATTTTTCATGTGCTGCTTTTACTTTTACTTGAGGATTTTTTGCTTCAGTATCTGTACTTTTACGAGTACTTCTCCCACCGCTGTGTACACCATTGTTTGCTTTAATAAACTCGTTAAATGACCCTCTTACCTCTCTTCAGGTTCTGGTATTTTGTCGTAATATTCTGAATTTACATAAACGTGGCAGGTGGAACAGGCCAGAGACGCCTCACACGCTCCTTATGGGAAAAACAAGCCAAAAAACAAGCAAATATGAATTATTTTATCCCATTGAATTACAGAAAAGAAGCAGTTGAAGTACGCTCGATGAAAAAGTAGATTGGGGGACTACGACGACTTGTTTAACTTTGAAATGGAAACTTTTAATACAAAATCTCATGACATGAAGTAAAAAGCTTTTGGTTACTTTGCTTCCCATACATGAAGTACTTTTTTTGTTTCGTATTGTTCTGTATTTTAAACAAGGAGCTCATGAAAGTATCTGCTGCTCTCTCTGGACGCTCCCTGTATAAAAAAATATACATGAACTACATACTGTTTCTTACTGTGCCCCTACCCTCTAGATCCACGCCGTTCTTATGAGCCAGGTAAAGAACATTATCTCCCACTTTGGCCTTCACTGGAATCCTCTGTCCAGATCGATCTACGTACACCACATTCACCCTGGAAATAAAACAACAGAACAATAAGGTCACTGGCCCTGAGTTAAGAAGCAGGTTTAGACTAAACTCAGACTTTGTCAACTCTGAAAAGTCGTCAACTCACTCAGGAGTTTTCAGTTTCACAGAGAGTTAAAATAAACCCCGAATCTGTCACTGTGGAAACTCTGTGAGCCTAAACTGGTCCAGAGCAGGTTTTATTCTTCTAACCCAGAGTTTAACCAGAGTCTGTCCCCGAAGGAGAGCTCTGATTGGACAGTTACTGCCTCTGAAGGAGAGCTCTGATTGGACGGTTACTGCTCTGAAGGAGAGCTCTGATTGGATGGTTACTGCCCCTGAAGGAGAAGCTCTGATTGGACAGTTACTGCCCCTGAAGGAGAGCTCTGATTGGACAGTTACTGCCCCTGAAGGAGAGCTCTGATTGGACGGTTACTGCTCTGAAGGAGAGCTCTGATTGGACAGTTCACTTCCTCATTCACAGAAGTAGAAACAGTTCAAAAAAAAGTTTAATGAGGAGGATTTAACCTTAAGTTAATCTATTTTCCATTTTCATCCATTTTGTTTCATTGTAATTTATAACACCTCATGTCGTCTGTATCATACACCACCCAGGGCCTTTCTGTCTGATTTTACACATCTGTGACGATATAACTGTAAATATACGAGGGATGAAGAAAGACGAGGGAGGTTCCTGAACTGCACAGCCACATCTCAAACATGTGAGGTCCAGGCAGCTGTCAGGCCTCAGTGCTGCATTTCCCATCAGACATTTGGACTTTGTAGTGAAGCTGCAGCCTTCACGAGCCTGTAGTCGCCTTGATCTCACGATATCACCAGTGCCTAAGTAGTGGTGCCGTGGGGCTGTCAGCCTTCAGCGTTTTGTTCATCTTAAACACACCTAACATCAAACCTGAACCTGTCCACAGTCACATGACTTCCTGTGCGTCTAAGGTGGTTTTACTGTTGTCGTGGTGAATCATCTTTTCTTTCCTCTCAGCTAAACTCAAAGTAAACACAGTCCGAGAGCTCGAACTCTGCTCCAAACTGTTTTCTGAAACAGGAAACTCTGAATTGCCCGAGTTTGATAACTCTGCTTTGTGAAACAGGCCCATTGTGCTCCAGTAGAGTCCTGACTTTGCACAAATAACTACATATTTTTGTTTTTGGGTAAACAAAAGTGTGATATTTACTCCTCCTGAGGCTGTTCTGTGCTGGAGCTCGCCTCCTCACTGCGATAAAGACCTGCAAGAAAATGAAAATATGTTAAGTATGTTTACTCAGACTGATACTGGACACAAAGAGCAGTAAAGACGGAGAAATAAGACAAATAAACGGGTTTATAAGACATAATATAAACAGAATAAGCACTTTAAGCCTGTGTTTTTGTCTCCTCATCATGACTGGCGTAAATCCAAACGCTGCTTCCACACACACAGATAAAGCTAAGAGTTCAGAGTTAGCTGTACGCACCTAAACTTGTCCTTAAATGTCTGTTTCCTGTCCCGTGCTGGTCCACAGAGCCCGTCCTGTCCCCGCTCCTGTTCAATGTGAACAGAGGACACGAGCTGCACACAGGAAAACCCCGGGACAGCCTCAAAGTCAGGCCCATGCTCGTCCGGACAGCTGCACAGGCCGCCATCATAGTGTTATCATCACGTGACCAAGAGACAATCAGACACGTGACCGAAGCGACCAATCAGCGACCTGCCTGGGTTTTATCAGCCTTACCTCAGACGACCAGCAGAGGGAGACATACCCCAGTGTTTTCTATAGGAGCCAGAGGTAAATGACACTTCTGACACATTTATCTGTTAAAATAACTCATAAAACAGACAATATGTGTGTTTTATCTGATAAGATGTAAACTAGGGATAAGGTTAGACATAAAAACAAAACAATAATCATCCACAGCCACTAAAACAAATTTTTTTCCCTTTATTTGTGCTACTTTCTACATTTTATATGCATACAAAAGACATAGACATAGACATAGACAGACAAGACTGTGTAATTTCTCAGTTATCCAGGTCTGACCCATAGTAAAAGCCAAAAGTAAAATCTGTGAACTGGACAGAAAGTTGTAGGAGTGAAGACATTTCACTGCTTATTGAGTTCTGGCCATTTTACCATTTTCAGGCTTTGCCAAAGAAAATAAATGGTTTGAGAGGAGTTAAAGAAGCAGTTTTTGTTAGGAAAGACAATCCTTCCTTGAACAGGAATGGGAGCCTTAGACATCATCTATCTCCTGTCTGTAACTCCATCCTCAGACCCAAAGCAAACAAAGAGAACAATAGAGCGAGCCAGGATGCCAAAAGGTGTGAAAAAGCACCAATTAAGAGCTGAAGAAGCAGCGAAACGTCTTCACTCCTACGATTTGTCCAGTTGACAGATTTTACTTTTGTCTTTTACAACAGACAAAATTAATTCTTGCAATAGAACCGTTTTAATTTAATCTTTTCTGATAATAAACCTCCCCTATCGTAAAATAAAATAAATGAAATAAAATAAAGGCCTACATTGTCTTGTGCAGTGCAGTGATTTCTAGTTCGGCTGCATGACCTAATCCAGGGGTGAATAACAAAAATTTGATGAATGACCATTGTAAAAGTATCATTTTGATGTCTGATTTTCTGCTTTAATAAATGGATAATGGTTTATGCTTTATAGACATCTAACTGTGTCACATCTGATATAAGAGCCATCTTGCCATGGCTCTTATACAGGGTGGCCCAAAAGTCACTGACAGTTGAAAAAAACTCATAACTCTTTTGTTTCTAAATATTTTAATTTTATTTTTTCAGAGCTTTTAGAACGACTCTTCCGACATTAATCTGAGCAAATACAGCACCGAGGAACGAACCCTCATTGTACAGTGGTACTTTGAGTCACATGGGTCAAATTCACAAACCCAGCGGTGTTACCGTCCACATTTTAATACCAGAGATGCCCCAGGAGTAAATTAAAGGAATAATAAGTGTTTTTCAAAGACAGGGGGCAGTATGTGATCTCCACAGACCTGACTAGTCCTGATTTCTTCCTGTGGGGCTATCTTAAAGAAAAGGTGTTTGCTGTTCAGAGACAAACCCAAAATGATGACACTTAAAAAAGATTATTTTTAACAATTAGGTCATTTTTACTTCCCCTAGTTTAAGTCGTGATAAGTTCAAGTGTAAGTGAACAATTATAACCGTATATACTGCCAAAAATCTGTGAAGGTTCAGTTTATCTACTGCTATAATTTGGTGAGTATAACTTAAGAATTATAGGAGCTACTGAAGATTTAAAAGTGTCAGTGACTTTTGGGCCACCCTTAAGCGCCTGTTCCTTTCTTTAATCTCTGGAGTATATACAGTGTTGAGAAGTAACCGAAAACACGTACAGAGAATGCGTATTTGAGTAACTTTTCCAGTACAGTTACTTCACTAAAATCAGAGGCACACATGGCGGAACTTGCTCACACAGTTTAGGCGCCAAACTGTGAAAAATCAGTGAGAAAAATAGAAACTGCTGCTCTTGAGATGAGGCATGTGTGAGTTTAACTTCTTCAAAAGCAGCACAAACAGTGAAACAAACATAAAGCTGTTCAGTATTCTGTCAGTAAATACATTTTCAAAGTATTCTGCATGAAAGAATGTGCATTAAATAGTTCTACATTACACAAAATGGACTCTTTAAGTGTTTTAATCCATGTTCTAATGTGTAATTTGTGAGGAAACTGGCCCGACGTCGCCAAAGCAGGAGGCAGACTGAGAAAAAATCACAATTAATACAATTTATTACAGCTCACCGTGGTCCACCGTGGAAAAATAAAACACATTTACAACAATTAACTAAAGCAAAAGCAACAAAAACTAATAAAAAAAAGGAAAAAACCCACATTTACACGACTCTCTGATCCTCCCTCTGTGTCTGGACCATGTGGAGATTCAGGGAAAAGTCGATGGATTTGTTAAACTGAACTGACTAAATACAACCAAATAAAATCTCTTTAAAGTAACAGGTGTGTGTGGGGTGTTTAGATTAAACTTAGACGAACTGAAAGACTAAACAAAACAAAGCCGGGATAGTTTTTGATTCGTTATATATTGAAAAATTATTGGAAAATTAACAAACGTGTGAAAAAAACTAAATGATGGTGATATTAAAAGGGAAAAGGTGCATTTTTTCACACTGTTCCCTCCTCAAAAACAGACCTGGAGCTGAGTTTTGTTTCATTCACATGTTTCAGTAACTTTTTATTATTAGTTTTTCTACATCACATATGTCAAACTCAGGCCCGGGGGCCAAATCTGGCCCATGATGTAATTATATTTGGCCTGTGAGATCATATCAAATGTGCAAATAGATTTACTTTAAAAAGAACTTGAAAGGCTACAAAGAGAGACATGATTCATTTTATTTATTTAAATAAGAAATGAACACTACTGATGTGTCTTTTATTTCAAATTTAATTTCTCAATGTTTGTAATTTCAGTCTTGAGTTGTTCCAGATTTTGTTCATATGAAAAGGTTAAACATCAGGTGCAGTCAGTTTTTCAATAAATGGCGCCGTGAATTTGTCTGTTTTTAATTTTGGCCACTGTGAATTTAAGTTTGACACCCCTGATCTACATCTTAAAAGCTCCAAATGCTCTGTTCCACCCTGTGATGTCATGAAAGTGGTAGTTTTTCCACATTAACAGCTCCTTTTACCTTTAGTTCTGTAGAGATTGTCAATTCCACGACTGAAACAATCCAAATATTTCTAGAAACGAAGGTGTGTGGCGTTTAAAAACACTTCCTGTATCACCACATGATGACATCACAAGGTGGAACAGAGTGTTTTCAGCCTAAATCTGCAGGGTTTGTGTGTTTAAACATGCGTGAATGAAACAAAACCTAACTCCAGGTCTATTTGTGGCGAGGAATCGACATTAAAACAGATCAGAAAACAGCGTAACACAGGCTTTTTCC
Source organism: Periophthalmus modestus (assembly GCA_019594935.1). Classification (NCBI taxonomy): domain Eukaryota; kingdom Metazoa; phylum Chordata; class Actinopteri; order Gobiiformes; family Gobiidae; genus Periophthalmus; species Periophthalmus modestus. The sequence goes on along the minus strand of JAIEZT010001373.1, from coordinate 31,902,234 downwards.
TCTTTTTTTTGTCTTTTCTTTTGTGTCGATGCACCAGAATCAGTCACTTTGGAAAGCGTCAGAAACAGGAACAGCCCGAGAGCCTTGTGAGAATTTTAGTTTCCCCTCCAGACAAAGAGAGAATAAACACGGCCGTCTGGAGCTGGCTTTACAACATCTCAGTTTCTCCCGTCGTTAATCCTTTGGCATCTGAACCTTCACACTGGGGCCGCTTCGACTTTGTGAATCACTTCTGTAAATACCGCAGCCGGCGCTTTGTTTCATGGGATTTCTCTGTTTGTTCGAGCGTTTCGTCTGCAGTGAGAGCGGCTGACCTTTGACCTTTGAACTCTGGTTTAAACAGAAGCTACAGACAGAAAGGTCAAGAGGTCTGTACAGTTTATCATGTCAAGGAATCAGAAAATCACTACTTAAGCGTCTGAAAATACAGCTGTGCACATGTCACGTGTTTGTCCAGGAGGTTGTCGGTTCGAATCCCGCTCTCGACATGGTCACTCACAGCGTTCAGCTCCAGTCGAATGAAGCTCGTCGAGGCTGGAGCGGGGGCCAGTTTGGAGCCGCTGGTTTAGCAGGGAGCAGGCGCCTAGCAACGCTGTCAATCAAACCTGTTGCTAACGCTACGGGAGTGACCTCGGGAAAAGGCGGCGCGAGATTTGTCTGTTATTCGTGTTTATATGTTTAAATCCAGGTGGTTCATATGGCACTAACATGTCGGAGATGTACTTTAATAATAATAATTTCAGGACACTCAAGGTAAAAACACATATTTACAGATAAAACAGAGATACAAAACTGGATGATGGTGAGAGTGACTGATTATGTGCTGTAGGATTGTGTGAACAGGTGGGTTTTGAAAAGTGGAAGAGAGTGAATGTTGCGGAGGTCAGGAGGAGGAGGTGGAGGAGGTCAGAGATGTAAGGTGGGGCCAGAGCTTTGAAGGTGGTGAGGAGGATTTTGAAGTGGATTGATAGTTCTTGGAGGACGGGGGTGATGTGGTGAGAAGATGAGGTCCTGGTGATGCTGCGGAGTTTTGGGGAAGCTGCAGTTTCTGGACGGATTTGTTGGGGAGACCAGGTCAATCCGGGAGGTGACGAGACTGTGAACAAGTGCGGCAGAGGTGTGAGGAGTGAGAGAGGGACGGAGACGAGAGATGCTGCGGAGGTGAAAGTGGGAAAGAGAGTGTGCTGTCGTGGATGACACCCAGACTCTTGACCTGAGGGGAGGGAAGGACAGTGGAATCATGGATGGAGATGGAGAAGCTGTTGGATTTGGAGATAGAAGAGGGGGTGCCTACTAGAAGGACTGTTAAGTTGGAGGAAGTTGGAGGAGAACCAGGAATGAATTTCCTGTAAACAGAGGGTAAGAGGTTGGAGGGAGAGATGAGGAAGGTTTGGTGGAGATGTAGAGCTGGGTGTCATCAACTTTGGACCTTAAAGTCTATTCTTTGAGCTACAGGAGCCAGTGCAGAGACCTGAGCGCAGGACACAGGTGTGAAGTACTTCCTGGTTCTACTCAGACCTCTCGCAGCAGTGTTCTATCTGGATGTACTGTTCTGTCTTAAGGCTCGTTTGGAGAGGCCAGTGAGCAGGACGTTACAGTCGTCTAACCTCCTGGAGACAAATGCAGCATAAGTCTCTCTGAGTCTGGTTTTAACAGTAAACCTTTGATTTTTGACATGTTTTTAGTTGGTAAAAAGCTGCAGATGTTATTAACTTGATGTACATGTTAAAGTTCAAGTCTGAGTCCATTATTACCTCTAGATTTCTAGCCTGATGACAAAATGACGAGTCTGACAGCAGCAGTTAAAGAAAAAGAGGCGACAGCTGTTCAATGTAAAGTGAATTTGAGTTGGAAAACGCACGTGCACTTCCTGTTTGGAACATGGCAGCCGTTATATAACCAAAAGAAAGTTAGAAAATCAAAAATGAAAGAAAAACAGACAAATTAATCCATAGAGTGTCTCAGAACATGCTCTGTCTCTGACCCTCCTTCTCAGCAATGAAAAAACTCTAAATTTATATATAAAGTCTATGGTATTTCCTTGACTTAAACACTTCGAGAGTCTTTAAGGTGGAAAAGCACATTTTACCAAACAGGAGACAGAGTTTAAAGCCTCACGAGGTCAGTTCTGTACAATTTATCACGACACCAGACACACAGAATCAAATAAAAATATCAGTACGAGGATTAAGCATCTGAAAATATAGCTGTCCATTTGTCTTCGTGTAAACTCACTGAGACTTGTTCTTTTAAAGTCGTGGCAGCTGTGATGGATGGACTCCTCAGGGACAAAGGAAAAGCACAGGCTCCATCAGCGCCGACAGAATTACAAATGGACTTTGCTCCAGGAGAAATGGAGTGTATTTGCTCTAAAAATAAACCATTAAAACAATCTGTCCATGTCCTCCCTCGAAACTTTTAAACTTAAACAATTAGCTACCAGCGTGTTAGCGTAGCGGCGTGTTAGCTTAGTCTTCTCTTCAGGGGGTTTGGGTAAGATTTATGTGACTGTCAGTGATGGAAAGAATACTCAGAAAATGTGTTTAGTCACAGAATACTGAACCTTAGGACTGCTCTACTGTTTTCTGAATACTCTGAATACTTTTATACAGAGTTATGCTGTATTATAGTGTAAGAATTACGAGCAATAACTACAGCTTGGAACAGCCTGGATAGTAATGTTAGCAGTTTTGACGTGGAGCAGAACTGAGACAAGTAGTGATGTTACGATCTGTGTCGAGGCTTCGAAGCAGTGACGTGTGGTCAGGTGAGGCACATCACAGAGAAAAAATAAATGGTTATATTTATCCAATTATTTGTACTATAAAGTTATTTTCTATTTAACTTTGCAATTTTATTCTTTTTTTTTTTTTACCCAAAATCGCAAAATTTTTACGTTTACCATTGAAATCCTGCGGACTGACTGTGCTGTAACTAAGCTATTGCTTTAAGGCTGTGAAAAGGCGCCGGGTGAGGCACGCAGTTACCCTGCCTCATGTTAGGGGGCGCTCATGAGCCCAGGGATTCTTGTAACTCCCGCAGAATAGGGGCCGCAAACTACAATTTAGAGTTAGCAAGTCAACTTTAGCAATTTACTTTTTTCCACTTGTCTGGCCCTAATGTTTAAATGGAGGAAGATACATATTAAAGCTCAGTTTTCTAAACTGGACTTTGGCTCGAAGCAGGAGGTTAGAATTAAAGGACCAACGCTAAAGGAGCTAAATGGTTTACTCCAGACGACGGGACAAAGACTCGCTCTTTTCAAACAGAGACGTACAAAATGGTAAGAAATTTAATGATTCAATCCACTGAAAATTGGGGAAACAGAATAAGGATAAAAAACAACACAAAACCAGCTTTTTATTTCATACTATTAGAGTTATTTCATAACTCTTCGGAACTTTTATTTTGAAATTATTTTTTATTCTGGCCCCAAGTCACTGAAGAGACACTGTAAATAATATGCCTACTGAGCTACTGTCGGGGCGACAGTAGCTCAGTAGGCGACAGTAGCTCAGTAGGTTGAGTGTTTGTCCACTGATCCAAAGGTTGGCGGTTCAAATCCCGCTCTCTACATAAACATCATTGGTTGAGTGGTTAGATCCACTGACTTGAAGGTTGGCGGTGCAATTCCAGCCCTCACAGATGAATGCTGTCGTTGTGTCCTTGGGCAAGACACTTAACCCACCTACCCCAGCCCTTGGGACAACGGGTGGAAATTAGCCTCTGGCTATAACCCGGCGTGTTTACATTCATGTCTGTCATGTCATGTCTGTTCATCAACATGCACTGTCCCAACCAAATAAAATAATAAATAAATAAAATAAATATACCGACACCTGGTTTATATGTTTGTAAATCTGTGACGACATCAGCGCCTCATGAACCTCACACATGTCACTGGTTCGAAGTGTCGAGTGACCAGTGTCAGTCCGACTTTAACGGCACATCCACTTCAACCAATAAACATCCCAAACTTCTAATGTTTATTGTCATTTTTACCTTTAAGTTTAGGCCTGAGTCACGAACTAGCAAAATTTTTCTAATGAGGTTCGTCAGGTCTGTTATTTTTTTCTAACAGATTCTTTTTCCAGATAAAGGTTTGGTTTGTTTTCATACCTGACCGTTTGCACTGCTCACTAGCGCCTCACAGTGGTCACATGATGTTGCTATGACGATAGAGGCAGGACGACAGCACCATCTGCCGCCATGACCGGGACGAGGGGGCCTTTTTACTCTCACACGCCTGCTGGGATGCTGTCCTGAAGAAGTCGGACTGCAGATGGCGCTGTCGTCCTGGTTACACTGGTAGAAAGATGGCGCCAAATCACGTGACCACTGTGAGGCGCTAGTGAGCAGAACAAACTGTATGGAACCAAACTAAATCTTAGTCTGGAAACATAACGGATTAAAACTGACATGTACTTTTTTTTTAATTCAAGAACTGTACCAGAATGACTCTAAATTAGCGCATGTGTTCAGTTATTTCCCGTCACATCTCACTGCAGAGAGCGGCGTCCTGCTGAGACCTCGACACAGCCGCAGTGAAACATACAGTCTTGGGTTTTTGACAGCTCTCCAGGGACCAGGAGGTGCTAACTCCACCACAAACTGGACTTTGTCTGACGCCACATGGGCCAGATATTTAGAGCGGCAGTAAATATCGTGTATGTCAGAGCCCCTCGCACATGTCCAGTCTGCGGTCACACATAAACGCTCTCGTCCATGTGGAGGGACATTAAACGCGACGCTGCTTTGTCATGTGCTCAGTGTTTGCTTCTGTGACACAATTTATTATCAAAGAAACCTTATTTTCTATTCAAAAACTGGATTAAGTCAGACTTTTTTGCCCATAAAACAGGGTAAATGTTAAATCTTGTTATATCCGGGCCCCAGAATTTGAATTTCAGCGAATTAATTTATATATGTGCCAGTGAAATGTTTGTAAACTGTGTGAGATCCTGTGTTGTCACGAGATACTGCATTTATTTTATTTTTTATTTTTTTTAATATGAAAAATTAGCTCAAAAACGTTCATTTGCGAGAGACCACTAGTGCAGTTTTACATGCTTTTTTTTAGTGTATGCAGGCGTGTTCTGCGTCCTGATTGGCTAAAGAAGGTGTCCTGCGTCCTGATTGCTAAAGGAGGTGCTGTGTTCTGCATTCTGATTGGCTAAAGGAGGTGCCGTGTCTGCTGTGATTGGCTAAAGGAGGTGCTGTTCAGCGACCTGATTGGCTAAAAAGTTCGATGCCGTGTCTCCTGACTCTGAAATGCTCAGCCAAATTTACCAAAATGTCGGATGCTGACAGTGTGACTCTGAAACAATCGCGTTGGACCTTTGTATTTGAGACAAACTCCTCCGACTCACGTTGTGGACGCTCTGGACGCGAGTCCACGAGAGACTTTACATGTGAAACAACATAAAGAAGGAGGAAAATAACATCAGGATGACAGCAGAATAAGTTTGAACAAGGAGCAAAAAAGGCTGTAACCTGTGGATGGAGTCGGCTTTAGTTTGTGGATCAGTGACTCAGGAAAAAGAACATTACGAGACATTACAGCGGCGCCAGGACGAAGAGGCGGAGTCAGAGGAACTGAGAAATACACCTGCAGCAAAACATAGAGAATAATTGTAAAAAAATAAGTTTTCTACTTCACGGATTTCGTTTAAACTAACCCCCGCGATAAACCAGACACTGTTTCTTATCACTGTAAGAAATGAGTCACTGACAGAGGGCGACAGACAAAGAGCAACATCCACTCTGCACTTTTATGTCGACTGCTGCTGGGAAAAATCGTTTTTAGTGCCACGGAAAAAAAATGTATAAGCCGCACTGCACCATAAGCCGCAGTGGTTAAAAAGTAGAAAAAATGTAGCGGCTTATAGTCCAGAAAATACGGTAAACCCTGATCTGCAGAAAGTATCTATCTAAAAAAGTAAATGAACATCTGACCTGATGAACCTCACTCGACTGTTACGACATGTTTGTTTGTGTCGAGCCACTAATTTGAATAATCTGGACATGTTTGTTCATTAACAGACATCGTCCCAGTCAAATAAATAAATACATAAATCAAGCTCTAGTCTGTCCTGTGTCAGATTGTAACGTGCAATGTGTTTAATTTGTGTTATTCTTGTTTTTACTGAACCACATTTTCCGTGTTCTTAATAAATATTGATTTGAATTAGAGGGGGCCCATGTGAGGCTTTTTACCCCAGGCCCCGAAATGTCTGTGGACGGACCTGATGCCAGTAATCTGAGACACTTTCATGATAAACTTTTACTGTCCCAAGATACAAGAGTGTTTTCTGTGACAATGTGGATGACTCCTTGCATCAGGCTGGAGGAAAGCACCGAACGGCCTGTGAAACTTTTCAGAGAAGCTGTTTTCATTAGTCACAAATACTCTTGGCATGAGCACAGTTATAGTCACACAACGACGTGGACTGAGTGAGAGTCACCCACAGAGTTCAGCTCCAGTCAGAGAAAACTGACCAAAGAGGCAACGGTAAGGGGGCGCGTAGCATCACTGTCAATCAAACTTGTTGCTAACACTAACGAGAGCAACCTCAGGGAGACAGGGCAGCTCATTTGTCTGTTATTACTGTTAATAACTTGATTTACAGACACAATAGTGAAATAAACCCCCAGGATCATGTAGAGCAGTGGTCCCCAACCACCGGGCCAGGGACGGGGACCGGTCCGTTACACATTTGCTACCGGGCCGAACAAAAACAGTAAATAATTTATCAGTGATGCATCTTCTCCGACATAACTTCCGCCCGTCCCTCATGACACTAATAAGCTCGTCTGTAGATATATAATGAAAATCCTGATAGGAAACCACCACATAAATCCATTTGATATAACGGTGAGTCTTGTCTCCACGATGACGAATCACATGTAAAGCATCAGACACGTCGCCCAAAACTAGACCCACAAGCTCCTGAAAATGAGCCAAAAACAAGAGTCTTTGAAGAGCTTTTTTGCAAAGGGGAAAAGGCCAAACTGAGGAGGCAGAAGAGGAGCCTACGACCTCCAAGAAAAAGAAAGATCAATTTAACAGACGACACCAGGAGTCCTACTTAAAATATGAGCTTGTCTCTACAGGTGAGTCTCACGAGGCGAGTCGGCTCTGTGTAATGTGCAGGGAAAAACGAACGAGGCAATGAAACCTTCAAAAAATCAAGCGTTGACCTGTCCACGGTGATAAAAAGGTTGATGTAGAGGGTTAATACGAACATTTAAGACCAAAATGAGGCGTCTGACAGCAGCAGTTACAAAGAGAGGTGACAATTTTTCAATAGAAAGTGAACTGAAGCCAGAGTCGATGGAGTGGAAAACGCATGATCACTTCCTGACGGCTAGCGGGTTAGCTATGTCTAGCGGGTTAACAGTCTATGGTTATTTATATTACGTGATGGTTTTATTTTATTCTTTCCCCATATACTTTCCTGTGTTTAATTTTTTATTACTTCATTAAAGCCAAGTCTACATTTTTTTTGCGCTTTGTCGTCCATTAAAGCGCTTTATATCGAGGAACAACTCACACATTCACACAGACTGAGAGCAGGATTCGAACTGCCAACCTTCAGAATAGTAGGTATAACTGAGCCACTCTCTCACGCAGGGTAAATCCCACGAGCTATAAATACAGTTCTTCTTTTTTTCTGTGTGTCTGACTTTTTCTGAGCCCTCATCCCCGACTAGACCAGGTATTTTGAGCCCAGTCAAAATAAACTTATCAGCAGATTCATGCAGCCTGACGGAACAAAGAGGCTTCAGATTAGTCACTGCTTCACTCTGTGCACATTAAAACACAAAAGTATAAGTCGCACCAGCCCAAAAATGCAGAATAATGAAGAAAAAAACCTATTTCACACATATAAATTGCATCTGAGTATAAGTCGCACCCCTGGACAAAGAAAGTGCAACTACCACAATACAACTAGTCAAAATTAGTACTCAGAGTGTGTATTTTCAGTACTCAGTTACTTCCTCAACACATTTCAAACCGGGCTCTTAAACATGTGCATTTATGGGGCAGTTTAGTCGTTTTATGAGGCTCCGCACGCTGCCTGTTAAACACTTTTCCTTCGGTTAATGCTCGACACGACTTGTGCTCAAAGACGGATTTGTTCTATGGAATGTGTAAAATAATTATAATTGTCAGACTCGCGACGTTAACCTCGATTTGTTCTCCTCTCCGTGTCGTGTACGAGACGTCAAACTGTGACACGGTCTTCATTCTCACATGTTTAACACACAAACCCCTGCATATTTAGGCTGAGTTCTTCTCTCAAACTGGAAAAACTCTGTTCCACCTTGTGATGTCATCATGTGGTGATACAGGAAGTGCTCCATGTGCTTTTAAACTCCACACACCTTCATTTCTAAAATCATTTGGATGATTTCAGCCCTGGAATGTTTTTGACTGAAATAACAGTGTAAGAAAAATGATTTAAAGCTCACAACAGTCACTTTTGTGTAATATAGGAGCTTTAAGATAAAACTAATGTAGCGCTGAACTTTTGCATTGTTGTTTTGCGCCGTTTCTGATGCATTAAGGAGCCACAGGACAAGGCAGGAACTTTTGGAGGCAGCTCTCTGTTTAATCTGGTTCACAATAACACAAAATACTCAAACATGTGCAGAATTTATCTGTCACAAACACAGGAGAGAAAGATATGGACAGTAGTCTGTTTTCTCCCTGGACTTGAATGGTAAAACAATGGAGCAACATGATTTAAAATCTCTTAAACACAGCACACTTTTGTGCTGTATCGCGGTTCAACTTTCAAGATCTCGCTGTTTCTTAGCGCTGGACTTTTGCATTGAGTGTGTTGCGCATGTTTTTTACGTGTTAAGGAGCATTGTGTTCTGTGTCAAGATTGCAGGAACTGTAGACCATTGCACTCTCTGTTTGAATCTGAGGGACTGTAGATAATTGTGTTCTGCGTCCTGATTGGCTGAGGGACTGTAGACCATTGTCCATCAGTCTCCTCCGTGTCTCCTGTACAGTACAGTACAGAATGTGTCAGACAATGGACACATAAATGTTGGATCAGTGTGACTCTGAAGTGCTGTATGTTTGCAAGTTTTCTGGACAAAACCCATCAGAGCTAAAAATCACCGAAACACACCGACGAAGTTTGAACCTTGCTGAGTTTCGCAAGGTTCAATGTTTCAAATGATAATCGCCTGTTTGCTTGGAAAGTTTTTTGGTGTGATTTTGCATTTTTTACAGTGTAAGAACGATATAATTATTGTTCTAAAGCTGATACTTCACAGATTTTGCCGATTGAGGGATTTTTAGACCATAACCCCTGCGTCCAGATTGGCTGTAAAACAAAAGCACAGGTGTAAATAATGACCAAAAGCACAGTTTAATCCTGGGATCACAACAGATGATGACCTTCAAAGCCTGAATTTATACAAAGAGCGAGGCAAAGGTCACATGAAGAAGAAACAAAAGCACAGAAGAAGAGGCTGGAGGACCAAGGCTGCGCAGTAAATGAGCAAAACTATAATAAAGAAACGCACCATTTTGTGTAATTATACAGATATATATGAACCGGTTACACTTATACTCACACAAAGTCAAAACACAGCCTGAATTCTCCTAATGACGATTTGGTACAAAAGAAGGCTAAAACTTACGCCGTTTGGGAGGAAGCTCTGCTCTTTTTCATCTTTCTCTTCTCTGTAATGTATTTTATTATCATTTTGAGATAGAGACAGTAAAATCTGGTCAATGGTCATGTTTTTATGCAGCTTGAAGGCTTTACATGAAGGAAACACTCACACATTCACACACAGACACTGAGGCGAGGTGTGTTAAGTGTCTTGCCCAAGGACACAACAACAGCATTCATCTGTGGGAGCTGGAATCGCACCGACAACCCCCAGATCCGTGGACGAACACACTCAGTTTTTTCTGTGTCAGTGCAGACGTGCATCATCCTGCTTTGTCCTGACTCACATTACAGTAACAGTGATAAGACAAGTGTGTGACCTTTGACCCCGCGATACAGAGGTCGTGCAGAAGGGGGCGGAGATAACGGCTCGGCGGGTGGCAGTTGAACAGAAGAGGCAGCTGCGGTCACGACCACACGAGTCCGGGTCATGTGACGGGGCATCGTGGTTCGCTCCTGTCACCCGCGCTCTGAGTTATTACACTGGGGTTTCCTGCTGATAAGGCCACGCCGTCGTCTTTCACTGTTCGTTGGACCAGAATCGGAAATGTGGCGACGCAAAACGAGTAAATTTGCTGGAAATATCCCGATTGGACGTTTACGATGATGTAATAAGACGATTTCCTGTGTCATAATGTTTGAACTTTTATTTATTTGAAGTTTTTCTGTGGTTAAAAGTGCAAAATGTAAGTTTTCTGACTCTAAATGTTATCGCGTTGTGTGGAATGTTTCGCAGTGAGGCATTAAACTTCAAGTTCAGACAAGTCAAAGACAGCCCCAGGTCTCGTTACAAGTCAGATCCGTGAAGAGGCGATCCTGGCCGTGTTAAGAATACAGGTTTTCAACACATTTGAAAAACACATGTAATTAAGTAAATGTAAGTTAAATAGCATAGACTGTGTATGTAAATGGACATGGCTAACGTGCTAGCTGCTGTGTTTCAAACAGGAAGTGATCGACTCTGGCTCCAATTCACTTTCTATTGAAAAACTGTGTCTCCTCTCTCTATAACTGCTGCTGTCAGACTCGTGTAACGTCCCATGGGAGTAATGTCCCATGAGAGTAACGTCCCATGGAGAGTATCGTCCCAGTGAGAGTAACGTCCCATGAGAGTATCGTCCCATGAGAGTAACGTCCCATGAGAGTATCGTCCCATGAGAGTATCGTCCCATGAGAGTATCGTCCCATGAGAGTATCGTCCCATGAGAGTGTCCCAGTATCGTCCCATGAGAGTATCGTCCCATGAGAGTATCGTCCCATGAGAGTAATGTCCCATGAGAGTATCGTCCCATGAGAGTATCGTCCCATGAGAGTATCGTCCCATGAGAGTATCGTCCCATGAGAGTATCGTCCCATGAGAGTATCGTCCCATGAGAGTATCGTCCCATGAGAGTAACGTCCCATGAGAGTAACGTCCCATGAGAGTATCGTCCCATGAGAGTATCGTCCCATGAGAGTAATGTGCCATGAGAGTAATGTCCCATGAGAGTATCGTCCCATGAGAGTATCGTCCCATGAGAGTATCGTCCCACGAGTGTAGAGTATCGTCCCGTGAGAGTATCGTCCCATGAGAGTGAGAGTATCGTCCCGTGAGAGAGTATCGTCCCGTGAGAGTATCGTCCCGTGAGAGTATCGTCCCGTGAGAGTAACGTCCCGTGAGAGTAATGAGAGTAATGTCCCATGAGAGTAACGTCCTATGAGCCGTGAGCTGTGAGCTGGTGTCTACAGTAAAATGAGTCAGTACGGTGCATTTTGAGTCACTCACATTCTGCGCCGTGAACAGTCACAACCACACGGACAAGATGTACAAATATACACACAAGATATACACATATACACACATATATACAAATATACACAGACATATACAAACATACACAGACATACACACTCACACAGACATATACACACTCACAAAGACTCTCTAACCACTACCACACAGTACATGATGACCTCTAATTACACAGTTACTCATCGTATCGACACCTGTTCACCTGCAGCTGGCCTCATGACCTCATCCAGACTAAAATACACACAAACACGACACAGTCTGGGATTTTATTTATAGATCCTGTATATTCACACGTACACAATTACACAATTACACAATTACACAAAACATACATTATTATATTTTGTGTTTCTGTTGAGTAAATGGTCAGTGTTGGGGAGTAACTGAAAAAATGTACTGAAAATACATATTCCAATTACTAATTTTGAGTCAAAAACAGACCTGGAGTTGTGTTTTGTTTCATTCACACATGTTTGTAGTTTGTCTACATCTCCAAAGCTCGAAATGCTCCATTCCACCTTATGATGTCATGAAGTGGTGGTGGTTTTCAAGTTAACATCAACTTTTGACCTTTTGTTCAGTAGAAATCAGCAATTCCAGGAGCTGAAATCATCCAAATTGATTGTACTGAAGGTGTGTGGAGTTTAAAAACACGGTGGAGCACTTCCTGGATCACCACATGATGACATCACAAGGTGGAACTGAGCGTTTGTGAACGTGTGAATGCAAAAAACACAACTCCAGGTGTGTTTTTGGTGAGGAAACGACTTTAAACATGGCTCAAACAGGCACGAATCAGTCCAAAGACAAGTCCAGGTGAGTAAACGGTGACAGAGAGCAGCTGTGACTCGATTAAACTCTCTGAAAAGTTCATTTTGCAGAATAAACCTGTTTTAAATTAGACGCGTTGGCTCGGAGAATGTGTGGAGTAAGTTATTATGGTATTTAGTGGCGGAGCTTTAACTGTGTGACGATTCTGTGGTCACATCATCTCTGACCATTAAGTCGATTTTAATGAAGACTCCAACCTCAGTACTGCACCACCAGGGGGCGCACTGCTGCTGGGGGCGTGGCTACATTCCACTGCCGCTCCACAGATGTACAATTTAGAATTTACTGGAGGCTGTTTGGAAATTCCCTGCAAGGAAAGAAGTTTATTTTTTTTTCCCTGTGTGAGCTGTACTTCCTCTGGTGTTAATAATGTTTGAGTTTTATTCAGTTATATTTGTTTATTCAAATACGAAACAAACCTGCACCATTTAAAACATTCAAGACACGAGCAGGTTCTTCACCTCTTCTATTCCCCCTCTCTTCTCTCTCTCTCTCTCTCTTCCATCCTCTGTCCATTTCTCCTCCTCTCCTCTTTCTCCTTCTCCTCTTCTCTGTCTCCTCCTCTTCTCTTTCTCTCTCCCTCCTTCCCTACATCTCCTCCCCCTCTCTTACTCTCTCTCTTCTCCTCTCCTCTTTCTCTCTGCTTCTCTCCTCTCTCTCTTCCTCTTCTCTTTTTTTGCCCCCTCCTCTCCCTCTCTCTCTCCTTCTCCTCTCCCTCTCTACTTTTCTTTCCCTCCTTCCCCCTCTCTCTTCTCCTCCTCTCTCCTCTTTCTCTCCCTCCCTGCTCCTCTCCCCCTCTCTCCTCTCCCTCTCTCCTCTCCTCCTCCCTCCCCTCCCTCTCCCTCTCCTCCTCACTCTCCTCTCCTCTTCTCCTCTCCCTCTCTCCTCCTCTCCTCTCCCTCTCTCCTCTCTCTCTCCTCTCTCCTCCTCTTTCTCTCCCTCTCTCCTCCTCTCCCTCCCTCTCTCTTCTTCTCCCTCCCTCTCTCCTCTTTCTCTCTCCTCCCTCTCCCTCTCCTCCCTCCCCTCTCCTCCCTCTCTCTCCTCTCTCTCTCCTCTCCTCTCCCTCTCTCTCTCTTCTCCCTTCTCTCTCTCCCTCTTCTCCCTCTTCTCCCTCTCCTCCTCTCCCTCTCTCCTCCCCTCTCCCTCACTCCCTCTCCCCCTCTTTCCTCCTCCTCTCCCTCTCTCTCTCTGTCCTCTTCCCCCTCCTCCTCACTATTGCTTAGTTTTTAGTCATAGACAATCATGAGATCTTGTTTTCAAAGTTACCAAAGTTCAACAAACGAGTGAGACATTGAGTCATTCAGTCGTTGAATCTCTCATAGACACATTTATACAGTTTTTTCTTCTTCTCACAGTTCTGAACAGTGACGGGTTTAAACTCTTCCCCGGTTATAAAACGAAGAGCAGAGCGAGAGAGTGGATGTATATCTCTGTTTTTACTGAATCTGCCCTCGTGGTGTCAGATCTCGGCAGGTTTTCTCCCTTTTCTCCCGACTCTCGTCTTTAGCTTCTCTGGGTTAAAGTGTGAGGTCGTGAGCTGTCAATCAAACATACCAGAGTCTGAGCAGGTAGAAAACCGTTTCGGAAAAGCTACATTTTTATGACGCATTCTTCCTCGTACGACCTCGTCCTTGAAGATTTAGCAAGTTTGTATTGTGTGTGTGAACGAAGTATCGACATTCCAGCTCTGACGGCGGAGCTGCTGACAGAAAAAACACACAAAGTAATAAAAATAATGCTCAGATCATAGACAAAGTGTGACAAAGTGTAAAAAAGTCTGCGTCACCCTCGGCGTCCAGCTCAAATGAAGCTCATCGACGCTAGCAGTTTTAGCGGCTAATTTGGAGCAGAGTTTGCGTATTAGTAGCTGTTTATTATTTTCGCAACTTCTGGTTCTTGTTAAGTTGGAAAGCTGCTGCGAGAAAAAACCTTATCAAACCCCGTGCATCAAAAAAAAAAGTAACAAAGGAAAAAAAACACGCAAAATAAGGACGGTGCACTTATACCGAGCCGTAGAAGCTAACAGCACACCACTGTCCCGACTTTCCCGACTGTAAACTTCTCCTACATAAAATAAAGAACGAAAACAGGACGTCCGGACTCACCAGGCAAAGCACAAGAAGCTAAGCTAAAAAAAGAAGCTACGGAGCTGGCCTGGAGACGCCAGCAGGGGGCAGCACTGAAACAAAACGACCAGGATCAAACAATAAAAAATATACTTTACTCTACACTCAACTAAGTACTAACTCACTTAAACTAATAAAAATATGGGAAACGTAGAAATTGGGAGAGAAAATGGCTTAGCAACGCTGTCAATCAAACCTGTTGCTAACGCTAGCGGGAGCCACCTCAGCGTAATAAAGCATGTGATTTTGTCTGTTATTAATGTTCATATCTTGATTTACAGACGCAATCGCGAAATAAAAACCCCAGGATCATGTAGACGGTTAATACGAACATTTAAGACCAAAAATGAGTCTGACACACAGTTTTTCAATAGAAAGTGAATTGGAGCCAGAGTCGATGGAGCTGGAAGTGCGCCCATGATCACTTCTTATTTGAAACGCAGCAGCTAGCGGGTTAGCTATGTCCGTTTATACATTTTCCAACTTAAAAGCTAAGACGTAGCTAATTCACTTGTTTGTGAGTTTAAATCCGCCTGTAAACAGCTGGTAAAGATTCACGAGGAACCAAAGTCGAGACGTTACACTGATCAGTTTTAATAATTTAATTTTGTATTCAAATCTAAATTAAAAATATTCAAAATTATTCACCTAATGCAAAAATTCTGTCCTACATTAAAAAAACCACCCTGTCCTTTGCTCTGAACAAACCACCCGAAAAGACTCGTCTCCTTTGCTCAATCGGCTTTTTTCTGTCAAACCATGAGGCTGGAGCTTCCAAACTCTGAAATTGTCTGTGGATTTTAATAGTTTTACTAGAAATTTGAAAAAGTACATTTTAAATAATCAAACGTGTCACATGAGTCTAGTTAGTTGGTGCTGCTCTGTCACTGTATAAACCTGCACTTAAAGATTTTTATATTAGTCTGGACGGAGGGGACAGACTGTATTGGACATGTGGTCATTTGTGGGTTTTTTTGGTTTTTTTCTCCTTTTTTATTGCATTTAATTGTTATTGTTGTATAGCCAATTGGTCGTCATATATTGTAATTGTTTATTGACATGTGTTTTTTAATGTGTGTTGACCTGCAGATGGAAAATAGCAGTAGCTAAATCTGGTACAAATCATCTTTTCCTTGTAAGATTAATGAATTTGTACATGATCCCTGACAAATAAAGACTAAAGAAAGAAAGAAGAAAGAAACCTACACACTCCCTCCTGACTCGCACTTTGCCAGTAATGACTTTTGCTCCCCGCTCTTGCCTAGCGACATGTGTTTTGCGTTGCTTTGCTGTGCAGGAGAAAGGCAGGTTGGTTGGAAAGCCCCATGTAAGGAGCAGGAGTCGCTCATAAACGGTATCTCTGAACTCCCATCTCGCTCGGACCCATCTTCCGCCGTCCAAAGCCGATGTTATCTGTCGCTCGTCTACATCAACCATCGCTCTATCAACAAAGACGCTTTCAGACCTCTTTGTTCACGGAGCAGCAGCAGCCCACCCAAACCACTGTAAAACTGTCAGAAAACGTTTATACTTTTTTTTTTTGTTGTTACCATTGTCTCTAGATGTCCTTAGATGAGCACTGTGTAACTTTTCATGCTTGTCTCCATGGAGATGATGTCGTATTGTTTTGTATTTGAGAGTCTGGTGGGCTCTCCTTGTAGAAAATAAAGAAAAATGAAACAAAAAACAACCAAAAAATCAGTTTATTGTTCAAAGATACCTGTAAAAAACACATTCTTACTGTTACTTATGGGTTGTTACTGTGTTTTTTCTTCTGATTTGTCGGTTCGAATCCGACTTAAACACCATTGGCTGAGTGGTCACTGGCCCACAGGTTGGCGGTGCAAGTCCACATGAATGCTGTTGTTGTGTCTTTGGGCAAGGCGCTTAACCCGCCTCGCCACCAATGTGTGTATGAATGTGTGAGTGGTTCCCTGATGCAAAGCGCTTTGAGTCCCTTGAAGGCGGAAAAGCGCTGGAAATATCTGGATCTGGCTGTCAATAAACGTTAGTCATGTTTGTTATGTGATTATTACCATAGGATCCGTGGTTCAATTCTGTTCAACTCAAGTTTATTTCCATAGCACATTTAGCACACTTCCTTTTCCTGATTTGACTATGGAAATAAACAGGCTTTGTGTCCATCCTTATTATAACTGTACACATTTATTTTTTTTATATTTGTTGCTGCTGGTGTGACACATTTGCTGTATATTAACCTAACGGCAGCATGTACAGATTAAACAACAATGGTCCCAGGATTGACCCCTGGGGCACCCCACAGGCCAATATCGCTTATAAATTAGTGGTAAAAAAAAAAAAAGCTTGGGATGAGTTTGTAGTGAATTTAAATGACATAATTTGGGAAAGCTAATGTTAAATGTGTCAACTTTGGCTTTTTTGATGGATCAGACCTGGACGACTGAGGGATCACGACATAATTTTGGGGGGAAATTGTTAAAATGGTCCTATATATCCACCCAAAAACATCGGCCAGTGGTTGCTCTGGATTCTAAACAATCTGTATTACCGCTACACATTTAAAACAACTTCAGATGACCAAAGTACTTCACATTACCACTCTTTCTTTTTCTGATGTGACTATGGAAGTAAACAGGCTGTGTGTCCATCCCTATAATAACTGCGCACACCATTTTTTGTATTTGTTGTAGTCAAATCGAGGTCTGAAACGTTGCATATTCCTCAGCTGAGCTCTACCTTATGTAAAAGTGCAGCCCTGGGAGCCCATGTGTGTTCTGCAGGTTCAGTTTCACTCTGTGTGTGGTAAATCACATCTTTTCTCAGTAAAAAACCAGGCACCGCACCCACAAAACCACACGCTCCCTGTCTGGTTTTTACTGGGGTACGGCCTCATTGGACTCCACACAGCTCCGAATTCCTGTATTTTCTTTCAAACCAAACTTTTCTTTCTCATTCTCATTGTTCCTCGGATAAATACGGCGAGCTCTGTTTATTTTTCAAATGGGTAAAAATAAAGGAATAGAGGGAGATTGAAAGAGAAGAGACTTAACATAGGGCCAATTTGAATGACGCAGGCAATCAGTGAACTCAAAGCCGCAGAGAGCGAGGGAGAGGGGTTACGCGGCGGCAGAAGAAGCGCAGGGGCTCATGGGTAAAGCGTTTTGGGTTTCTGTGGCGGTCGGTAATGGCTCCAGTTGTCTCGGAAAGCAAAAGCAGCGTGTTTACTCAGTACAAGCAGACACAGCTAATGTCATTATGAGCAAAAACAACATGCATGGGCTCTGTAAAGTGTAATGTGAAAAATATGAGTCAAATCTTTGTGTTTGTCCTGGATAAAAACACAGGAAGGGCATCTGGCATACAAAAAAAAAAAACTAGAGATAGGCAGATATAAAGGCAAGGCAAGTTTATCTGTACAGCACAATTCATACACAGAGTCATTCAAAGTGTTTTACAGAATAAGAAAGACAATAACATCACAATACAACAAATCAAAACATAAAAGAATCATCATAAAACGAACATTAAAAGAGAAGAGGCAGAATAAAACTCTCACAAGCAGCTAAACAGAACCGTCTGAGCCTGGATTTAAACATTGTCAAAGTCGAGGCCTGACTCACATCTTCAGGAAGAATGTTCCTGGTTTTAACTGCACAAAACTCAAACACACAAACAACATGTTTAGTCCTGGTTTAGTCCTGGTTCCTGGTTTAGACCCGGTTTAGTCCTGCTTTAGTCCTGGTTTAGTCCTGTTTTAGTCCTGGTTTAGTCCCAGTGTAGTCCTGGTTTAGTCCTGGTTTAGTCCCAGCTTTAGTCCTGGTTTAGTCCCGCTTTAGTCCCCCGCTTTAGTCCCGGTTTAGTCCCAGTGTAGTCTGGTTGATTTAGTCCCAGTTTAGTCCCAGTTTAGTCCCGCTTTAGTCCCGGTTTAGTCCCGCTTTAGTCCCGGTTTAGTCCCGGTTTAGTTTTTAGTCCCGGTTTAGTCCCGCTTTAGTCCCTTTAGTTTTAGTCCCGGTTTAGTCCTGCTTTGATCCCAGTTTAGTCCCGGTATAGTCCCAGTTTTAGTCCCGGTGTAGTCCCGGTTTAGACCTGCTTTAGCCCTGTTGGTTTAGTCCTGCTTTAGTCCTGGTCATCTAGTCCCGGTTTAGTCCTGGTCTAGTCCTGGTTTAGTCCTGGTCTAGTCCTGGTTTAGTCCCGGTTTAGTTCTGGTTTAGTCCTGGTTTAGCCATATAAATAAATAACTAGACAGATAAAAAGCTGCAGATGTTTGATGTGATGTGGCTGTTAAAGCTCAAGTCTGAGTCCATTATTACCTCTAAATTTCTATTCTTTAAAGGTTTTAGAGAGAGAGACTGGAGGTGACTCTGACACTTTCTCTATGTTTCTGTGGGACAAAGATAATGACTTGAGTCTCGTCTGAGTTTAACTGAAGAAAGTTGTTTTTCATCCACACACTGATCTGATGCAGTGTCAGAGTGAATCCACTGGTCCAGATGCATGTAGAGACTGAACAACAAGAGTCCTAGGATTGACCCCTGGGGCACCCCACAGGTCAGGTCATATTGGTTTATAGATTTCTGGTAAAACGAGTTTGGGATGAGATTGTAGTGAATTTAAATGACATAATTTGGGAAAGCCAAAGTTAAATCCATCAACTTTGGCTCAGACCTGGACGACTGAGGGATTAAAAAAATCAAAATAGTTCTTTATATCGACCGACAAATATCAGCCAGCGGTTTCTGTGAATTCTAAACAATCTGTATTATCTCTACTTCCAAATAAACTTATACAACGAGAAGAAGATAAAAAAAAAAACGACCCTGCGAAGGTAAAATTCCTCATTGAAAAACCATAGAGTCAATGAGTCCAAAAGGGGAACTACATCACTATCAGATATTCAGTTTGCAACAGAAGACGAGGTGTTGTGAGTTCAAATGCAGAGTAGAGATCCAGCGTTTTCAGTTCCGATACCGATTCTGATACTGTAGATTATAGCGTATAGCTCTGCCGATACCCGTTACCAACCGATACCAGTACACAGACTGAGAACAGCATTTTTCCTTTAAACGGAAGTAAAATACGACAAACTGATCCTAAAGTGTTATGTAGCTGTTATTTATCTCAAGTAACGACAGAACAGCTTCAATACAAGTTCAAACATTATGAGAGTTTCTGAGCCAAATACGACCTGTAAAAAGTCTTATTACATCATCGTTTATGTCCAACCAGGATATCGAATGAACCGATATCCGATCCAGCACATCACTATCACAAAGTACTGCCATCCTTATCTGTAAGAACACTGTGGGATCTATATTTTCATGTGTTTTCTATCATTTGGAACAGTTATCTCCCTCGTTTTGCATGTTCGAACACGTCGGCATGTCGTTTTGCCATAATAAAGGAGTTTTATTGTAAGTCAGAATGCCTCGGAGCGCCCTCTGGTTTTGTCTCCCATTACTCACCCCCTGGATCATTTTTATCCTAAGTCAAATGTCTGCGTTTAATCGTTTTCACTTTCAGTTCAACGTATTTTTGTAAAACTCACACAGCAGTCGCCTCTCAGGGTTTAACAAGATCATTGATTTAACCAACAGAGAGTTACACAATCCAGCAAGGAAACAGACACGAGTCAGTAACAAGCAAAGAGATTATGATTCATAGAAAACAAGGAAATGGAGAACTGTCCCAGAGCGCCCCCTGTATTTAGCAGAACAAGAAAATACACTCATGGGGGAACTTGGTGGTCAAGCCTGTCACAGAATTCACAGATTTAAAGCCACCATCTATATCTCCTGTTTCCTCACATAACACCACTAGAGGCTGTCTATGTTAGTGCCTCTCTACTGTGCACATAAAGTTACAGATAGTAGCTTTAAATTGGAATGTTCTCTCATGAAATTCTCATGTTAAATCAGCCTGATTCTGCAAAATGGACTTTTCAGAGCTGTTCACCCTGTAGGAGTTGTTTCCTTCTCACTCATCCTCTGGAGTTGTTTTTGGAGTGATTTTGCATGTTTGAGTAATCTTTAATCAATCATTTTCAAGACGACATATTGCCCATTAACTCCAGTTTTCACCTCCACCGGCACATGCCATTGTGACGTATTTATGTAGCACTTGTGGTCAGATAAAGAGGCTTCAGAGAGTTTGTGTTTTCTTACATTTATTGTCATGTGCACTGAAATAAAAGAAACAGTATCTCCTGTCTCAAATCAGATCTATTTCTTGTACACATTAATATATTTAAAAAAATAATGAAAAACATGAAGTGGGTGGAGTTTTAGAATCTACGACGGAGTATAAAGGCCACTTAAAAAATACATTGTTCTTGGCTACAAGAATAAAGTCATAACATTTCAACATTAAAGTTGTAATTTAGTTGTAATAAAGTAGAAATAAAGTAAAAGCCAGAAAAAAATTTAATTTTACAAGAATAAAGTGATAATTTAACAAGAATAAAGTGATAATTTAACAAGAATAAAGTGATAATTTAACAAGAATAAAGTGATAATTTAATAAGAATAAAGTGATAATTTAATAAGAATAAAGTGATAATTTAATAAGAATAAAGTGATATTTAATGAGAAAAAAGTGATAATTTAATAAGAATAAAGTGATAATTTAATAAGACTAAAGTGATAATTTGAAAAGAATAAAGTGATAATTTAACAAGAATAAAGTGATAATTTAATAAGAATAAAGTGATAATTTAATAAGAATAAAGTGATAATTTAATGAGAAAAAAGTGATAATTTAATAAGAATAAAGTGATAATTTAATAAGAATAAAGTGATAATTTGAAAAAGAAAAAGTGATAATTTAACAAGTGAAAAGTGATAATTTAATAAGAATAAAGTGATAATTTAATAAGAATAAAGTGATAATTTAATGAGAAAAAAGTGATAATTTAATAAGAATAAAGTGATAATTTAATAAGACTAAAGTGATAATTTGAAAAGAATAAAGTGATAATTTAATAAGAATAAAGTGATAATTTAATGAGAATAAAGTGATTATTTAATAAGAATAAAGTGATAATTTAATGAGAATAAAGTGATTATTTAATAAGACTAAAGTGATAATTTAATAAGAATAAAGTGATAATTTAATAAGAATAAAGTCATAATTTAATGAGAATAAAGTGATAATTTAATGAGAATAAAGTGATAATTTAATAAGAATAAAGTGATAATTTAATGAGAATAAAGTGATAATTTAATGAGAATAAAGTGATAATTTAATAAGAATAAAGTGATAATTTAATGAGAATAAAGTGATAATTTAATGAGAATAAAGTGATAATTTAATGAGAATAAAGTGATAATTTAATAAGAATAAAGTGATAATTTAATAAGAATAAAGTGATAATTTAATGAGAATAAAGTGATAATTTAATAGAATAAAGTGATAATTTAATAAGACTAAAGTCATAATTAAAAAAGAATAAAGTCATAATTTAATGGTAATAAAGTCATTATTTTACAAGAATAAAGCTGTAGCCAAAAAAAAAAAACCCCACATTTAATGATTTAGGGCTCGATGCTGAATCAAAATGAAGCAAACTACAAAAGAAGAAGATTCAACAGTTATTGCTGGTGTTGTTGTTGTTGTTGTTGGGGGGGGTATTTTTGTGGAAATCATTCAACAGTTTTTCAACACTCATTTCTGTGGAAATTATTCATGCCTAGAATAGCAGAGGACGTGGAGTGTGGGTAAAGATCACGCTGAGACTCACTCCACCTGTTTGCGGCTCAGAGCCTGTGTCCTGTGAGCCTCAGGGAGAGTCTCGCTCTGCAGTTTTACAGGGAGGAGTCCAGTTCTAGCTCGTTGATTGATTGATTGATTGTGATTGATGCGTTCGAGTGAGGAGGTGGCAGATCTAATCATTTACAAACTTATGGGACGTGTAAAATGTCAGTATTTCAGAGTTTGACATCCTTAATGGACATTTATGTGAGCTTTAACTCATCCGAGCTCCAGTCTTTTGCAGTCTGCTTCAATTTGATTCAGCGTCGAGCTCTAAATCTTTAAATGTCGACTTTTGTGGCCACAACCAACCGACCTTATTCTCGTAAAATTCTGACTTTATTCTCGTAAAATTCTGACTTTATTCTGGCTTCATCTTAATTCTTGTTAAATCATGACTTTAATGTGGAAATGTTACGACTTTATTCTTGTAGCGCCTGCAAATTAATATTTTTAAGAATCTATGAACTGTGCCTGTCTCACTTTTGGTCCCACACTTTCTTCATCCTCTAGTTTTATTTTGAATTTTTATTTTATTTATGAAAAAAATTGCTGCTGTCCATTGGAAGTGGCAGCTCGTTCTTGTCTCGTTTACGGCAGCGTCAGCTCCCATTGGGCACCGCAGTTTTCTACTTGTTTTTTTTATTAAGTCGTTTTAGATGAATATTGCGATTCAAAATGTGCAAATAATAGCAGAATAATCCACGGTGTTACACAATAGTTCTGCTTTAAGGGTTGTATAATACTGTACCATGTCGTTTGTGCTCTATCCTCCTGAGACCCGAGCTCTTTATTAATCGCTTTATTCATTTTTCTTTGTTACTTAGGCTGAGAAAAGTGATGTCCACATATGAGGACATTCGTTTTATGTTGGAATCATTTTGAATAATGATTTGCTAAAGCTATTTATTGAAACACAACAATATTTATCCTGAGTAGAAACAAAATAAGAAGAATAAGAATGTGAAGAGCTGCAAGAAACATAGACTTTACAAAAAAAAAAAATATTCAGAACATTCTAAACTCCAAAAAATATTCTAAATTGAACGTTTTTTGCGCTGTGGCTGTTCTTCTTCTTCTAAAAATTCTTCTTCTTCTTTGCAATGTGGCCAAGACAACCTAAATTGTACGATAAAAGGTGAAGAAGTAACTCAAAAGTGACCTTAACGGGGCTGAAGATTGTAACCGCCTCAAATGTGTGAAAGATTTCTCTCAGCGATTCGTCTTTGCTCCATGTCGAAGCAGAGAGCGCCGTAGATAGTGTCAAGATATTCACTATTTGCTCGGGTCACGCTGTTATTTCTGTCGCGTGTTTGGTGCGCTCATGTAATCGACACATCGCTAACGACACCCAGATCAGTTATGAGCTGTTGCATTAACTCAAACTTCCCCGGTTCCCACATTCATTTCCATTACGCACCTCTGTATCTGTGATGTGGCCCCGGACCCTCTCTGGATGCTCTGTCTTCACGACCAGACGGAGGAGAGAGCAGGGATCAGAGCCAACCCCTCACCACAAGAAAGACAGAGTGTAAACCGGGTCCAGATGACGACTTGTAAAAACATAGTGCGCACGCTACAGTAAAACAGAGCAGCGAGAGTGTGCCAGCGAGAGTGTGCCAGCGAGAGTGTGCCAGCGAGAGTGTGCCAGCGCTGGGACGAGACTCACAGGTCTGACAGTAACTCGTGATCATCTCCAGCCGAGATAATCGTCATTATATCTCCAGAATGTGCAGAAAAAAGGCGACTTCTCCATGATGATCTGTGAGTGTTTGTCCATCATTTATAGCGTCTTCCCTTAACAAACCTTGAGAGCCACGGCGCGATTCTGGATTCGTAGCTTTTGAGGTTATTGCAAACACATAAATGAGATCCAACATGGGTTTTGTGGTGATTTATTAAGTGAAGACACAGAGCTATGAGAGAAAAAAGGGCCTGGATGGATAAAACAGACAAGGGTAAGATGAGAAAATGGAGGTGGAACTGGTGGTCAGCAAAAATTACAGCTACCCTCTCTGACTCTCAACACCCTATGTCCTTGAGCAAGACACTTAACCCACCTCACCCCACTGTCTGTGATAGTGTAGGCATGGTGATTTTTTTTAACAAATTGCATATTTCTGGAAAAAATATTAAAAAATCTATCTGACAAACACTGTTGGATTTGAATGGACCCAAAAAGAAATCATAAAAGTGAATCTGTTTGTCGTGGACTTACATGAGACTGTTCATAATTGGGAGCAAAGTGACACATAATTGTCACTTTGAGACGAACCCAATGTAGTGCTTGTGTATTTTTATGACTTGGACATAATGAAACTTCTATCTTTAAAAAATAGCCCCTGCAAAGTTAAAATGGAGCAGTTTCCAGTGTGACATTGGCAGTTTATAATGAAATGTCAAGTCAGGTTTGATGGGCAGCGAATTGATTCCTCTATTTCACTTTTCTTTGGTCTTAACCACACAAACTTTTTCAGAGAGACTACAGCTTCTCCATAACTCTGCCGCTCGGAACCTTATTTTGTAGAGAAGATCAGACCAGACACTCAGTTTTGCGACGAAGCAGCAGAAACAACAGCAGCAGAACCATCACAGGATCTGAAGCACAGACAAACAGAACAGATATGGGAGATGTTTTATCAATGCGCTCTCACAAAATCCTCAAGATGGAGTCAATCGCAACCTCCAAGATGGATTAAAACCAGAAAGTTAGACTCAACTGATTGGAAACTCCAGTCCAAAACTCGAGACGCCCAGTGGAACAGAGGAGAACTTGGAGGTTCCAGTAAAGGTTGTGAACAAATTATCTCCAAAGTTCCAGAAGATGATGGACAAAAAGGGGGTAAAATTAAGAAATTAAAGACTAGGAGCCCCACACAAGAAGAGACCGAGACTGGATCAACTACAGAAATGGAGAAATTAGGTTTGTCTCCAAAACACGAGAGGAGACAAAGACCTAAGCCGTCCAGAAGCCAGAGTCCAAAACTTGTGAGGCCGAGTGGAACAGAAGCGAAAGTGGAAACCCCGATAATCACCGTGAAGAACCCAAGATTACCTCCAAGGTTCTAGAAGATGATGGAGAAAAAGTGGATGAAGCTGAAAGTGGGACTGCGACTAGGGACTCACGCAAAATTCAAAACCAGACGTTCAAGAAGATACTGAAGGCCCCACAGTTAAACGAGCAAGACCTCCACTGACTGAAAGGTCCCCAGTCCAACCTCAGCTCCTCTGGGGTTTGTCTGTTTGCAGAAGTTATGGATGATCTCAGCTGGTTTAACAACTGGGAGGACGCGGCTGCAGCTAAAACAAACCCACTACTTTTCACTCAGCTACACCAGTGCTCACCCATTAACATCATAACTATATATAAGCAAAAAAATCTATCCAAATTATTGCGTTTTTCCTTCACTTTTGCCAGAAATATGATTATTTTTGCATGTTTAAAAATGGCCTTCCAGTGTCTCCAGGAAAATGAAAGAAAATGAGACCAGTTACTCTTTACTATGATCTGGTCTGGAGCATTGTTGTTTTCGCTGATAACAAAGTACAAACAGCTTAAATGTGGAACTTACTTATAATAATAAAACTATAATTATTCGTATCTGTAACATTCCTTAAGCTCTAGTCTCTACAGATCAAACAAAACACTGTAAACTGCTACGGGCAGCGCTACAAAGAGGTGTTTGCTTCTGTTTTCCTCGTTTTTTGGTGCGTAAATTATGGTAAATCACCCATTCACACACACTCACACACCGGGGTACACAGACACAGGGGGCGAGGAGGGTTAAGTGTCTTGCCCATGGACACAAAGGCAGTATCCATCTGTAGGAGCTGGAATCGCACCTCCAACGTCAAAATCATGTCCAAAGTCATGAAATTAGAGATGCCTTTTTCACCAAATGAATAGTCCAGACTGAAGCTTTCAGAGTGAAAATGGGGCGTTTGTTCTGCTTAAGGTTCACAGCCATCAACGCAAAACAAAAAAAAGTTTAAATAAAATAAAACCTGTTCAAACTGAGCTCCAGTTTGTCATGAATGATTTGAATAAAGTGAATAAAGTGTGGAGTCATGTGTTTTTCTCCAGGGAAAAGCTTGATTCTACATGAAGTGCCTAAAGGAGACTCTGCTTCCCTTGAGAACACAGCTGCATGTTTTGGACAGAGGTTACAGGCTGCAGCGGCGCTAATGTGCTGCTAATCAGGGTCCAGTTTCACTGCAGAAAACCTCTGCACAAAAACACTGAGACCATCATCTGAAAACAAACAACTGTGAAACATCAGCAGCACATCAGAGAGACGCACAAACAAACAAGGACGAGGCCGAGACACTGACAGAGCGACCGGAGACTCTTTAAACCAGCTCGTGTTTACTTATGTTTAATGTAATCCGATCAGTGAGGGATTACTTTTCTTTACAATACGATGACAAATACAGATGAATGTGACAACAATACCACGACCCACCAACGCTGATAAACCCAGCTCTAGACTTCACTGTGCAGGATGTTCTCATAGTGAAACTGGCCCCTGCGCTGGCCCTGCCGCCCGGGCAACATCTGGACTGAGTCAGAGTGGTGTGGGAGAGCAGGGCTAATGGAACATGTGAACATGCTACAGCTCAAACAGCTGCTATCAGCTCAACAGCTCATTTGGAGCTCCAGAGGCTCCGGCGTGCCAAAGCTTCACGCATTCTGTTTTAATTGAGGTAAATTGAGGGTAATGCAGGGTTTTAGAGGCAGGACCCAGGGCCGTGAGTATAAACAAGTGAACGGCCTGATGAGGGTTCTCACTGAGTGGGCGGGGCTCTGCCCGAGAATGAGGTAAATGTAAAGAATGAAAATGCTCCTGGGACACACCATTATGAGCCCGGGTCACAGTTGACAGATAGTGTTGCCGAGCTGTGTTTCCGTGGAGATATTCACTTCCTGAGTAGCTCTGGGCACTTGAGCCACTTTCACTTTTCAGGCTCTAACCAAACACGAGTGACTGGCTCAGCACTTACACAGGCCAGAGGTATCACCAAACTCCTGCTGATCTTTGAAAGGTCAAAAAGGTTCACGTTTTATCTTGATGAAGCTTTTTAGAGCATTACAAGCTTTGAGAAAAAGCACATCTGCTTCAGTAAGAAGCAAAATAAACAAGAGGAAAAACACACAAACACGCGGCAGGAGTTTAAGGGTTTAAGTATTCTTCCACTCGTCAGGAATGCAGTTTACTTTGTAATCTAAAGATGTGAAATATTTGACTTAAACGTTACAGAGCGGTGTGTTTATTGCTGTAGCTGTCCAGCAGTGTAATCTGATTACTGATTACTCCTTCTAAAAGTAATTTAATTACTACTGTGGTTCCTTTATTTCAATTTCAAGTAATTTGATTACAATAATTTACTTTAAAAAAATGAAACATACGGCTCAGAAACCAACTAAAAGCAAAAGCCAAAACCAAAGCATAACCTCTGCACTCTGAGGACAGGTTCTGTTCAGCTGAGTTTAAACACCGTCGTCCTGAAGCCAACATTATATTTATTTAATATGACTCAGGTCACAGCTGATCTGACCCCAGAAGATCACATCCTGTGCACCTGTTTGTCTCTTTACTGTTTTACGACACTTCTGAGGATTACACACATTTTTGGCAGGGAAAAAGTAACTAAAAGTTACTCGGGCAAGTACCTGTAATCTAATGACTTCATTTTCAGTTGTAACTAGTTACATTACTGCATTACTAAAAAGTAATCTGATTACAGTAATCTTTGACTGTGTATGACATCACTGTTCGTTTGTAACCAGCTAAAGCCCAACACAACGGCCCCGTGTTTCTGTCGTGATCTGTCTCAGTCTGAGTGAGGCTCAGATCTGTGATACTTTTGTGTTCACATCCAAACAGCAGAAGGAGGATGACGCCCTTCACGTCCAGCTGAGTTCCCACACTACTGACCACATGTTCTCCAAACATCTGCATCCGACTCCCGGAGAGTAACGGCCCATTCAGCTCCACTATGAAAGTGTTTTCTGTGGCGCCTGCTTCACTTAGAGATTGATACAAAAACGTAACTTCTCTGACCTAGATGCAAAACATTTTCATATCTAAACAAACGTGTGGCTGTGAAAGATTTGAGCGAGTCACCAGAAAATTGTTAAAACAAAGAATCGTGAGGACAAATGGCCTCTGGGGAGCAGGGGTTTGGGTTAGCGGAGACGCACAGACATTAGAGACAGCGTGAGGGATCTTCTGAGCTCTAGTCTAAACAAGCTCGAAATAATAAAACCATTTCTCTTCAGGCGCTGGCGTATTCCTGGCCTTTCCTTTTACAAAACCCTTATGGGACATTTCAGATTGTTAATAATAAGATTCCTATTCAAACTTTCTCCTGGATATCATCCAATGCCCTTGGTGTTTTACCTCCGTGAGGGCAAAGGTCATAAACGACAGGTCCCAGTGGGCATGTCAGGCCCATCAGGAAGCTTGTGAAATCCATCTCCTCTGCCTCTTGTTTCTTTTTCCACAAGTAAAAATACCACTGTCTGTATCAATCCTTTTCAACACAGTCCTTAAAGCTCTCCAAGAAACAGTCCGGGCACACAGGCGACATTGTTAGTCAATAGTAAAATAGTTTATAGTGACCTGCCGGGACACAAGCCGTTATAGAGCCGCCATAAGGGAGACTGTAGGGACTCATCTGGGAGCAGTACGCCGCTCGTTCCCTCGTATAATAAAGCTTCCGTAAACAAGTCGCTGGGAAAAGTAGCTCAAACTGAATGTGGATTTCGTTTAGTTCGTTGTTTATAGATTTGTAACTAGGGCAACAGTGGCAAGACGTCATCGCCGTGTTTGATGCTATCATAAGAGCTAGCTCCAACATGTTACATTATTGTTATAACCAAATCTTTCCTCACTGCACAAAATAACTGACAACACAATAGTCTCACTGTCAGCGTCACTACTTCCCGTCCAGTTTCATCTCTGTGGGATTTTTGCAGAGTTAAAATGAATTTTAAGATGAGACAGTGGACAGGGAGCTGTGGGTGGATGTCACTGACAACATGATAAACACAACACAAATAAAATGGATATGTCACTGGACGACACTTCTGGGTTTAGAAAGAGGCATGGTTGTGTCTAACGCTCATTTTGAAACATGATGGTCACATTTTTATAACAGTTTTCCGCCTTCAAGTCACTCAAAGGCAAGTTCATTTGTGCACAAGGTCATTCAAAAGTGCTTTACAGAATAGAAAGACATTAAAATCACAATACAACAAATCAAAACATAAAAAAATATAATAAAATTAACATTACAGGAGAAAAGTGCTGAATAAAAACTTCAGTCATATGCACAGCTAAACAACAGGGGTCCCAGGATTGACCCCTGGGGCACCCCACACGACAGAGACATTTTATCTGAGACACATTTTCCAATTTCAGCAAAGTTATCTCTGTTTTCTAGATAGAACCGTCAACTGCTAATGTTTTTTTTTTTATGTCGAGAGCGAGATTCAAACGCCTTGGGGTCCCACCGGAGGAGCTGGAGGATGTGTCTGGGGAGAGGGAAGTCTGGGAATCCCCGCTTAGACTGCTGCCCCCGCGACCCCGGATAAGAGGAAGAAAATGGATGGATGGATGAATGAAGCGTGTTTATTTTATGTTTTCCAATTTGAATGAAAGCGACTGTTAGCTTTGAGGCACAGTGAGCTAGCTAGCGTGCTATTTCGTCATATACATGCAAGTCCAAGTGAAACAAATGCTGCTCTTTTCTCTAAATCAAATCTAAATCTAAATCTAATCTAGACAGTAGGATTTTTTTCCATGGAGGAGTAAAAACCTGGAAAATGTAAGTACTGGTGTTGCATTTCCATCTACGATACAACTTCATCTCCACTGTGCACAATCATGTCTTTATAAAATACATTCTCGTAAAGTTTGGAACAAGCTCGTGTTTAAGAAATGCTTTAAAAATCCGTGAGTGTCCCGAACCTGTGGCGTTTGACGTGTGCAGTTTTTATGGTCGTGCTTGGCGTTTTAACAGTGCTATGAGCTGTAGCATTGTGAATTTATGCCAATGCTTTTAACAGGCCAAACGGTAACGGTTTGTGGGTTTGCTGAGTTGAAGTATTTGAGGACAAAGACGTTCAGGAAAAGGAAACGGAGCCCTGCTGGGATTTGAAATGAGTTGACCTGAAAACTTGAATTCAACCACAGTATTTCTGTATGAAAAGTAACACAATGTAAGACAAGTGCATTCAGACGAGAATTATTTCAACGATTGTGCAGATTTTACTTCATTTTTTTTATGCTGCAGTGGAGGAATGTAAAGAACAAGTATAAATTTGAGGTATCTGTGCTTTACTTGAGTACATTTCTGTATCTGTACTTTCTACTCCACTGTGTAAAGAAGTGGACTAAGTGAGTCTGATGTCCCCCACAGCGTTCAGCTCCAGTCAAATGAAGCTAATCGAGGCTAGCAGTTATAGCGGCTAATTTGGAGCCGAAGTCCATATTAGGAATTACAACCGTGAGTATCATAGCAACCAAAGAGCCAATCCAGAGCGAGGCTGTTGAAGGTAACGTCCTTTTGGTTTAGCAGGGAGCGGGCCCTTAGCAACGCTGTCAATCAAACCTGTTGCTAACGCTAACAGGAGCGACCTCAGGGACAGAAGGCTAAAGATTTGTCTGTTATTAATGTTCATATCTTGATTTACAGACACAATAGTGAAATAAAAACCCCCGGATCATGTAGAGGGTTAATACGAACATTTAAGACCAAAATGACGAGTCTGACAGCAGCAGTTACAGAGAGAGGGTGACGTTTTTTTTAATAGAAAGTGAATTGGAGCCAGAGTGGACGCTGTGGCTAGCAGGTTAGCTATGTCCATTTATATAAACAGTCTAAGAGTCCACTACACTTTTGAACAGGACTGAAAAGTAAAAGTATTTTATTTGAGTATTTATTAAAATATTTTTTGAGACCTGCTGGAAAGGCTAAGGTTTGTTTTTTTAATTCTCTTTTTATTAAAGTTTTTAGTAGGCAAAGTAAAAAAAAAAATAAAATAAAATAAAATAAAATTAAAAAAAATAGGCTGATGGTTTATTTTTAACACATTCAACAAAAACATATAAATAAAAACAGCAAGGAAAAAATTGTTTCAAAAAACTAAATTCAGCACAAATCTGTACCAAAATCACTACATCTGAAGCTTTATTAGTAAAATCCAGCTACTTTAATACTTTTTCTCAAATATTTTTTTCCTCGAGTATCAGTACTTTCACTTAAGTTACAAAATCGCACACTTCTTCCACCACGCAGCCGTCGTCTTTCACTGGGTCTATTTCGAAAGCTCGTCAAAGAATTACCCTCGAGTTCCCTTGAGAGTCTGATGTATTTTCTGCTCCTGCCAGCGGAAATACCTGCACTTCACATTTAGCAGAGTTTTCAAACATAATAAAGGTTGCTATCATGCTTTAGCCAAGGGACAATTAGCCGGAGTACAGCTGCTCTGTGCTTACAATTTGTCAGTACAGATGTAATATTGCTTTTAGCCCGTCCTCGTGCTTGAAACGAGAGCCAGCTGCTGGAGTTTGTTTGACCTGACGGGGCAGTGCTATGGAACAAGCCGCTTGGAAATGTGGTTTCAGTAGAGACGGAGGGGGAGGCCGGGGTACGAAGCCAGTGAGTGACACAGATATACAGGCTCGGAGCTGAACAAAACATCCAGTTTGAGCAGTGAATCTGGACAAACCGCACTAAATTGGTTGCAGAGTTGGGGTGACATCATCGCGCTGCTGCTTCTAATGGATCTGGAGACAAATTACTACAGTTAAATCTGCAAAATGTAAGAAAAATGAGCAAAAATGTACAGTGATGTTAAAGCCGATTCAAAAACATGGCGCTGAGAGGGTTTAAGTGTAGTATGCATCACTCTGTATGACTCTCGAAGCAGACGGATTCTGCAAAATGGACTTTTCAGAGATTTGAACCATGTTATAGTCGTTTCCACTCAACATTTACACACCCGAAGTTGCATTTGGAGAGATTTGTGCACGTCTGAGTGATCTAAAAGGTTATTTCAAGACGTCATTTTGCAGATCAATCCCTGTTTTTGCAGCTACAGGTGTACACCCACCAACTACGTGCAACTTTATTTTCTTAATCGGTGATACATGTAGGAGTTAGCAGTGGTGTGTAGCCAATTCGACAGTTGCACACTTCGAAGTATCGTTCGAAGTACCTGGCCGATGAAGCGTACTCTGACGGCTATTGACTCATGACCTAAAGGAGAGAGAACACTGAAATAGTTAGAGTTTTTGTTTTTAGAGCCGTTTTTTTCTGTTTAGATTAAATGAAGTAAGAAATTAATCTTTCCCTTCGAATATCAACAGGCAAATATAACATCGAGTTGATTTTGTTGCTAGTATTACATAACTTTGAGAAAATATAACTTGTTTCTCCTGTAGAAGAAGTCAGTTCTCGAAGTCTGCTCGGATGCTCGCTTCGTTCACGGCCGATCTCCATGGAAACGCAGGGCGCTTTCGTCGGGTGCATGAAATGGGACAGGGTTACAGAAATCTCTTCGAATGCCAACGCGAAGGGCGCTTTCGAATTGGGTGCGATCATTGTAGGACAGGGCTTGTGCGCGCTGGAAGTTGACTTTAGCTGTCCATAGGGGGCGCCAACAGCTACACGGCGCTTTGTCGAATGATGGGACGGCGACGTCGGCTCCCATAGGACACCTCAGTTTCAAAACAAGGCTGCTCGGTTGTGTGATTTTTATTAAGTTGTCCATAGGGGGCGCCAAAAACTCAAATGCACAGTGGGTCAAAATTAAAAACCGAGACAAATTCACAGGTTAAACTCAATATTTAAAGAAAAATTGATACCGGCGGAAGCTCTAATCCACATTTGATAAGATCTCATGGGCCAAATATAATTAAACCATGGGCCAGATTTTGTCCCTGGGCCTGAGTTTGACATATGTGTTTTAAAATGTGCAAATTATAACATCCACAGGCGTCGCTGATTATAACTATCAAAACTTTTAACTGGGGCTTTTGGTAAACGTATATTTACTTTACCCAGACGTTTTCAGATGTGGATGTGACTCAGGAGTTTGCCTCAGCAGCAGTTAAAGTAATAAATTATGTCTCTCTGTATAAACCAGTCTTTGATCACAGCCAAGTGAACAGTGTAACAACTGATGCGCCGGCCCAAAGCGTGTGTTAACAAGCCAGATACAACACACGCCTGGCTCGAGTCCCGCTGTTTATTATGTCGAGTGTAACTGTGCAAAAGGTAAGTCTGTGTGTTTATGTGGCTGGTAATGTTCAAAATGTTAAAGGTATTACTCTGTTTTCTGATGTTATAATGTTGTTTCCTCGTCACAAACAGACCTGGAGTTGTGTTTTTTTGTTTCATTCACACATGTTTAACACACAAACCCTGCAGATTTAGACCGCGTTTTTCTCTCAAACTGAAAAAAAAACCTCTGTTCCACCTTGTGATGTCATGTGGTGATACAGGAAGTGCTCCTTTGTGTGTTTGTAAACTCTATTATTTGGAGAATATCAGTGCTGGAATTGCCATTTTCTACTAAACACAAGGTAAAAGGAGTTAACTTGAAAGCAAAAGATGAAGTTTAAATATGTCAACTGGACAAAATGTTGTAGGAGTGAAGATGTTTCGCCGCTTCTTCAGTTCTGGTCAGATTCCTGCTGGACACTGCCTTATATCTGCCTGAAGGAGGCGCTAACTACACTGATACTGTAAACTGCAAACTGTGAACAGCTATTGTCTCCAGTTTCAGACCTATTTAACCTTTAATGGCCCTCCTTTTCATCTATTACTATGGATCAGACCTGAAAGCTACTACTTGATGACATCACAAGGTGGAACAGAGCATTTTAAGCTTTGGAGATGTAGACAGACTAATACTAAAGGGTAGTAACATGTGTGACTGAAACAAAACTCAACTCCAGGTCTGTTTTTGAGGAGGGAACAGCTTTAGAACATGATTTAAACCTCACAAGAACATTACTATTATTTTTAAACCTCACAAGAGTTCTCAACGCATTAAACAACCAAAGTGCCATGCGTTCTTCAATAGTCAATGTGTCTGTCCCATAAAGTTTGTAAAGAAGTGGAGCTTTAGTAGGGAAACGCTGTCAATCAAACCTGTTGCTAACATATCTTGATTTACAGACTCAATAGTGAAGTGGAGCTTTAGCAGGGAAACTCAGGATCAAACACTTGCTAACTTTATTACAAAGGTGCAAAAGGACCTGTTTGTTCATATCTTGTTTCCCTCATGCAGGATCATGGACATATATCACACTAAGGGAAGCTCTGTTCTGGTCATTTTGGTTATCTGTCTCATCTCTTACTGTGAAAACCCCCCACTCTGCTCTGGGAGGGTTATAAACACTCACCTTGTTTGACTTTGCTTTGTTTGACACTCTTCTAGTAGAATAAAAACCCTGGTACAGTCTCACACTACCTCACTTGTCTGTTGCTAGATGCTGCCTTTACTCACTTATTTTGCTGTAACCATCATTAAATATCTACAGAACGATCCCTGAGCCTCTGCGCCTGTTCTTCATGCAACAGAACAGAAACCGACATTAGCTACGTCCATTTAATAACAGTCTATGGTCTGTGGCAGCGGTGTCCAAACTTTTCTCATTAAGGGCCACATAAAAAAACACAGACAAAGCTGAGGGCCGACTGAGGGACATAGGCTGGTCGCAAATACAGTGAATACTTCAAATCTGTGTGTTTATTACAAGTTAGACTGAACTACTAGAACTTTATTCATGCTATATCCTCAGAGGGTCAAGAAAAATTGGTCTGAGGTTCCGCATTTGGCTCCCGGGCCACAGTTTGGGCAGGTCTGGTCTATGGTCTATAGGATTTTACCAGGCCAAATGAAAGGAGAGTTGAGATCTGTGGAGAGACAACTACTTTTTACTCTTTTAAGTGCATTTTTAAACATTTAAACTAGATTTTTTTGATGTGATACTTTTACTTGAGTATTTTTCTTCTGGTATCTTAAGTAACTAACAAAATGAAGCACTTCTTCCACCACTGAAACAAGTTATAGGAGAGTGGAGATCTGTAGAGAGACTGGCTCAAAATGTTCTCTGCAGTAAAATCACCTGTGCCTCAGTGGATACAAACTCGCCTGGTTTAATGCCATTTTCATAACCGTACTCATCTTTAAAGGAACAATGGAAAACACAGGATATCTTGAAGTAAATTTCCAAAAACATCTTGTGCGCCGCATAAGGAAACGCTTCAGTCCCTTACAGTAAGTGTGCGGCGTGATCTAAACTGGATTTTTCATGCCAAGTTGCCAGATCTAACCACAAAAGAACGAGATACTGGCTCAAAGCGCCGTAAAAGATCTCATTTAACAAGGGCATGCAGTTAATGGGTGTTTTCAAGTTCTTTAGGCACAAAGAGATATAGAAAAAAAACAGGGCTTCAGTTCAAATCACTTCTCCACACGCTCCGCTATGGCGTGCATGACTGACCTGGATCTGAGCCCACTCCCCCTGTTTATAAAGCCCACTTTAAACCGAGACATGCGAAGAACGACGACCCAATGAAGAGGAAGAGGTTACGCTTCGAGAAAACCCCGCGTCCTGAGAGCTTCCCCCTCTCCTCAGCATCACCTTATGAGCAGCTTGGCCGCACATTTTATATTCCCAGATCCAACACGAGGCCAGAACTGGAAGATCTGGCATCCATTTACATTCTTACTGGTTTTAGGAAGGAAGTGTGAGCTGGAATTTCAAGGGGCCAAGAAGAAAAACAGAAAGAGTCCGTTCAAGCAAAAGACATGTAAAAGAAAGGTAGAGATGTGTTGATTTCATAGTCCGCTGCAAAAAGAATAAGTTGTTGCTTGAAATAACTTGGAAGTGCATGCAAAATCACCACCAGACACGCTCCCTCTCGTGTGTAAAGAGACTGGAGACAAGCCTTATCTCGCTGACCCTTAAGTTACCGGTTAAAACTGCAGCATAACTTGAATCGTTTTAAAATAGTTAACAGCCATAGTTGCAGAGAAAGGAGCATGTCTGGATTCCATTAGAGAAGAAGTCTGTCAGTACTGGCCAGAACACTCGAGGCTTCAGTCACACGACGCAGCTGCACGAGACGAAACAACCAAACGGAGCAGGAGAGCGGTAATGACCCGGACCCACTGCAAACACAAGGGAAACATTTCACACACACACAATCGGACATATGCAAAAAACACTGTCTAAATACTGGATAATGTGGCCATATTGTTAAAAAAAAAGCGGATTTGGGCTTCCATTCTCAGACCTTGGACTCCGTTCTTCCTGTGTCTGGGTGGTTTTCCTTTGAGTCTCTGATTTGTAACGTCAAACTGAAACTGATGAGCTTCAGACACTGGCTCAGTGCACAGAAGCGTGTTAACTAGGTCTGTCTCAAATCTTATGTGAACTTTTATTACAATCGAATTCATTCAAATAAAGACTAACTGATCGTTTTCAGATGTTGAAGACTTCAGTTTGTGGTGTTGTTTTAATATTTAACCAGGACTAAACCAGGGCTAAAACCAGGACTAAACCAGGACTAAACCAGGACTAAACCAGGACTAAAGCAGGACTAAACTAAACCAGGACTAAACCAGGACTAAACCAGAACTAAACCAGGACTAAACCAGGACTAAACTTAAGCCAGGACTAAAGCAGGACTAAAACAGGACTAAACCAGGATAAAACCAGGACTAAACTAGGACTAAACCAGGGCTAAACCAGGACTAAACTAGGACTAAACCAGGACTAAAGCAAGACTGATCCAGGACTAAACCAGGACTAAACAAGGACTAAAAACAGGACCAAACCAGAACTAAACCAGGCCTAAACCAGGACTAAACTAGGACTAAACTAGGACTAAACCAGGACTAAACCAGGACTAAACCAGGACTAAAACCAGGACTAAACCAGGACAGGACTAAAAACCAGGACTAAAACCAGGACTAAACAAGGACTAAAACAAACCAGGACCAAACCAGAACTAAACCAGAACTAAACCAGGCCTAAACAGGGCCTAAACCAGGACTAAACCAGGACTAAACTAGGACTAAACCAGGACTAAAACCAGGACTAAACCAGGACTAAACCAGGACTAAACCAGGACTAAACCAGGACTAAACCAGGACTAAACCAGGACTAAACCAGGACTAAACCAGGACTAAACATGTTGAATCAGTGTTTAAGTTTTGTTCAGTTAAAACCTGGAACATTCTTCTTGAAGATGTGACTCAGGCCTCGACTTTTGACGATGTTTAAATCCAGGCTCAGACGGTTCTGTTTTGCTGCTTGTGACTTAAAGGGTTTTATTCTGTCTCTTCTCTTTTAATGTTCGTTAGTATTTATATTTTGATTAGTTTGTATTGTGATTTAATGTCTTGTTTATTCTGTAAAGCACTTTGAAATACTTTATGTACGAATTATACTATACAAATAAACTTGTCTAACACACAGAAAAAATCAGAGGAATGTGCCCGAGAAACAAGCCCGTGCCAACATTCACGAGCTCTCAGATTCACACTGGGACATGCGTCATTACATTGGCTTTGTCCTGTCTTATCTCTTCTTATCAGAGCAATTAAAGCAATAGGGGGTCGTTTCCTGTCAAAGGAGATATCTGTGTAACTATAGCAACAAGTCAGCTGTGATCAGAGGATAAACTGCGGCCACCCTCCCCCAAAAACCCCTTCGACTTCCCCTCTGAACTCATCCTCCTACTGAATGTTGCGTGCCCCGGACTTCAAAAGATGACCTCATGTCCTCATAAATCGCATTAAAAAAGCTGCGGCAAATCGGCCAGAGAAACCAGAGAGTCCAGAGATGAGCGGCGGTTACTGTCATCACAAGAGCAGGAAGTCATCGAGTCATAGGACGGTTCGATTTAAAGTTGCTAAATAGTTTTATCTATGACACCAGTGGATCACTATGTTAGAATTTACACATTTTAAATAATCTAAAATGACTTAGTTTTTAAAAAAGCTGTGTACCTGTCGGCTTTTCCTGTGAATCGCTGCACATCACACTAGCGAGAAAGGGATTTTTTTTTGTGTCTTTTTGTCGCTGCTGATTCCTACAGGTAACGACGATTCAAATTGGAGAACGAACGAATGCACGAACTCGAACCAATTGAACTGCAAACACTTCACAGACAGTTGCTAAAAGTTGGCTAAATACAAACTAAGTACGTCACAAGTGGAAGTAAAACAGAGGGTTGATCGGCAATATGGCGTCTTGAAAATTAAAGATTGCTCAAACATGCCTGAATCACTCCAAATACAACTTAAGAGTGACAGGTGACGTGAAACAACTATAACAGGGAGTTCTTTGTTCAAATTGGAAAATGTGTCTCAGATAAAGTGTCTCTAACTTGTGGGGTGCCCCAGGGGTCAATCATGGGACCCCTGTTGTTCAGCCTCAGATCTATGTCTCACTGCAGCAGGTGAATCTGGACCATCTGGACACTGCAACAGATCAGTGTGAAAAACAACTTTCTCCAGCTGAACTCAGACAAGACTGAAGTCATAGTCTTTGTCCCACAGAAACATAGAGAAAGTGTCAGCAGTCACCTCCAGTCTCTCTCTAAAACCTTCAAATCAGGCTAGAAATATAGAGGTAATAATGGACTCAGACTTGAACTTTAACAGCCACATCAAATGAGTAACATCTGCAGCTTTTTACCACCTAAAAAACAGCAAAAATCAAAGGTTTACTGTCAAAACCAGACTTATCCATGCATAAAGTCTCGTTTAATGTTAATTTATGATGATTATTTATGTGATTTTGATGTCTTTTTCATTCTGTAAAGCACTTTGAATTACCTTGTCTTGTACAAATAAACTTCCCTTACTAACTGCTCCACTCCTGCCTCTGTGAATGGTCACGTTTGTTAGCTTAGAATAGATCTTCTTTAGCTGATAAATATAGAAAAGAGTCTTCAAACAAAGGGACCTCGATGAGACGACTCCCGGCAGTGAGGAATGCTGTTATCGCTGCAGTCGGGTCTGGTTAGTGTGATGTCGGAGACTTATCAGGGGGCGAGGGTGAGGATGGAGTGGAGACGAGGAGCCTGTCCGAGCTGTGTGGTGCAGTCTGAAGGTGGAGGAGGATTTCACAGACCATTAGCGGGTGGTGGTAAATTAGAAAAGTTATAAAGCTGCGGAAACACTGATGCTCTCCAGCTGTAAGACGACAAATGGAATAATGTCATTTTTAGGGCTGCACTGATGTTACCGAGCCCAGAGAGAGTCAGAATGTTTGAACTTTTATTCATTCAAAGTTGTAATTTTGAGCACGAAGACTGAACAGTTTGGGAGAAAAAAAGTATTGTACGTGTTTAAAAAGTAGAGTTCTGTTCATATAAATGGACATAGCTAACCCGCTAGCCACCGCATTAATAGGAAGTGATCATGGGCGCACTTCCGGCTCCATCGACTCTGGCTCCAATTCACTTTACATTGAAAAACTGTGGCCCCTCTGTCTGTAACTGCTGCTGTCAGACTTGTCATGTTGGTCTTAATTGTTCGTATTAACCGGATATTCTTGGTTCTCTTCTTCTTCTTTTATTTTTTTATTTTTGTAATTTTTAATTTATTTATTTTTTTCTTAATTTTTTTGAGTTAATTAGAGTTTTTGTTGGGTTTTTTTTGTTGAGTTTATTTAATTATTTTTGTTATCTTGAGCTTGTTTATTATTTATTTTTTTTTTTTTATTATTTAGAGTTTTTTTTTTTTTTTTTCTAACTGTCCCCCCCTCTCTCTGTACCTGCTGCTGTCAGACTCATGTTGGTCTTAAATGTTCGCATTAACCCTCTACATGATCCTGGGGTTTTTATTTCACTTTTGTGTCTGTAAATCGAGATATGAACATTAATAACAGACAAATCAGACGCCTTCTTTCCCCGAGGTCACTCCTTTTAGCGTTAGCAACAGGCTTGATTGACAGCGTTGCTAGGCTCCCGCTCCCTGCTAAACCTATGGTGCGGGCGGAAGGGGTGTTACCTTCAACAGCCCTGCTCCGGATTGGCTCTTTGGTTGCTTGCGCTTGGAACTTGGCTCCAAATTAGCATATAGCCTCTAGCCTTGATGCGTTAATTACCTATTTAGTTAGGTAGGTAGATAGATACATAGATACATAGATAGATAAACAGATATTAAGGACAAATGGACTCCACCTCAGAGTCCAGGTCCACCTCAGAGTCCACGTCCACCTCAGAGTCCACATCCACCTCAGAGTCCAGGTCCACCTCAGAGTCCAGGTCCACCTCAGAGTCCACGTCCACCTCAGAGTCCAGGTCCACCTCAGAGTCCACGTCCACCTCAGTACAGGTCCACCTCAGAGTGAATCCATGTCACCTCAGTACAGGACCACCTCAGAGTCCACCCACGTCCACCTCAGAGTCCAGGTCCATCTCAGAGTCCATGTCTACCTCAGAGTCCACGTCCACCTCAGAGTCCACGTCCACCTCAGAGTCCCGTCCACCTCAGAGTCCACGTCTACCTCAGAGTCCCACGTCCACCTCAGAGTCCAGGTCCACCTCAGAGTCCACGTCCACCTCAGAGTCCACGTCCACCTCAGAGTCCAGGTCCACCTCAGAGTCCACGTCCACCTCAGAGTCCACGTCCACCTCAGGTCCCACGTCCACTCAGAGTCCACGTTCCACCACAGAGTCCAACGTCCACCTCAGAGTCCAGGTCCACCTCAGAGGTCCACCTCAGTACAGGACCACCTCAGAGTTAACGTCCACCTCAGAGTCCAGGTCCACCTCAGAGTCCAGGTCCACCTCAGAGTCCACGTCCACCTCAGAGTCCACTTCCAGCTCAGAGTCCAGGTCCACCTCAGAGT
The DNA here is from genome assembly GCA_019594935.1 of Periophthalmus modestus. Taxonomy (NCBI): domain Eukaryota; kingdom Metazoa; phylum Chordata; class Actinopteri; order Gobiiformes; family Gobiidae; genus Periophthalmus; species Periophthalmus modestus. Next base: position 31,861,166 of record JAIEZT010001373.1, on the reverse strand, counting down.
CCAGGTCCACCTCAGAGTCCAGGTCCACCTCAGAGTCCAGGTCCACCTCAGAGTCCACGTCTCACCTCAGAGTCCACGTCCACCTCAGAGTCCAGGTCCACCTCAGAGTCCAGGTCCACCTCAGAGTCCAGGTCCACCTCAGAGTCCACGTCCACCTCAGAGTCCAGGTCCACCTCAGAGTCGACATCCACCTCAGAGTCCACGTCCATCTCAGAGTCCAGGTCCACCTCAGAGTCCATGTCCAACTCAGACTCCAGGTCCACCTCAGAGTCCAGGTCCACCTCAGAGTCCACGTCCACCTCAGAGTCCACGTCCACCTCAGAGTCCACGTCCACCTCAGACTCCAGGTCCACCTCAGACTCCAGGTCCACCTCAGAGTCCAGGTCCACCTCAGAGTCCACGTCCACCTCAGAGTCCAGGTCCACCTCAGAGTCCAGGTCCACCTCAGAGTCCACGTCCACCTCAGAGTCCAGGTCCACCTCAGAGTCCAGGTCCACCTCAGAGTCCAGGTCCACCTCAGAGTCCAGGTCCACCTCAGTACAGGTCCACCTCAGTACAGGACCACCTCAGAGTTAACGTCCACCTCAGAATCCAGGTCCACCTCAGAGTCCAGGTCCACCTCAGAGTCCACGTCCACCTCAGAGTCCACTTCCAGCTCAGAGTCCAGGTCCACCTCAGAGTCCAGGTCCACCTCAGAGTCCAGGTCCACCTCAGAGTCCAGGTCCACCTCAGAGTCCACGTCCACCTCAGAGTCCAGGTCCACCTCAGAGTCCAGGTCCACCTCAGAGTCCAGGTCCACCTCAGAGTCCAGGTCCACCTCAGAGTCCAGGTCCACCTCAGAGTCCAGGTCCACCTCAGAGTCCACGTCCACCTCAGAGTCCAGTCCACCTCAGAGTCCAGGTCCACCTCAGAGTCCAGGTCCACCTCAGAGTCCAGGTCCACCTCAGAGTCCACGTCCACCTCAGAGTCCAGGTCCACCTCAGAGTCCAGGTCCACCTCAGAGTCCACGTCCACCTCAGAGTCCACATCCACCTCAGAGTCCACGTCCACCTCAGACTCCAGGTCCACCTCAGACTCCAGGTCCACCTTAGAGTCCAGGTCCACCTCAGAGTCCACGTCCACCTCAGAGTCCACATCCACCTCAGAGTCCAGGTCCACCTCAGAGTCCAGGTCCACCTCAGAGTCCACGTCCACCTCAGAGTCCAGGTCCACCTCAGAGTCCAGGTCCACCTCAGAGTCCAGGTCCACCTCAGAGTCCCAGGTCCACCTCAGACAGGTCCACCTCCACCTCAGACCACCCAGGTCCCACCTCAGAGTCCAGGTCCACCTCAGAGTCCAGGTCCACCTCAGAGTCCACGTCCACCTCAGAGTCCACTTCCAGCTCAGAGTCCAGGTCCACCTCAGAGTCCAGGTCCACCTCAGAGTGCAGGTCCACCTCAGAGTCCAGGTCCACCTCAGAGTCCACGTCCACCTCAGAGTCCACGTCCACCTCAGAGTCCAGGTCCACCTCAGAGTCCAGGTCCACTCAGAGTCCAGGTCCACCTCAGAGTCCAGGTCCACCTCAGAGTCCAGGTCCACCTCAGAGTCCATCCACCTCAGAGTCCACTCCACCTCAGAGTCCAGGTCCACCTCAGAGTCCAGGTCCACCTCAGACTCCAGGTCCACCTCAGAGTCCAGGTCCACCTCAGAGTCCAGGTCCACCTCAGAGTCCACGTCCACCTCAGAGTCCACGTCCACCTCAGAGTCCACGTCCACCTCAGAGTCCACGTCCACCTCAGAGTCCAGGTCCACCTCAGAGTCCAGGTCCACCTCAGAGTCCAGGTCCACCTCAGAGTCCAGGTCCACCTCAGAGTCCAGGTCCACCTCAGAGTCAGGTCACCTCAGAGTCCAGGTCCACCTCAGAGTCCACGTCCACCTCAGAGTCCAGGTCCACCTCAGAGTCCAGGTCCACCTCAGAGTCCAGGTCCACCTCAGAGTCCAGGTCCCACCTCAGAGTCCACCTCAGGTCCACCTCAGAGTCCACGTCCACCTCAGAGTCCACGTCCACCTCAGAGTCCAGGTCCACCTCAGAGTCAGGTCCACCTCAGAGTCCACGTCCACCTCAGAGTCCAGGTCCACCTCAGAGTCCAGGTCCACCTCAGTCCAGGTCCACCTCAGAGTCCAGGTCACCTCAGAGTCCAGGTCCACCTCAGAGTCCACGTCCACCTCAGAGTCCAGGTCCACCTCAGAGTCCAGGTCCACCTCAGAGTCCACGTCCACCTCAGAGTCCAGGTCCACCTCAGAGTCCACATCCACCTCAGAGTCCACGTCCCACCTCAGAGTCCAGGTCCACCTCAGAGTCCAGTCCACCTCAGACTCCAGGTCCACCTCAGAGTCCAGGTCCACCTCAGAGTCCAGGTCCACCACCTCACCTCAGAGTCCACGTCCACCTCAGAGTCCACGTCCACCAGAGTCAGAGTCCAGGTCCACCTCAGAGTCCAGGTCCACCTCAGAGTCCAGGTCAGGTCCACCTCAGAGGTCCAGGTCCACCACCTCAGAGTCCAGGTCCACCTCAGAGTCCAGGTCCACCTCAGAGTCCAGGTCCACCTCAGAGTCCAGGTCCACCTCAGAGTCCACTTCACCTCAGAGTCCAGGTCCACCTCAGAGTCCAGTCCACCTCAGAGTCCAGGTCCACCTCAGAGTCCAGGTCCACCTCAGAGTCCAGGTCCACCTCAGAGTCCAGGTCCACCTCAGAGTCCAGGTCCACCTCAGAGTCCAGGTCCACCTCAGAGTCCAGGTCCACCTCAGAGTCCAGGTCCACCTCAGAGTCCACCCTCAGAGTCCACGTCCACCTCAGAGTCCAGGTCCACCTCAGAGTCAGGTCCACCTCAGAGTCCAGAGTCCAGGTCCACCTCAGAGTCGAGAGTCCAGGTCCACCTCAGAGTCCAGTCCACCTCAGAGTCCATGTCCAACTCAGACTCCAGGTCCACCTCAGAGTCCAGGTCCACCTCAGAGTCCAGGTCCACCTCAGAGTCCACGTCCACCTCAGAGTCCACGTCCACCTCAGAGTCCACGTCCACCTCAGAGTTCACGTCCACCTCAGAGTTCACATCCACCTCAGTCCAGGTCCACCTCAGAGTCCATGTCCACCTTAGAGTCCACGTCCACCTTAGAGTCCAGGTCCACCTCAGAGTCCTGGTCCACCTCAGAGTCCTGTCTCTGCGAGCGTCCTGGGAGAAGGATCTGAGTCCCTCTGGCTGCCTGAGCTGTGCGTGTTACGGTTTCGTTGATGAGGTTGGGAGGTCTGTGATGGACAAACTGATAATTCTGGACACTGTGTGTGACCTTGGTGAGTTTATTTCTGTGTTGGTGATGGAGGAGTCCAGGTCCACCTCAGAGTCCATGTCCACCTCAGACTCCAGGTCCACCTCAGAGTCCAGGTCCACCTTAGAATCCAGGTCCACCTCAGAGTTCACGTCCACCTCAGTACAGGACCACCTCAGAGTCCATGTCCAACTCAGACTCCAGGTCCACCTCAGAGTCCACGTCTACCTCAGAGTCCAGGTCCACCTCAGAGTCCAGGTCCACCTCAGAGTCCAGGTCCACCTCACCTCAGAGTTCACGTCCACCTCAGTACAGGACCACCTCAGAGTCCAGGTCCACCTCAGAGTCCACGTCCACCTCAGAGTCCAGGTCCACCTCAGTACAGGACCACCTCAGAGTCCAGGTCCACCTCAGAGTCCAGGTCCCACCTCAGAGTTCACATCCACCTCAGTACAGGACCACCTCAGAGTCCAGGTCCACCTCAGAGTCCATGTCCACCTCAGAGTCTAGGTCCACCTCAGAGTCCACGTCCACCTCAGAGTCCAGGTCCACCTCAGAGTCCAGGTCCACCTCAGAGTCCTGGTCCACCTCAGAGTCCTGTCTCTGCGAGCGTCCTGGGAGAAGGGTCTGAGTCCCTCTGGCTGCCTGTGCCGTGCGTGTTTCGGCTTCATTGATGAGGTTGGCAGGTCTGTGATGGACAAACTGATAATTCTGGACACTGTGTGAGACCTTGGTGAGTTTATTTCTGTTGGTGATGAGGAGCATGTTGAAATAACAGGAGGAGCAGGAGCAGAGGGTGTGGGGTGACGGAGAGGCCGCGGAGCTTGTGGAGAATGTGGAATCTTTGTTGGGAGCGTTTATGGATTTCAGTGACATGTTGCTCAAAGGTAAGTTTAACCCAGTTTCCACGTAAAAAAAAAGAAACACCAGGAGCCGCAAATACTTTTTGATGTCGAAAATGAAGATTACACTGTATATATTGGCTTTTTTTTAACCTTTACGCTTTGAATAAACAACTATAGTGCGCTGCGAGTGCTACAGAGACTCCTGCTCCTGAACCTCTGCAGAGCGTCTGCAAATCGAGGCTGTACAAAGTCACTTTCATGTTTCTGCAGGACTGTAGCTGTCGTCTGTGAGGCCTGAGCGCTGTTTGTTTTTACTTTGAGTGATGGAAAATAATAAACACAACTTTATTTTAATATTTCAAAATCACAATAATCGTCCAATTTGAGCTACAGTTTAAAAAAGAACTAACACAAATAAAATACACTTTAATTAAATATGTAAAATAGATTTTCCAAAGACACATGGACCCTGGTCTAGAGTGAGTCCGAGATATTTGAAGTGAATAACTGCACAGATAAAAAGCAAAACTGGGTAAAGAAGGAGGGATATGAAGGATGTTTGGTTTAAAAAGATGTGCAGCTTTTAAGTTTTTTCCTTTGGGTGACAGTGTGTGTGTAAATGGACGCTGTGAGTGCCTCGAAGGTGGAAAAACGCTACATAAAAATTAGATTATTTACCATTTACACTTGATTTTTTCTATATATTCACACTATTACTGTTGCACATTTGCCAGAGCTGCGTTTGTGTTCTAAAAAAACTGGAACAACCTCATTCTTTAAAGATGATTTACCATCGCAAACATGTGGAGCGAGGTCAGGGTGAAGTTCCTAAAGGGAAAAAGCAGATGAGTTCAGCCAGCTGGGACGGGACAGTGAAGAAAGAGGAAAAGAGTGATAAAAAGAGAGATGAAACAGTAACAGAAAACAGACAGGGCAAAGTGAGACATCAGAAGGACATGAAAGAGGCTGCTCTTCCTTCCTGTTCGTCCTCCAGCGTCTGCTCCATCGTTCATCCTCACACTCTGAACTTCAGGTGAGGTTTTACAGTCTCAGGTCCAACCACAGTCACTAATTTGTATCTCATGTCTCTCAGATGCAGAAATTTCACCTGAGATAAGGAAGAGTTTGATGCTGCGCTGTTTCTCAGTCCTTTTTTACATGTAAGCAGCCATGTTTTTGGTTACTCCGTCTGTCGATCGTGCCCTCTGAAATCGAGGAGACGGGATCTGGCTGCACATCTACTCACCTTTGTAACGTTTTGTCAAAGGTTCTGGACAGCTGAGGTTCTGTAGTCGACTAAAGAAACGAGAGCCGTGCGTTGATTAAAAAAGGCCATGGCGCTAATAAAAGCTCAGAACATTGCACAAAAACCACCTTCATCTTCACATCTCCCACATGTTCTATGAAAAAGTGGGTTATCCATCACTGTCTGTTAGAAGAAGAAGAAGTTAGAATGAAATTTATGTCAAAAACTGCCAGAACACCTCATCTGTTTGTTAATCATCGATATAAGAACATTAAACACCGGGTCACATGATGCATAAGGACCAAAGAGATGAGGCGGGAAAGAGGCTTTTAGCTGTTTTATGTCACAAAAATGGAATATTCTCCAAGGAAAAGCAGAGTCGCAATGTAATAATCTGGTAATGAAGTTTTATACACTCACCTGCTCCTGTTTTGAATGTTTTTATGGACTTGTGTATTTGTCTTTGTTTGTTTTTTCTGCTTGTATCAGATTTTAAACCATGAAAAAGAGAGAAAAAGTGTTTTCATTGAGTCTCCCTGTGTGAAGATAGATATGAACCAACCGACCTACTGACCCACCTCCGACACGGACCCAGAGTCAGGACTAAACCAGGACTAAACCAGGACTAAATATGGACTAAACCAGGACTAAACCAGGACTAAATTAGGACTAAACCAGGACTAAATCAGGACTAAACCAGGACTAAACCAGAACTAAACCAGGTCTAAACCAGGACTAAACCAGGACTAAACCAGGACAGTAAACCAGCTAAACCAGGGACTAAACCGGGGAAACCAGGACTAAACAGGTCTAAACCAAGACTAAACCAGGACTAAACCAGAACTAAACCAGGACTAAAACAGAACTAAACCAGGACTAAACCAGGACTAAACCAGAACTAAATATGGACTAAACCAGGACTAAACCAGGACTAAACCAGGACTAAACCAGGACTAAACCAGAACTAAACCAGAACTAAACCAGGACTAAACCAGAACTAAACCAGGGCTAAACCAAAACTAAACCAGAACTAAACATGAACTAAACCAGAACTAAACCAGGAATAAATTAGGACTAAACCGGAATTAAACCAGGACTAAACCAGGACTAAACATGTTGTTTGTGTGTTTGAGTTTTGTTCAGTTTAAACCTGGAACATTCTTCCTGAAGATGTTCAGGCCTCGACTTTGACGATGTTTAAATCCAGGCTCTGTTCTGTCTCGCTGCCTGTGACTGAAAGAGTTTTATTCTGCCTCTTCTCTTTTGATGTTTTACTTTACAATAGTTTTCATTTGTTCGTGTTGTGATCTTAACGTCTTTCTTCTTCTGTAAATCACTTTGAATCACTTTGTGTATGAATGGTGCTGTACAAATAAACCTGCCTCGTCTTGTCTGAGTGAAAATCCAGAGTAACTGAACCGTCACTGCACAAACTCCAAAAACTCACTCCAGGTTTGTTTAAATAAATATTCATAATCCTAATAACATAATGAATTGATGAATAAAAAGGACGACAGGAGGATTAGTGTTTAATGACGTCCCGATGGCTCATTTCTGTGCTGTGTAGGAGGAGATAACAGTGAGTGTCACAGAAACATGCCCGTCACACTCATTTCTACTGAAAAACATGTCTTCTCTCATATATTTTTAAATAGGTCAAAAGATTTATTTGAATAGAGACGCACCAACCGAGCTTTTTCAGTTTCAATACTATAATTACTGATATCAAGAGACGCCAAAGACTGAAAACAGCATTTATTTCTTGAAAACTGATCCAAATGTGAACTTATCTCTCAGGAAACCACAAAACACCTTTATGGAAATACAACTTCAAACATTATGAGACTTTCTGAGCCGACTACAACCTGTAAATCGTCTTATTATGTCATTGTATATGTCCAACCTGCTATTTTTTTTCAGTAAAAATCAGATCGGTGTGTCTCTAAACTTTGTAGTCAAGTCAAGTCAAGTCAAATGTATTTATAAAACACATTTAAAAGCACCCAAAGCTGCTCAAAGGGCTGCACAAAGGCAAAAACATAAAAGAAAACATGCAAAAACACGATAAAACCGAACAAATAAGATAAGATAAGAGTCCCGCTCAGCTCGTGTTTAAAGCCACTGCAAACGAACGAGTTTTCAACAAAGATTTAGAAATATTTAAAGACTGGGCTGTTCTAATACACAGACTGTTCCAGAGCTGCGTCCAGCTAAAGCCCAGTCTCCTGAGTTTTTAGCCAGGACCAGGGCCGGTTCAGACTATAAGCAGACTGAGCAGCTGCTTAGGGCCCCGAGGCCAGCAGGGGGCCCCCAAGAGCTCATACATTTATATTGAAAATTATATAATATATCAAGTTTTATTGTGCAGCGTAAATATGCCTCTAAAATGATTATACAACTGGTCAAAGTGATGAGAGCAGAGTCAGAATGTGTCAAATGTGAATCACCAACAGCTGAGCCAGGAGGGGGCCCCAGAGACAAATTCAGCTTAGGGCCCCCCGAAAGCTAGAACCGGCCCCGGTCAGGACCTTTGAACACCCAAAATCATCTGGTGCCGATTTCAACTCAAAAGAATTGGAAGGAACAATTATTTGCCTGTTAAAATGAAGTGGGTCCAAACACTTTTACTTTAACTGTGTCGTAAACCTGCTGCGCCGAGTCAAACGACTGAACGCCGCTTCTGAAAAATCAGTCGAAACTCAGAGTTCATCCTGTTTACATTAAGTTAAACTAATCTAACGTTTGTAATGATTTATCTGTTCCTCTTCAGATTATCCTTGAAACGTTGCACAACATTACGCAACCTGTATTCCTGACACTCAATCAGCTGAAAATAGCAAAGACAGACTGTTTTTTCTGCCAAAGCGACTCTGTGTCACGACGCCACTGAACCAGCACGATCCCAGACTTCATTCACCGACACGGAGCCGCAGCGTCACGTCAGTATCGAGCCAACTTTTCCAGTCTCAATACCGTTTTCGATCCCATAGCGTTAAGTATTTACCGATACCTGATACAGAGACTGAAAACAGCTTTTATTTCCTTTAAATTATCTGGATTATAAGTCGTTAGTCGTAACTTTTTTTCATAGTTTGGCCGACGACTTAAAATCAGATGCGATTTATGTGTGAAATATATTTTTTTCTTCATGATTATGCATTTTTTGGCTTATATTCAAGGGTGACTTATACTCAGATGCGATTTATGTGTGAAATATATGGGTTTTTTTTCTCATTATTCAGCTTTTTTTTTAAGCTTATATTCAGAGCCGACTTATACTCAGCTGTGATTTTATATTGTGAAATTCAGGGCGTTTTACTCATTGCAATTATTGTGAAATATTTTTTTTTTTCATTATGGTGCACCTTATACTCTGAGACGACTTATACTCATATGCAATTTATATGTGAAATATGTTTTTTTTCTTCATTATTCTGCATTTTTTGGCTGGTGCGACTTATACTCCAGTGTGACTTATACCCCGGAAAATACAGTAATGTAAAATAAAACAAAACTGATCCAAATGCAGCTACAGAACAGCTTTGTGTTAATAAAAATTCAAATATTGTGAGACTTTCTGGGCCAACTACGACCTGAAAATAGTCTTAGTACATAAGCGTGTATGTCCAAACAGGATATTGACTGAAACGATATTTGAAATTCGATATCTGATCCTGCAAAAGTCTCAGTATCGGACGTGAGTGAACGCTATTGTTGAGCGCACTAATCCCATAACAAACTGGTTTCACAAAGAGCGACTGTTTGAACAGGAACAACAAAATAACTCATTCAAACAAAGACGTCCCAACCGCCAGAATGCAGAGGACCGGGCTCTGGATTCAAAATGTTTAATTCTCTGCAGCACTGGAGCGGTAACTGCAAAAGGGGTTGTTTGCGGGTGCAGGTATGTAGTGGGACTGTGTGAGCTCGGGGCAAAAACCGAGCCTTTGAAATCCACACGAGAAGCAGCCAATGAAGGCGGTGGTTGAGTCTATAAACAGTCCCGCTCACCTGTAGGCCTCGCTTGTCGTGTCCTGATGAAGCACAGCGAGCCCCGGAGGAAAGGTAGAGCAGGTGAGGAGCCGCAGCAAGTCATAGCACGCTGACATGTGTGGGAACGAGGCTATCCCTCCATAAGCGCTGTGAGAATGAGAGGAATATTACACCGTCAAGGAAGTGATACAGAGAAATATACAACTGAGAACAGAAGAGCTGCACAGAGGCCTTGTTAAAACTTGTTCACGTGTAGAAATGTGTTTGGCTAAAGGTGGGACACAGGGGTGGTATTGCAAGTATAAAAGGTAAAAAATAGGTCACGTTTTTAAGATATGTGGTGGGAATTAGCAGAAAAACAGCTTTTGGTCATTTTGTGCACCAAAAATGGGATATAAAGTACTGTAAGGACAACCAAAACTGGACTCTTTGGTGCCACAATCGCTCACCTGCACGTGTTTTAGTATTTTATTTGGACTTGCATACTTATTTCTTCTGTTTGTTTCGTATTTTGAACAAGGCAAACATGAAAATCTAAGTCTAAGTGCTCTCATTGTGTCTGTATAAATAAAGATTCAAAGCGCTTTACATCAAGGAGCCACTCACCCATTCGCAAACACGTTCATGCACCAGAGTACACAGAAGTACCGGGGCCAGGTGGGTTAAGTGTCTTGCTCAAGGACAGAACGACAGGATTCATCTGTGGGAGCTGGAGTAGCACCGCCAACCTGTGGGTCAGTGGATCTGTGTTATTGTAGTAAAAAGTGATGTTCCCAGGACCTTTAAGAGATACTGGGAACATAACACTTGAACAGAAGAACAGTGATCGATATTAAAGTTATGTTTTATTGAAATAGTTTGAGTGTTTCCAAACCAAACATGCATGATTACATTATATAGGGGTGACCGTAAGGAGGAGGAGGAGGAGGAGGAGGAGGAGGAGGAGGAGGAGGAGGAGGAGAGCCTGCTGCTGGGACGGCCCCTCTCTTGAGTTCCTCTGTGTCGGACTCTCACTCCTCTGTCAGTCTGCCCCTGAGTCACCGACTGCTCGTGTTTGGATTCTCATCACTCAAACCATATGGAGCGCAGGAGAAGGGAGTCACTACCATTTCAAGGTAATAGTAATCACATTTTCGGTTAATACGAGGCAGATGCTGCTTTTACGACACGCTGAGTCTGTGAAGTTGTAAAGTCAGTTGCTAAAGAGAGATCCTCATCACTGTTTGATATTATGGGTTCATGCTGTTTCTTTTGTTTTTTACTGCAGATAAATTATTAAAGACTAAAACCATTTTACTGTCTCTGGCTTTTGTCCAGATTAAAATCTCCAAAAGTCAAATGTTTAGACTAAATAAGTGAGAAAGTCCAGATGGTGGTGATTACCCTGCACAGTCTGTGTTATTCTGAGGATTCTGAAGTGTGTCTGTTTTATTATTTGCAGTTCTTCTTCATCAGCGTTGTCCACTGCACAAAGAACAACTCCATCTGGAGGGATTATAATTCACCTTTAACTCGACCATGAAACATGATCAAATAATCCAGAAACATTTGTTTGGTTCCAAACTTGTGTTTGTTAAAAGATGAGAAACAAAGTGACTTCATAAAGTTTCCAGAGAGCCGTTAGACCAGTGGAGCAGAACATGAATACAACAGAGACAGGATACACCACGTCCATCCCGCCCTCCTCAGCCCTCCTCCTTATCTGCACTTCTTCTCCGAGTACCTGGACAACTCTGTGATTGTGGATCATTATAATCACACAGGCAAACTGAAGAACCGCTGTGACGGGCTGAAGCCGGAGAGCATCGTCTTCTTGGTGGTGTGTCTGCTCATTGTGCTGGAGAATGCGGTGGTGCTTATTGCCATCTGGAGGAACAAAAAGTTCCACTTGCCCATGTACTATCTCCTGGGGAACCTGACCCTGTCGGACCTGTTGGCTGGAATCACGTACATGGCCAACATCGTCATGTCTGGACCTAACTCTCTGAAACTGACCCCTCTGCTGTGGTTCATCCGAGAGGGAGGCGTCTTCATCACCCTCACTGCCTCTGTCATCAGTTTACTGGCCATTGCCATTGAGCGCCATGTTACTATGGTAACCATGAGGCCGTACCACGGTGCAAAGAAAGGGCGGATGCTGGCTCTCATCGGAGCAAGTTGGGCACTTTCAGGGTTCTTGGGAGTCCTGCCCATTCTGGGGTGGAACTGTATGCACAGACTGGAGCAGTGCTCCACCGTCCTGCCCCTCTACTCCAAAAGTTACATCCTCTTCTGCGTGTCTGTGTTCACCGCCGTCTTAATGGCCATCGTGGTCCTGTATATCAGAGTTTTCCGTATTGTCCGTAACAACACACAGCGTCAGAGACTGACATACACTGGGAGTGTCAGGAAAGGTTTAGCCCGAAAGTCCCAGAAGTACATCGCCCTCCTGAAGACCGTCACCATCGTTTTGGGGGTCTTCATCGCCTGCTGGATGCCCCTCTTCATCCTCCTGCTCATGGATTTTTTCTGCCCTACGGGCGGCTGCAGGGTGCTCTATAAGGTGGAGTATTTCCTGGGAGTAGCTATTGTCAACTCCCTGCTCAACCCCATCATCTACACCCTGACGAGTAAAGACATGAGGCGGGCCATCCTGAGGCTGCTCTGCAGACCGTGTCTCATCACCAGTGACGGTCAGGTGAAGAAGCTGGGCATACCTTTCCTCGAGTGCAGCTTCAGTAAAACTGAAGTGGCATCTCAGAAGTTAGAGGGAGGCCTGGAGACGACCATCTCCTCTGGAAATCTCAGCCCATCTCCAATAAAGTCCCTCTACCCAAAACTGATCAAGCCATAAACCAGCGTCAGAAGTAAATGACTGAAGTAAAAGCCTCTCAGACACTATCAGACCTGTACAAAAGTGACTGAGTACAGAGAATCGTTCTGTCAGCACAGAGCTGCAGGCGACTCTATAACTTTGTAAATAGTGAATAAACTAACTTGCACTGAAAATCAGTACCAAGCTATGAAGTAAAGAAACTGCATTTGAATGAGACAGACCCAGGTCACTGGGCTGGTTCCTGGTGAACTAAAGTGTGATTATGTTTTGCTCCTTAAGTGTCTTCTCTTCACGTGTTGACACACAGTGAAAGTGGCAGCGTCCACCTGGTCATCGCTGGCTCGAGCCCAGGGCGGGGGCTTTGTCGCCTGTTTGTTTCTGTAGAAAAATGACAGACATGACAGAAAAATGTGCACGATCTCATTCCAGTTAAACGTTTGAAATCACAATTCTCTTTTGAAAAGACATTTGAAGCACTGTGGAAAAAAGGCTCGGGGTTTTCCCATTTCCTTAACGGTCACGTTGATCTCTGCTTAGTCTTTAGCACCAGTCCTTCTGTGTTCATCTGTGTGAAGTTAAAATAAACTCATGATTTCTTATTTCTTGTTCAGTACATATTTCTGTTAAATTATTGTGATGTCCACAGTGATGCTTTTGTCCAGATGGAACATGTTCATATTAGACCATCAGTGTGAGAACTCTGACCCACAGAGGCCGTGGACAGTGTTGTAAATGTTTTCATCACGTTAAAAGTTTGTATCTCATCTGTTGTAAAATGTAGCAGCAACAAAATATTGTTCTTTTTATAAAAGAAATACATTTTTCCACTGACGAGTCCGGTCGTGTTTCAAGTGTATTTACTCTGCTCCAGTCAGAGCGCCTGCATGTCTCTGTCTGTTTTTGTGGGGGACTCTCTTCTCATCCTTAAAAAAGTGGTTTATGAAGAAGCTACGGCGGAAGTTGGCCTCCTTGTTTCACATCTGGAAATGGCATTGGCCTATATACCACGATTTACTCTACGGTCGCTGTAACTGTGATGGTTTATAAACCTCATAACAATGCACTGATTCAGACGGGACTATCTGTCTGTTTCTCTAATCTGTCATCCGTGTATAACATTGTGACCACACTTTGACCTCCTGTCCACAGAGCGATGACTGAGGCGGATCCAATCCATATGTGCTCAAAGAATGGATTTACAGTTGTTAAAAGTGAACTATGTAACTTTTCTGGTGGAGGGTTCGTGACCTACTATCTATTTCCATAGAGACAGGTCAAATCTAAGGAGATGGCACCGTGATGACAGTAAGAATCCATGTTTTAGCAATAAAAACTCTTTGAATAATTACATAAGTTAATTTTAGCACTGTCCTGTGCCACAAGCAGGTGACAGGCAGACACATATAAAGGCAAATGTGTCATCAGATTTAATTAAAACTGTCTTTGTTATCTTAATCTATGTCCAAGTTTGTTGAATAGCCAGAAATAAGCATAGGCAACATTACATTAATATAAAATAAATTCGTATCATTTGCAACTGCTGCCAATCAGACAGATTCCACTAAACATTTAAGTGGAGCCTCTCTAACCCTGAGATATATTTGGCTGAGTTAAATATAGAGAAATGCATCGAGGCTATAGATACATCACATGAGCATGCATGACCTACCTGGGCATGTTTTGCAGGGACTTAAAATACCAATACATGCTGAAAATAGAGTTGCAGAGGTAGTGGTTTGGGCTATGGCGCCATCTAGTGGAGTACTGCGCATTGTTTTGGAGTGATTTTTTTTTTCTTAATATATTACTTAATATATTACTTGGCCTATGCTATCCTAATTGTTACAGTCGCTTCGTTTTTTATTTTTTATTATTATCATTATTATTATTATTTATTTTATTATTATTATTACTACTATTATTTATATTATTATATATTATATTATATTATAATTTATATATATGTGTGTGTGTTTTTTTTAACACATAACCTGGCCCATGTATTTATTACAGTCTTTTTCTCAGTCAATCAAACATCATTTATACATTTCTCAGAGCGTATAAAGCCCGCAGCATTTTGCATGAAATAACTCTATTAAAATTAGACCGTTTGCAAACCGTAAAACTCATCCAAATTTGCAGTTTACTTTAAGTTTTGTACATTATATAAGTTTTGTACATTATACCTGCTTAAACACACGAACCACCGCACAATCCGTTGAATAGCTACAACCGCTGTAAGGCACAAACGTTTTCCCAGATTTTGGCCTGCTCTGCTTTCCGTTACTCGAGGCTCCTTCACAATAAAAGTTTATGCACAGTTTGGCGCGTTGCTGCTTATGCGCCGCGGTAGGGAGAAGCTTTTATTGTGAAGGCGGTGGGAGGCCGGGTACATTGCTTAGTCATGGTGAGTTACAGGTTTCCCCTCCTTCTTTCCTTCCTCTGTGGCAAACTGCGATGGACGAGCTGAGCTAGATTTGGTGAGTGTCTTTTGTTCCCCGTTCAGTGTCATTATTAATTAAAAGATTCCGTGCTGTTATCGTGTTTTAGCTGCAGACAGAAGCCTTGTAGCGGGTAGATGTAGCAGTAGGAGCCTGGTTGTGTTTTTAGAGGCTGTTTTGCTGTTAGCTTATGTCTCTGTTTATCATGAGAACTTGAGTGATATTTACGCGTAAACAAACACTTAGCTTTATTAGCACGCTGCAGATTCGACACCGGTGCATGACTAATAACTGTGGGATTTATTTATGGAGTTTAGCTTGAAAAATAATGTTGTATTTTTAAGCTAAGGTGCCAAATTCTTCCAGGCAAGTTTACATAAGGAGTCATGTTTTGTTTGGACAGGCTATTTCTACAGGTCCTTCACACTGACTCACACTTTACACTGGGTTTCACTTTAATTAGAGGCATAAATCATAAATCTGTTTGATGACAGGAATTGGTTTAAGGCTTGTTTATTTAATTTGAATTTTTCGCTTGTATGTGTTGGGGATGTAAAACAAAACAAACCTAAACAGAATCGCCCTAAACAAAACCCTCTAAACAAAACCCTAAATCAGAGGTGTCCAAACTATGGCCCCGGGGCCAAATGTGGCCCTCGGACCAGTTTTCATTGGCCCTCAGGTCTCCTGCTGAACCGGCCCAATTAATCATAAGCAGAAATTTGAACAGCAAATTAAACTATTTCTACAACTATATCCTCAAACATCACATTGCAGTGTGATACAGACCTAAAATGAATGTGTTTAAAACCTTATGGTGCGTTCACACCGCGGCGTCAGATGCGTCAAGCTCACATTCAAAGTCTATGGTCGACGCGCGTCTTGGTGACGCAGAGTTTTTGCGGCGCGTCTTCAAGCGTCAAGGCGGCGTGAATCTGGCGTCAGCGCGGCGCATCTTGAGCATCCACGCGTCTACACGTTCAGACGCCCAAGCGCCCTAGTGTCGAACGCCTCGAAAGTTCAACTTGGTTGAACGTTTGAGGCGTTCGACACGCAGCGTCAACCAATCAGAGACCACGCTCCAGTGATAAAGCGACGTAATTCCAGCGCAGGAATCAAACAAAAAAAATGGAGGACACTATCCGCGCACCAATGCGGGACAGCAGGTCATCGAACTGGGCCTGGGACGAGCGAAAACACCGCTGGAAGCGCTGATCATCCCGACGGAGCTCCTGGAGCAAGTGATGAAACTCGCCAAACTCCGAACACCTCTGGATTATATCGTGAACCCAGACACGCCGCCGCCGCCGAGCCGATCGCCTCCGTTGATGACTTTTGTGCAGTAAATACACCAAAGCTCTCTCAACATGGTCTGTCATTGTGCTCAAAAAGAGCAGGAAAACACTCGACGCTCTATACGCGAGTCCCAAGACGCCTGCCCTCAAATGCACACGCGTCCAAATAGAGGCGGCCAGCGTGTTTTTGACGCCGCAGTGTGAACGCACCTTTATTAATACACAGCGGCTCTGTCAAAGTTGTGTTTAAAGCACCACACTGCACTGATCACCGGTCTGTGGCTCCGCTTCAAATATGTTTTGAGATGTGGCCCTCAATAAAAAAAAAGTTTCTCTACCACCTCTTTGCCTCTAAACAAACCCTTTAAACAAACCCTTTAAACATCCCCCTCCTAAACAAAACCCTAAACAAACCAATCTAAACAAACCCCCCAAACAAAACCCTAAACAAACCCTCTTAACAAACTCACTCTAGACAAAACCCCTGAACAAACCTTCCCAAACAAACTCCCCTAAACAGAACCGTCCTAAACAAAACCCTAAACAATCTCACGCTAAACAAACTTCCTTAAACAATCCCCTGTAAACAAAACCATAAACAACCCCCTAAACCTGTGAGTGATCTGATATTCTGAGGGAAACTGCATCATTCAGCAGCTCCTAGAAGTATCATATACATATTCATATAGTATATTCAACTCAGAAACTCCTAGAACTGTCCATATTCTCAGTATATACTCTGAATTCACAGTGAAGCTATAAGCACATTTTGGACCAGGCTGTGTGTCAGTTTTGGATTTGCTCAGAGCAAGTTGTGCAATATTTTCTACGAAACTGAAACATGGAGGGAAAGACAGAGCCGTAAATCAAAGTAGAATGAGTCTGTGCTTGGCATAGGAGTGAAAGAAGTGAAGTACTGCAAGTGAAAAATGATATTTTTAGATGGATACTTTTTATTTTCTTAACATAAAAAGTTAGTTTAACATTTGAGAGCAGTATCTGTACTTTCTTCACTACATTTTTGAACAAGGCTGAAAAGTGAAAGTATTTTTACTATTGTTTGCGTTTGTAGATTGAGCAAAAAAAAAACAGCTTGAAAAAATTATAGATTCAATTGTTTCTGTTGAACAAAATTCAGCACAAATCTTTATCAAAATCACCACATTTGAAGCTTGATACGATCTCAAAATCTGCACAAAACACTTTTAATTTTTACTCTTTAAGTACATTTTAAACTTCTACTTTAATACTTTTAGTACTTTTACTTTTAAGTAGATGTTTTAATGTAATGTTTTTACTTTCTCTTAAATAAAAGTGCAGATACCAGAGGCAAAAACAAGTATCATGGCCAAAATATTTGCAATTAACGATTATATCACAGTAATTATCAAAGTTACAGTTTAAAAATGTTATGGGTTTGAATAATTATCATTTTTACATCATGAATAGGTTCCATATTTAAACAGCTGTTCTGTTCTATTCAGCTCAAGTTTATTTGTACAGCACATTTAAAACAACCTCAGCTGAACAAAGTGCTTCACATAAAAGTCAACAAGTCAAATATACAGATAACACGATACACGGGAAAAGAACAATAAAACACCAAGATGTCCTGTCCAGCTAGTGTTAAATACCAGGGAGAAGAGCTGTTTTTTCAGTCTCGTTTTAAACTGTGTTAAAGACTGAGAGGATCTGTAGAATTGTACTTTGTTATAAGTGAAAACAGCAATGATCCAGAAGAGAACATCAGGGAGAAGTCTCTTTTTTCTGCACATTCTCTGCACATACCATCCCCAGTAGAGACGCACCGATGTGGAGTCTTTCATGACCGATACGATACAGATTGTTTAAAATCCAGACCCGACGGCTGATATGTTGAGCCGATTTGGATTATTTCAACCCTTTATTATGTAATATTAATTTATTACAAACTTCCCCAAGCGCTTTCTTACCACAAACCACAAAAGAGCTGTGCTGTCACGTTTTTTTTGCAGCTATCTCTTCAGTTTAAAGCGTTAATATAAAGTTTTGTGTGTACTTTTCAGGCAGCAAATTGACAAACGAAATATCAGCCTGTTCTACTCTAGATTGCTGATATATTGGGCTGAACTTTTTAATGTATCTCTATATATTTTTTACCATGATAAATGATAAATTACTGTGTATTTTTCCTTCTCTAGTCTGTGCTGTGTTCCAGTGGGCTTAAATAAAGGCAGACTTCATACTTTTCTCTGTTGGGTTAGTAATAGAATAGTTAATCCTAGTTTGTGAGGCGTTTCTGCCTGTCGACTTGTGACTAAGCCCAACTATTGAACTGCTGTATCATAACTGCTGGTAATGATTACTCATGTGTTCTAAATGGAGGCTAGGACGTGTTGTGTAACTGTTTGTGTCAACTCGGCGGTGTTGCTGAGTGACCCTGACTGTCCCTGTGACCTGAAGTGTCCAACACCTGAGCGTCCTGCAAACACCTTTTAAAAATGCTTTGTTTCTTTCTTTAAACTGGAACAATCCCCTCTCCTGTGGTGTGGATTCATTGGTACCTGGAGTGTCCGTTTAAAGAAAGACACATAATCTTCTGTTTTGATTCTTTGATACGTTAGAGCTGAAGTTCTCGGTGCAGAATTAGATTTATGAATGACACAAACACATTTCACAGCGTTTGTTTCTGATAAAGGAAATGAAGAAAGTTGTTGATGATGTGAACACACCCCCAGCCCAGAGCATGATGACAGTTTGATGATGACAGATTCAGTCCTGATTGTCAGTTTGATTTAGTTTGTTCCTCATACACTGCGCAAATTTAAAAAAAAAAAAAAAAATAAGGAAGTTGTATTGTTTTTGCCTGAGTTTTGACTGGAAAGTAGATTCTGTTCCTGCTTAATACAGTTAACTATTGGTTTTCTAAATTTGATTCTTTTCTCTTTGCAGTTGTTTTCTGAACCACCCTTTGACTCGTAAACACATCTCTGCAGACAAATTCCTGGGCTGATAACCTCGAGGAAGGTGTCCTCTTCCACTTTTGGCACGTGACACCATTTCACTGTGGAGTCAACACGCTCTCCCTCTTCTATACTGTCCTTCACACGGCTCAAGACAGAAATAAGTCTTGTGACTAATCTCTTCTGAGGAGTTATGATGGTTTTTATTATAAAGATGTTGTAACTGCTTTTTGGGCGCACAGCCATGACTGGAAACCACCATGGATCCTTTCCGTAAAGCCACAAGAATCACTGACTGGACTGTCTGGAACAGGACGAGGAAATGTTAGTTTCCACATAAACTGGGTGTGACCTCAGGTGAGACTTTGCTTTCTGCCAGGCTCTTTTTGTTCCCATAGTTTTGGCCAGTGCGCGGTGCAGAGATGGCCCTCTACACGTCGGTCAGTTGTTGAGGTGGACACTTCATAGGTGGAGACAGTAGGTCATGACACAGTGCCTGACAGAATGCAAAGCGCTGGTGACTCCATCCACGCGCAATGGCCACCGTGTGTTCAGCTACACCCTGGAGTCCCACACGGCGGCCGCCTTCGGGATCATGAACGAGCTGCGCCTGGAGCGGCAGCTGTGTGACGTCACGCTGAGAGTGCGCTACAAAGACCTGGAGGCTGTGGACTTTGTGGCTCATAAAGTGGTGCTGGCTTCATCCTCGCCGGTGTTCAGGGCCATGTTCACCAACGGGCTGAAGGAGTGCGGCATGGAGGTGGTTCCCATCGAAGGCATTCATCCAAAGGTGAGTCTGTTCTGTCTTTACGTCAGACTTATTGAGCTTGTGTCTGTTCTGCAGTTATAATCTATGAAACTGTGAATCATCGGGTTATAATTTGCACATTTTTAATCACAATATTCGTCTAAAACAACAAATCCGCTGACTTCTGTGTTAGAAAACTGCAGTGCCAAATGGAAAAGCGCCGTGTAGCTGTCGGCGCCTCCTATGGGCAGCTGCAAATCACACCAGCGAGTAGCATTTTTACTTTAATTCTTATCAAAAATGACTGTACAACACTGCAGAATCCGCCATGTGTCAAGTAAATAAAATTGGAGAATGTAGTAAGTACAGAGCAGTGTGCGCAGGGGTTGATCTGCAGCATGGCGTCTGGAAAATAAACGATTTAAAGATTGAGCAAACGTGTACGAATCACTCCAAATACAACTTTGAGAGGGTAAATGGGAAGAGAAAACAACTACAACATGGTTCAAAGCTCTGAAAAGTCAATTTTGCAGAATAGGTCTCACTTAAACAAGCTTTTATTTCTATTTTTGAGAGCAACAAACAATAAATTCTTGTACTAAAAGAGATATAACACTTAAGTGCTTTTGAAGTCACTCATCATGACTCGGGTTGTTTTCAGGTATGAGGAAATGTATTGAAGCAAAACAACATTAGTGTCCCTGTAGACGTTTTAATGAATACACTGGCCTGACTCCACTTGTTGTCTAATGACTCTTTGTGTTCTCTTCTCGTTCCCAGGTCATGGATCGGCTCATCGAGTTTGCCTACACCGCCAGCATCTCCGTCGGGGAAAAGTGTGTGATCCATGTTATGAATGGGGCTGTGATGTACCAGATCGACTGTGTGGTCAAGGCCTGCTGTGATTTCCTGGTTCAGCAACTTGATCCCAGTAATGCTATAGGCATCGCGAACTTTGCAGAACAGATCGGCTGCACGGAGCTTCACCAGAAGGCCCGAGAATACATCTATCTGAACTTCAGTCAGGTAAGAAGTGGGGACGATACACAATAATATCGTTTATCGTGATGAAAAGGGTCGACGGTTATCATTTGTGGGACATTTTATATAATCGTGATAATCGGCAACAAAGATAATCACCATTATATCACCTGAATGTGCAGAAAAAACAGCTTATCCACAGGGGAGTCGACAGGAGGGACTAATTGGTCTGTTGTCCGGGGCCCAGAATTGGACCCTCTTCCTATTAATTTGTATTACAGGGGGACATGTGAGGCTCCAAATCTCAGTCGACAGCCCTGCTCATCCATAATAATCTCTGTGAAAGTTTTAATTATTCATATCCATAATAATTTTAATCGTTAATCACAATTATTTGTCTGTAATAATCATCACACAAAGATTCGATATCGTCCCATGTCTAGTGAGGAGCTAGATTTTAAGTTTAGGCTCATGCGCAGGTATTAATAAAAATGTAGTTACTGGTAGTGATGGGACTTTCGGCTCTTTTATGGGATCCGAATCTTTTGGATCGGTTCATTCCAAAAAGCTGCTCCAAAGACAAGTTGTTTTAATGTTTATTATTAGGACAGAATTCATTTTATTTCAAACTGAGACTGGGATTGTGTTTTACCTTTGAAATTATGAATAATCTAAATAAAACATTGCACTACAATAAGAATAATAAAAAATCAAACAGTTATTACTATGCCCAATATGTTTTTTGTGTTTGGTTCAGGGTGAATCAGTGTAAAAATGCATAAAAATTACAACGATTTGGTTCAGTGAGGTTCATCTGACCGTCCCAGATTTTTTTTTCCAGACAAAGGTTTAGTTTGTTTTCATCCCTGACAGTTTCAACTGCTCACTAGCGCCTCAATGTGGTCACTTGATGTTGCTACGACGTGACAGATCAGCTGATTTAAACAGGCATTGTCTTCCTACCGGATGGATGACGGCGCCATCTGCTGTCTGACTTCTTCAGGACAGTATCCCAGGTGTGTGAGAGTAAAAAAAGACCCTCATTTCTGACCACTGTGGGACTTTAAACCGGGACAAGGGGCCTTTTTACTCTCACACACCTGTCCTGAAGAAGTCGCACTGCAGATGGCACCAAAACCTGTGTTGGACACGTCACAGGAACATCACGCGACCACTGTGAGGCGCTAGTGAGCAGAACAAACTGTCAGCGATGAAAACAAACAGAATCTTTGTCTGGAAAAATAATCTGTTAAAATAAGATTCGATTCCTTTTAAGAAATGAGATCCAGATTCAAACATTGACAAAAGAGCCGGCTCGTCACATCACTAGTTACCGTGGCGACTTCAGCTGTTGATCTACTTGCGTCTCGGTGGTGCTGTGTTGAATTAGGCAGAGCATGAGTCATGAGCAGAGTGTGGATGACCTGTGGCACACTAACAGTACAATGTGTCGCAGTGAAACTAGTCGAACAATTAAACATTTACTCTTGTTCTCTGCTGCTGTTTGTTATATTTACATGTTCTATCTCCCTGTCTTGAAATATTTTTAGGTTGCGACACAGGAAGAATTTTTCAACTTGTCCCACTGCCAGCTGGTAAACCTCATCAGCCGGGACGAGCTGAACGTGCGCTGTGAGTCCGAGGTCTTTCATGCCTGCGTGGCGTGGGTTCGTTACGATCGTGAAAACCGGAAACCGTACGTCCAGGCCCTGCTTCAGGCGGTCCGCTGTCACTCGCTCACCCCGAACTTCCTGAAGACCCAGCTACAGTCTCTGGAGTGGGATCCAGAGTGCAAAGACTACCTAGCTCAGATTTTTCAGGACCTCACCCTCCACAAACCCACCAAAGTAATTCCCTGCCGTACGCCGAAGGTTCCCCAGCTGATCTACAGTGCGGGGGGCTACTTCCGCCAGTCCCTGAGTGATCTGGAGGCGTACAACCCCTGTACGGGAGCGTGGCTGAGGCTGGCCGACCTCCAGGTGCCTCGCAGCGGTCTGGCCGCCTGTGTCATCAGTGGGCTTTTCTACGCTGTAGGGGAAGAAAAAACAACGCCCCCGACGGTAACATGGACTCGAACGCACTGGACTGCTACAACCCCATGAACAACTGCTGGCTCCCCTGTGCTCCCATGAGCGTCCCACGGAACAGAATCGGAGTGGGAGTCATCGATGGCATGCTGTACGCAGTGGGTGGATCTCATGGATGTATCCATCACAACAGTGTTGAGAGGTGTGTGATTAAAGACGGCGTTTGCTTCTGGGGGAAACACAGTTTAGTTTTGTCATATGGTAAACTAAAAGTTCAAATGTTTTTGAATTATTCATAGAAATCTAGTTTTGTCTGTAATCAGTTACAGAATAACAGGAAAATGTGTTAATTACAAACAGACGTCTGAAAGGAGTTTTGCAATCTGAATTCAAGTTAAAAATTCCCCACACAACAGTCCTCTGCCCCTTTCAAGAGAGCTGGTATAACGTTACAAAAGAGGGTGGGATTTATTAATGAAATACACGTGAGACATTCTGAAAGTACTTACATCCTGCAGGTGATGTATGTACTTTCAGAATGTACTTTTTATTAATGAAATACACGTGAGACATTCTGAAAGTACATACATCCTGCAGGTGATTGGCTGACGATAAGTGTTTTTTAGATACGATCCAGAGAAGGACGAGTGGCAGCTGGTGGCCCCCATGTTGACCCGTCGTATTGGCGTTGGCGTGGCCGTCATTAACAGGCTGCTTTATGCTGTCGGGGGGTTTGATGGAGCAAATCGCCTCAGTTCCTGTGAGTGCTACAACCCAGAGAGGGACGAGTGGAAGTCTATGTCCTCGATGAACACTGTTCGCTCTGGGGCTGGTGAGAAAAAATGACAATAATGCAGAGTGTGCGTCCCTCTGTGGCCTTCCCAGTGTGAACATGCTGTTCTTATCTCTTTAGGTGTGTGTGCTCTTGGAAATCACATTTTTGTTATGGGAGGCTATGACGGCACCAATCAGCTGAACACGGTGGAGTGTTACGACGTGGAAACTGACACATGGAGCTTTGCTGCCTCCATGAGGCACAGACGCAGTGCTCTGGGAGTCACTGCTCTGCACGGGCGCATCTACGTACTGGGTGAGTGAAGCCGTGTACATTTATGTGTCTATACTTCAGGGTTTCACACGACATCACTACTACAGACCAGTCATGTTTAACAGAAGAGGAGGACTGCTAAAACAATACTGTTAAAATCCAGATTCTTGTTGTAGGACAGTGAGTTAGTGCTTCTACTCACTCAGGATCAGGTTCAACATTTGTGAATTGACCTTTTGGATATTTCATGGCAAAGTACAATGTGATAATAGAGAAACATTCTCTTTCCCCCATGTCAGAGTAAGACATCGTCACATTCAAGAATCTGAAAAGTGACATGACTGAATGGTCTCCAAACATTTAGGGCCTGAGAATCATGAGAAAATCATGGGGCCGAATCAGATCCCATCCACTTTATTTATACAGCAGTTTATAAATGTTTCCACGGTGCTGCACAGAGAACATGAGCAGGTCGACTCCGGGTCTAGATTCAAAATCAAATTGTTGCTGTTGGTTCAATAATTTCATGTTTTCTGTGTGTTTATTCCAGGAGGTTATGATGGCAACACTTTTCTGGACAGTGTGGAGTGTTACGACCCTGAGAACGACACGTGGGCAGAGGTCACACACATGACGTCGGGCCGCAGCGGTGTGGGCGTGGCTGTTACCATGGAGCCCTGCCCCAAGGGTCTGTCTCTGAATCAAGCGTCGGACGGGGAGTGTGGAGGCTCGTCTCACACCGACCACTCGGACCACTCCAGTCACGGATCACACCAGCGGACGCACAGACACTCATGAGGCTCCCAAAACTCAATGTTCAGCACCAAAACGTCTGTTTAGAAAAGTCATGTGGTCTTTTTATTATGAACTTTGTGTTTTGTCCTAATAAAACAACAAATCAGGCACGAGGCAGAAGTTCTGCCCAAACACGTCGGGTAAATGAACCTTTTAGCTTTTTATAATTACAACACCTGTCTTATTGGAAGAAAACACAAACTTCAAACATGATTTAAAAGTCATCATATTCTGCCTCAGTAGTTTGTAAAAGTTCTGTCTTAATGCCCAAACCAGACCGCGGATCAGTAAATATGTATTTTTAAAATCTATTTTTTGTATTGTCTACACTATTCCCAGTGTTTTATCTGTGAAAGTGAACTGGTAAACGGCTGACATCACCATTTCCTAAAACTAGGGTTAGTTGTAACCAGCCCCGCCCCTTCCACTGGTGAAAGTGTGTGTGTGTTTGTGTATGTTCAGTGCGGGTCCTTTATGACCACAGGGTTTAATGTCAATGCAGGTTCTTTCAGAAGGCTCCTTAAAAAGGCCCTGACTTCGTAGGACATAAGGGCTCCTGACACCACAGTGGAGCCGGGGTGAACTGAAACCTCTGTAGCATTTGTCAGTGTGGACACTTCTGTGTGAAAGTGCCATAAATAGGCCTGTGTGGGCATTACTTCTGTCAGTATGTTGTTGGAAAGAGGCGATGAGGCATGAAGCTGTTGTGACGATATGTAACTAAAGTGTTTTTGAAATGTGAAATTTAGATCTTCGCCTGTTTTAGGTGATAACTTGGCGTTATTAGTTTGGTGAGTGCCAATAGAGAAGCTGGTTCAGCATTTAGTTTGCCGAACTTCTTCACACCAATGAACCGTTTTTGCACCTTTTTATAGACCTCAAAAACAGAAGCAACTGTATAGTGTATACATATTGTATACTAGCGGCAGAGTTGCAAAAGAAGTGTATTTCTAACAGCAGTTTAAGCTACCAAGGTTTCTTAGTGGTTTTTATACACTGATCCATGTGTCTTGTACAGAATTTAAGATTTTTTTTTTTATTTATTGTTTGATTGAATCAATGTTTTCTTTTACAAACTGATCTAAAGTCGACCTTTGTATTGCATTAGTGTGTTTTGGAGTAATTTGCATGTGGATGTTTCAGCATAAAGGCACTTATTATTATTATTATTAATAAAGACTTTGGCTTTGTACAAACTGAACAGTACAATGGCACACTGTAAAGTAAACATGTTCTAGTATTTCATTGAGTTTCATTTGGATTTGTCTTTTCTGTCTTAAGCTGAATGTAGCAGCTTTGACCTCTGGATGGAGCTAAAGAGCTGAGGGAATATGATCCATCATTTACATTATGACTTATTTAGTAAAACAACACATTCGTCTGTAAAGCAGCGTCATTTTAGACAACAAAATCTATGAATGAAACAAAAACTGTGAGTCAGTGGGATGAGAGGAGGGTGTGGGCGTCCGGTCCCAGTAAAGACAAACAACAGGTGAATGCCCAATGCCATTATTATGTCATTTCAGAGGAAACCACCACAGATTATGGGTCCTCTGCAAACAATTCACACACGAGCCACCGGTCAACCCCATACTTTGAGAATATTTGAACTTAGTGTGCACGGCCTTTTACAAGAAACTCACAGAGGAGCAGATGAGAGAAGACAACAACACAAACAAGGAAAACAACAAATAAATAACAAAGAAAATGACAAATAAACTGAGGAAAAACAGGAAACCAGACAAAACTTTACATCCATTTATTTATCAGCATGATGCAGATGGGGCTGGAACAAGTACTCAGTTTTATGAAGTAAAAGTACAGATACAGACCAAAAAAAAAAACTCAAGTTAAAGTATCACATAAAATAAATAAAAATTCCCTTAAGTAAAAGTATTAAAATGCCTGTTTAAGTTTGAGATCTAATAAAAATGTACTAATTTTGTCCAGAATTTTACTCAACGGAAACAACAGTTTTTTTTTTTCTGTTTTTATTTGTGTATTTTTGTTTGATCAAACTATGACCTGGATTTAAAAAAAAAAAACTAATTAATAATAAAAATAAATAAATAAATAATAAATCCTCAGCCTTTTCAGCAGGTCTCAAAAATATAATAAAAAATACTTTTACTTTTCAGTTCAGTAGAAAGTCGATACTGCTCTCAAATGTAGTGAAGTAAAAGCAAAAATTATCTACTTATAAATGTACTTAAGTAAACTACAGATACCTAAATGTTTTACTTAAGCATTAGTACAGCACTTTACTACTTTTACTTCATTACATTCAACCACTGATTGTCGACAAATGGGGCTTTTTTCTGTGTGTTTTGCTGCATTTTATTTTGAAATCATCTGTAGGAACCTGCCCTTTGTCTCTGCGTCTGCTTCACTCGTGTTGGGGAGGTTTACCTGAGCTTTACCTGAGTTTTACCTGAGCTCCAGACGCACCTTCCCCGGGCTCAGGTGAGTGCACTCTGGGACATTTTAAAGACATAAACCTTTTTCCTTTCCTCACTTTAGTGCAAAATAGTTCTCCTGCTGTGAAATCTAGATGCTTTTCATGCTTGTAAATGTGTTTGTGCTCAGTTTCCACTTTTCTTTGCTGTTGTTTGCAGTTTGTTTGACTCCTTCACATGTTTTTCATCTTGAGTTTATAGTTTTATCACAGATTTGTTAAAAAAAACCCTCGCACCACTCTGTGACAAAGTGCACTGCTTTGGAAATGGCTCCTCAAACGTGTCTCCACTGTAAAGAACCTTAAACATCCCTCTTTTATGTCACATATCCTCACTGTATGTCTTTAAAATAACTTGTCTCTGGACTGTAGCGAGTCTGAATCGTTCATCCGGCTCTTCTCTCCAGGATGATCCCCGTGGGCGAGTTCAGAAACTTGGGCTCAGAGCAGAACCAGAAGTACCGGGTGCTGAAGCCCTGGTGGGACGTGTTCTCGGAGTATCTGTGCCTCGCCATGCTCATGATCGGAGTGTTTGGCTGCACGCTGCAGGTATGTCACCAGTGATCAGGTAGTAAATTATAAAATGAAGCCAAGACAGGTTTATTTGTACGGCACGACTGGTCCACAAGGTCATTCAGAGTGTTTTTACAGGAGAAGAAAGACGTTAAACTCACAATACAACATGTCAAAACATAATTAATCATGGTGACATTAACATTAAAGGAGAAAAGTGCAGAATAAACCCCTGTCTGTCATGTGCACAGATAAACACAACCGTTTTAAGACACAGTTTGTAGTTACAATACAAAACACACAGGACACACACTGAACAGTTATTTTATGTTAGACAGTAGTGGAGAAAAAAAGAAAAAAAAAAGGGCAATTTTTTTCAAGTATTTGGACTTATTTAAGTACATTTTACAGTGGTACTTTTTGCTTTTTTATCTGTGATTTCTACTCCACTACATTTCTGAACAGGACTGAAAAGTAAAAGTACTTTTATTATAGTTTGAGGGGGTGTTCTGTTTGTTTGTGCCCCTGTGGGAGGTTTGGGAGGCGTGGCTCTGTGCTGTCGGTTCGAGAGCGTCTGTTATGTGCTTCACTAACGGGATGTGAGTAAAAATGACAAAAAACTTTTTATTGGATCCACACTGGGAGCAGAGGATGCTGCTTTTTACGCTGTAGTTACAAGATTCCGCCATTCGATGAGAAGACGTCTTATGAAACTGAGATTGAAATCTGGAGATTAGTGACCGATCTGGACGGGGGAGGGATTTTTTATCAAGTTCGTAGTTTGATGAAACAAAAATCTACAAATAAAACTGGCTGGAAAAAACAATTCTTTCTACTGAGCAAAATTCAGAACAAATCTTTATCAAAATCACGACATCTGCAGCCTTATAAAACCTCAGAACATGCGTGAAATACATTTTTAGCGGGTACTTTTGTGATACTTTTACTTGAGTATAGAGTCTGTCCTTTTGCTATGTAACAAACCTGAGTCCTTCTCCCACCGCTGATGATGACAAATGTTATAAAACTGTTATTTTTTCACTCGTTTCACACATCACAACGTCTTTAGTTCATGAAAGGTTTAGAAAACTCCTGCACACGTCTCACTCTCGATTCACTTTTACTCACACAACTTTTTGGTCCCTCTGACCTTCCTCAGGTACGATAACAGCTCCTTCCTCTCACCTTTTACAAGTTAAGGGACTGTCTCCTTAAAAAACAGCCACTGCCTGACCCAAAAAAAAAAGTCGCCACCTGGATTTAACTAAGAGAATAGGTCCGAGTTTATAGGTACGAGTCAGATCGAGGTTCATCCACAGTTTGTGCTCGAAGAAGGTCAGCGGAATATACTGAAGGACCAGATTTGTTCTTCCCTGATGGCATATTCCAAGATGACAATGCAGGATTTATTCTCAAATAGTGACAGAGTGGTTCAGGAGCAGGAGACATCATTTTCACTCCTGGATTGACCTCCAAAGAGTCCAGACCTTAACCCCATTGAGAATCTTCGTGATGTGCAGCGTCAGACTCGATCAATGCAACATCTTGGTGAAAAGTTAATGCAACACTGGATGGAAATAAATCTTGTGACATTGCAGAAGCGAAATCGAAACAATGCCACTGCAAATGCGAAGTGTGACCTTTTTTTTTGGCCAGGGAGTGTACATTTACAACTAGACCCCAATGTTCGCGAAAAGTGAGACAGTGTTTGGGAGTTTTCTTAACCTCTCAGATCAAGTGCTTCTCCTCCGACACCTCTCTACACAGAAACCGTCTTTAGTTAACCCAAAAATCCACACAAATGCATCCAAAACTGTCCTCGTTTCCAGCTAAAGATATTAAAAAACACTGCTTATATTTTATTTTGCCAATATCTTTGTTTGCAGATCACCCAGGAAAAAATCGCCTGCCTTCCCAGCCGCTACACCAGCCCCACGCCCAGCGCCATCGACTGCAACCACATCAGGACGTACGGCGATAACGACACTTTTGAGAACCCAGTCGACCCCATCATTGTAGAAGTCAAAGGTCGTAAAAATGACCTGGACATCCACCAGTACGTGTTCGTCAACGCTTACTGCTACACACGCTTTGTCCACTGGTTCGCCAAGTTCTTCCCGTATCTCGTTGTCATTCACACCATGGTCTTTATGGTGGCGAGCAGCTTCTGGTTCAAGTTCCCAGGGACCTCTTCGAAAATTGAACTTTTCGTGTCCATTCTCGGGAAATGCTTCGATTCCCCGTGGACGACGAGGGCCTTGAGTGAAGTTTCCGAGGAGAGAGGCGAGGAAAAACTCGTGAGTTTGAGAAGGAACACTATTTCCAGAGACACTTCAGAGAAAAAACGGGGAGACGAGGAGGAAACGGCGGGGCTTCTTCGCTCCTCGTCGGTCAAGTCTAACCCGGAGAGAAAGGTTCCAGAGCCTCAGTCTACGCTCACGGCTTTGGATAAGAAAGAAGGAGAACAAGCTAAAGCGCTGTTTGAAAAAGTGAAGAAGCTGCGTACCCATGTGGAGGAGGCAGACATCTTGTATGTCATGTACGTGCTGCAAACATCACTAAAAGTCCTGAAGTTTCTATTGGTTATAATCTACACAACGGTGCTAGTTCATAACATTCAGATTGTGGTGCGTTGCAAGGTCCCGCCTGAATTAACGGGTTTTAACATATTCTGCTGTAATCACAACAAAGCTCCTCTTTTCTCCAAACTGGCGTACTGCTACATTTGCTTTGTTGGAGTCTACGGCCTGGTTTGCATCTACACTCTTTACTGGCTCTTCCATCGGCCGCTGAAGGAGTACTCCTTTGAGCAGGTCCGATTTGAGACCGGCATCGGCGACATACCCGATGTGAAAAATGACTTCGCCTTCCTCCTGCATCTCGTGGACCAGTATGACTCTCTGTACTCCAAAAGGTTCGCAGTGTTTTTGTCTGAAGTCAGCGAAAGCCGCTTGTACCACCTCAACCTCAACTACGAGTGGACCGCGAATAAACTGCGGACTCGTTTGGCCAGGAACTCGAGCAACCGGCTGGAACTTCATCTGCCCATGTTGTCTGGACTTCCTGACACAGTCTTTGAGCTTAGCGAGGTGGAAGCGCTCAAACTGGAACAAGTCAAAAATGTCACGTTTCCTCCCAGTGTGGCGAAGCTGGATTCACTACAAGAACTGTCACTCATCTACTGCCCCGCGAAACTCCAACTGCCGGCAATGAACTTCTTCAAAGAGCATTTAAAAGTTCTCCGTTTGGCCTTTGAAACCGTAGAGGAACTGCCTTTGTGGATGTATTCGCTCCACGATCTCGAGGAGTTACATCTAAACGGTCCCTTAAGTAACGAAGTCTCCCGGAGTTCAAGTCTGGACAGTCTACGAGACCTGAAATCCTTAAGGGTCCTCAATCTCCGTTGCAACTTGACCAAAATCCCGACTAGCATTAGCGACGTGGCCTTACAGCTGCAGCGTTTAAGCATCAACAACGAAGGGGGCAAACTCCAAGCTTTAAGCATTCTCAAGAAGTTAAGTAGTCTGGTGTCGTTGGAGTTGGTTAGCTGCGGGTTGGAGCGTATCCCCAGTGCCATTTTTAGCTTGAGTAACCTCCAAGAGTTGGACCTGAAAGAGAACAGACTCACAACAGTGGAGGAGATTCTGAGTTTACAGCACTGCCAGCGTTTAACGACACTCAGACTGTGGCATAACAAAATAACGTACATCCCAGATCACATTAGTAAGCTGCACTCTCTGGAAGTTCTGGACATTAGCTGGAACAAGATACGGAAGCTTCCCTCTCGTCTTTTTTACTGCACCAAGCTCCGGCATCTGGACGTGTCCCACAACCTGCTCACCTCACTACCCTCAGAAGTTGGCATCCTTCAAAGCCTCCAGTTCTTCTCCGCCGCCTTCAACTCCTTGGAGAGCCTCCCGGAAGAGCTGTTCTTGTGTAAAAGACTTCGGACGCTGGCGGTAGCAAGCAACTGCCTGTCGTACCTGAGTCCGAAGGTGGGCAGCCTGACACAGCTCGTGCGGTTGGAGCTGAAAGGAAACCGTTTTGGAGCTTTGCCTGTGGAGCTAAGGGACTGTCCACATCTGTCCCCGAGTTCGATCGTGGCAGAGGACCGGCTTCTGGAGCAGCTGTCCACAGACGAAGAGGCCGAGCAGCCGCAAGATGAAGTCAACGGGGATAATATTAGTCAGTGATTCAAATTCGCCCCCTCACTGGGTTTTAATTAAGTG
Source organism: Periophthalmus modestus (assembly GCA_019594935.1). Lineage (NCBI taxonomy): Eukaryota > Metazoa > Chordata > Actinopteri > Gobiiformes > Gobiidae > Periophthalmus > Periophthalmus modestus. The sequence goes on along the minus strand of JAIEZT010001373.1, from coordinate 31,829,490 downwards.
TAACAGTAGTGGTTTGTAAAGTAGTTTATTTATATACTTTTATTACATTTGTTTTTTTCTATTGGAAGTGTAAGTTTTATTTATATTGAAAGAAGTCGTGGTTATAAGCAGTTTTGGATGTTTGCGTCCGCCGTAATGTGCACTACCAGTCAAAAGTTTGGACATTTGGCCTAAGTTTTGGACACATTCTCGAGTTTTTTTCTTTACTTTTACTACTTTCTACGTTTTATATCCACACAGAAGAATCACATATATGAAGTAAGGTATATGGAATTATGTAGGAAAGAAAAAATGTAAATAACTCAATTAAATATTTTTTAACAAAGCAAAGCGTGGATACTTTGAGGATTTGAAGTAAAGAAAAAAAAGTCTATTTAAATAACTCAACTAAATATATGAAGTAAGATATATCAATTTTGTAGCAAAGAAAAAAAAAATATAAAAACTAAATATTTTTTGATATGTTGAGGATTTGAATATTTAAAAAAAATATATAAAAATGTCTATTTAAATAACCACTAAAAATAGGAAATAAGATATATGGAATTTTGTAGCAAAGAAAAAAAAATATAACAACTAAATATTTTTTAACAAAGCAAAGTCTGGCTATGTTGAAGATTTGAATATTAAAAAATAAATAAAAACATTTAGTCTATTTAATAATTTCTAAAATATTAAACGAGATATATGGAATTTTTTAGCAAAGAAAAAAAAAACAAAGGGTGGCTATGTTGAGGATTGGATTATTTAAAAAAAAAAAAAAAATTAGTCTATTTAAATAACTCTACTAAATGTATGAAGTAAGATATATGGAATTTTGTAGCAAATAAAATAAGTTAAATAACTCATAATATTTTTTTAGATGTATTTTTGATTAAAATCCTCATAATCGCCGCTTTGCTTTGTCCAAAAATATTTAATAGAGTTATTTTCATGTTTTTCTTTACTACATAATTCCATATATTTGATGTGTATAAGTTGTAGAAATCTGTCAAAATTAAAATAAAAAAAACCTTTGACTGAGAGGGCGTGTCCAGACGTTTGACTGGTAGAGCATAAAAGACACAGTAAACAGATTTGTACAGACTTATATTTTTTTCATTGTTATTTTTTCTGTGTTTTTTTTTTTAACGAGTCCGACCACTTTTCTTTCCATAACCTGTGGGTCCGGTTTGAAGCGTCTCGTGTTACTCCCCCAGGCCTGACAAAGTTGAACAAAGCCTCCGAGAAACAGAGCCGTGACTGGACAGTGAGGCTTTCTTTACAAACTCTCAAACGTCTGACTCAGTTTTTGTGTTTAACGGCTCATTTTACACCTTTTTTTCTTTATAATCTTGTTTCCTCATCACAAACAGACCTGGAGTTGTGCTTTTTTTGTTTCATTCACACCTGTTTAGCACAAAAAAACTGCAGATTTAGGCTGAGTTCTTGTCTCAAACAGAAAATGCTCTGCTCCACCTTGTGATGTCATCGTGTGGTGATACAGGAAGTGCTCTGCTGTGTTTTTAAACTCCACACAGCTTCACTAGAATCATTTGGATCATTTCAGTCCGTGGAATTGCTGAAATAAAGGTAAAAAGTACCATAAAAAGTACTTTTTCATAGTTTGGCCAGGCGTGCAAATTGTACTCAGATGCGATTTATATGTGAAATATGCTTTTTTTTTCTTCTTTCTTGTGCATTTTTTGGCTGATGCGACTTATACTCCGAAAAATACAGTAGCTGTTAACTTCAAAACTACCACTTCATGACATCACAAGGTGGGACGGAGCATTTTGAGGTTTGTAGATGTTACAGACTAAAGAGTTAAAGTGTGACTCAAACATGTGAGTGAAACGAAACCCACCTCCTGGTCTGTTTTTGAGGAGAAACAGTGTTAGAACATGACTTAAAGCTCACAACAGTCAGTTTTGTGTAATTTAAGAGCTTTAATGAGACAAGACGACATATGTGATGATGTATAGTTTGCATTTTAACACAAGCGATGGGTCTTATATCACATACTGCCACATGACGACTTAAAGTTAGGCCTATTCTGCCAAATCTTTTCAGCTTTTAACCATGTTTGAAGTTGTTGCTTACTGTGTTTTCTAATTTTTCAGTGATGCACATAGGATTCGGCAGCGTTGCATAGAGATTTTGGTCTAAATGGAACAAAAAAATCCAGTTTTCACTAGTTTGAGCTGCAGCTGTCCATAGAAGGCGGATTTGTTTCTTTTATTAAGTCGTTTTTGATGAATATTACGGTTTAAAATGTCCAAATTATAACCAAAATATGTTTGATTTAATGTTTTTTTTTACTGAAATGTAACAGTTTACTTGAATTTTGATGTTTGTTCAAAGTTTTTAAGTGTCTAGATAGTGTTGGGTTTGCTTTTTTGTTCTTTTCCTGTGCTTTTAACAACAATAACCACAGCCTGTGTGCACAAAGAGCTGCTGCGTCTGTCACATGTCAGATCCGACAGGTTACAGTGCAGGTCGAGCGAGTCTGGGCCTGTGTGAGAACCTGTGCCGCTCTGTGAGGCGTGTTGGGCCGTGGAAATTTCCAAAGACGATGCCAAGTCAATTATTAATAGTTGGAGAATAATTTTGCTGTCTGTGGCTGCGGAGACGTCAATGATCACGACAAAATAAATGCACATGTTTTGTAAAAGACGATCTGCGGAGGTGTTTCATCACATGTGACTCACTTAAATAACTAAATAATCACTCATTACGTGAATTATCAGGGTTTAATTAGTCAGTGTCTACTCAGATTCAGTGTTATCTTACATAAAACTACCCTTTAATTAAAGAATTAACTAAAATCCCTTATGCTGTCGTAAATAGGCTGTTTTCTGCTGTAGTTTTGGGTTTTGAACCAGAAAAAAACGAACCCAAACTGGCTTCGTTTTCAGTTACAGGTGTGTTTCGATTACATAACGATTCCTTGTGATTTGATGATCTATCTTCGCCTTTTGAGCGTAGAAGCAGAGGTCTGTTTGCTGACTCATGTTCCCGTACCTGCTGCAGTCTGTCTCGAACAGAAGAACAAACATTCAGGAAGTGTTTGTGCGAGTAAAGACACACCCGGGTTCGTTCGCTCTGGAGGTAGTGAGCTCGACCTGCTGGTGGCTGAGGAAAGATACTGTATGTCCTCTGAAAACTCATGCAAACCTTACAAAACAAGTGATTTTCTCATGTGTTTCTTGGTTAAACACACTTAGTGGATGTTCTGCAGGCAAATAGCTGAACTGTATCTGCAGTGTGGGCTTGTAAAGTTGGCCAAGCAAACAAAATAGCCATTGTGTCTTGAGAGCTGTGTGCACAAACATTAGCAATCTGTGCCCCCGTTACCTGCAGGTTTAACAATGACGGCCTCTTATTCAGCCCGAGTCTCCGCTCACTTATCTCTGTGACCTTCAGAGCACGTCTCCTCAGGACACATTCTGCAGAGGACCGAGGTGTTCTGCAGGAGAAGAGCATCCTTCAATATCACCTTGGATTAAACGATACAAACTATAGAGTCATTTGCAGAAGTACTCGGCTTTGTTAAGCAGAAGAACAGACGCCAGAGCAGAAAATACACATGTAAAAGTCAAAGTATCACATGAAAAAGCTGCTGAAGTAAAAGTTTTAAAGCATATGTTTAAAACTTCAATATCACCTTGGATTAAACAATATAAATTATAGAGATAATCATGGGTCATTTGCAGAAGTACTCAGCTTTGTTCAGTAGAAGAACAGACACCAGAGCAGAAAATACACATGTAAAAGTCAAAGTATCACGTGAAAAACCTGCTGAAGTAAAAGTATTAAAGCATCTGTTTAAAAATGTACTTAAAGAGCAAAAAGTAACAGGATTTCGTGCAGATTTTGAGTCTTATAAAGCTTCAAATGTGGTGATTTTGATACAGATTTGTGCTGAATTTTGAACAGAAGCTGAATCAGTATTTTTATTTGCTCAATCTACAAACATGTAAAAAATAAACCCTCAGCCTTTTCTGCAGGACTCAAACTATAATAAAAAATACTTTTCAGTCCTGTTCAGAAACATAGTGGAGTAGAAAGTACAGAAACTGCTCTCAAAAAGTATCCACAAAAATGTACTTAAGTGAAGTCCAGATACTAAAAAATCTACTTCACGCACCTGTTTAAAAATGTACTTTAAGAGCAAAAATGAAAAGTATGATGAGGATGAGGATGATGAGGATGATCCAGAGGAGTCATGGGAGAAAGTCATGTGTCAGATGAGACCGAAATAGAACTTTTTGGTCTTATTCCACTCGTCGTGTTTGGAGGAAGAAGAATGATGAGGACCATCCAAAGAACAGCATCCCTCCTGTGAAGCATGAGGGTGGTAGCATCAGGCTCTGGGGTGTTTTTCTGCACATGGGACAGAACGACTGCTCTGTGTTAAGGAGAGGACGACCCGGGACATGTGAGATTCTGGGGAACAACCTCCTTCCCTCAGTTAGAGCGTTGAAGATGGGTCGTGGTCTTCAACATGACAATGACCCGAAGCTCAGCCAGGAGAACCAAGGAGAACCAAGGAGAACCAAGAAGAACCAAGGAGAACCAAGGAGCGGCTCATAAGAAGCAGATCAAGGTTCTGGAGTGGCCCAGTCTCCAGACCTAAACCCAATAGAAAACCTTTGGAGGGAGCTCAAACTCTGTGTTTCTCTGTGACAGCCCAGAAATCTGACTGATGTAGAGAAGATCTGTGTGGAGGAGTGGACCAAAATCCTCCTGCAGTGAGTACAAACCTGGAGAAAAACTACAGGAAACGTTTGACCTCTGTAACTGCAAAGGCGACTGGACCAAATATTAACACATTTTCTCAGGTGTTCAAAGACTTATTTGCAGCAGTAACATACAAATAAATTATTTTAAAAATCATACAATGTGATTTCCAGATGTTTTTTTAGATTAAGTCTCGCACAGTGACATGCTCCTAAGATGAACATTTCAGACCCTCCATGATTCTAAGTGATACTGCTCTCATATGTATTTAAGTAAAAAGTATCCACTTAAAAATGTACTTTTACTTTATTTTTAGGTATCTCTACTTTACCTAAGTGCAGTACTTTTCTACTTTTACTTTGCTCTGTTCCACCACTGATTATTTGCCAGAATAAGAGTTCAGATTTTTAAGATTGTCGTGTCATAAAAGTTTGTTGCCGAAGGATTTTTACAAAGGAAACACTTTTACGATGTGGAAACAGTCACGAGGATCACTACATCCACTTAATGTTCAGTATATTTAAGCTGACACGACATTTTCAGGCTCCATATTTATCTCATGTACATTTGTCTACATTTTCTTTGTAATAAATGAGCAGATTTGCGTTATTTTTGTTGTGTTACAATTAGATTTGACTTCTGTGGATTATATTTGCTTTACTCTGATATGTGTCTGTTCACAAAATGTTTTTATTTTATTTTTATTTGTCAGGGGCCATGTACAAATTCATTAATCTTACAAAAGAAAAGATAATTTGTACCAGATGTGCAGTCCCTGGACAGGTGAACACACATTTCATTACAATTACATTTGAAGAAATCATTAAAATTAGCACCAAAATGTCTCCATGTCCAGTACAATATGTTTCCTACAGTCCAAACACATAAAAATCATTAGGTTTTTAGTGAAACAAATGAACTAGACTGACTCTGACACTGATAAAATGACCAAGCAGGATTATCCCAGTGAACAAAGTCGTTTCAGTATCATCGTTTATCGTTATACTGTTTATCGTAGGACATAATGTGCTTCAAAATGTGGCCTAGTAGGTAACACGGTCCTTACTGAAAAAAACACAAACTTATCATTTCCAAAGAGTTTATTTTGTTTCCATTTTCAAATCGCAAAACTGAAAATCACTTGTTTAAAAAATCTATATAAATAACATTTCAACAAACACATTAAAGTCTATTTACAAACTGGAATATTTAAGGTATTCCACAAATAAATAGGGTTAAAGTTAAGATATGTCTAGTTCAGAGTAACAACTATGCAAAGCAATTGTGCACACCATGTCAAGTTTTGTCAAAATGTAAAAAACACAAAAGGATCCAACTGTTACACAATAGAAATACTACACAACAACTATCTACAAATGTGCTCTCCCATGTTCTAGGGACGTGTATAAGGTGCCTAAATTGCACTGTGCAAAAGAGGTGCCCACTGTAGCCACCATCCACTGAAAATAAGCTGCCAGGATAATATGTTCGGTCACATATTAATGCAGAGCTATTAGCAAAAACATACCTTTACACAGGAATCATTCAAGTCACCAGGATGAGTGAGCGAGTCTGAGGCTAACTGTGGATGTGAGCGAAGAGCAGATCTACCATATCAGGCACGCGGGAGGCTCGGGCCACGTCCACCGCCGTCTGCCCGCTCGTGTTGGCGTGCTTCAAGTCAGATCGAGGAGCCAGGAACGCCACCACGTCTCGATGGCCCTCGCGAATAGCAATGTGTATGGGCAAGGCGCCGTTATTGTCTGCCATGTTCACAGACGCCCCGTGCTCCACCAGGACCTGCAGAGTGTCCAGAAAACCAGTGCGGGCGGCGTCATGGGCTGGGGAGATGCCATATTTGTCCTGGACGTTTGGATTTGCTCCTTTTTGTAACAGCAGACTGGCGACCTTGGGATTTCCCATCATCATGACCTGTACATGAAACCACAAGACACAAAGGAGAGCTATGAAACCAGAATGTTTAGAATAGACATAGAACAAAAGCTCCTCTGTCTGTCGTTGTTCCCTGTCCTGTCATGAACCTGACGCACATGAGTAATCACAAAGTCTAAACTATAACTGCTCTGTCGTTATGTTTTTGTACAGTGAATGTGATAAGACAAAAGTAACAAAGAACAAACACGTGTTCAGCAGTGACCTCAGGCACAGGCCAAAGGTCAGAGCTACTGTGTGTGTTTGAGTAGACAGTAAGACAGAAGACACGACACACACACACATATATACACACACACACACACACACACACACACACATATATATACATATATATCCACACATACACACACACACGTAGAGTGTGATGGTTTAGTTTAAGTGTTGTAATGTCATGATCTGCCTGTTTCAATCACGTGTGAGATAGTGTGACTTGGCGTGACCCGGTGTGACCTGGTGTGTGAGGTGCTGTCAGATGTGACCCGGTGTGACATGGTGTGTGAGGTGGTGAGACCTGGTGTGTGAACTGGTGTGTGAGCTAGTGTGACAGCGTGTGAGCTGGTGTGTAATGGTGTGACTGTGTGACCTGGTGTGTCGTGGTGTGACCTGGTGTGTTGTGGTGTGACCTGGTGTGTTGTGGTGTGACCTGGTGTGTTGTAGTGTGACCTGGTGTGTTGTAGTGTGACCTGGTGTGTTATAGTGTGACCTGGTGTGTTGTAGTGTGACCTGGTGTGTTGTGGTGTGACCTGGTGTGTTGTGTGTGACCTGTGTGTGTGTGGTGTGACCTGGTGTGTGTGGTGTGTGGTGTGTTGTAGTGTGACCTGGTGTTGTGACCTGGTGTGAGATGGAGTGACCTGGTGTATTGTGGTGTGACCTGGTGTGATCTGGTGTGTCCCGCTGTGACCTGGTGTGTTGTGGTGTGAACTGGTGTGAGATAGTGTGCCCTGGTGTGTTATAGTGTGACCTGGTGTGTTGTGGTGTGTCCTGGTGTGTTGTGATGTGACCTGGTGTGTTTTGGTGTGACCTAGTGTATTGTGGTGTGACCTGGTGTGAGATAGTGTGACCTGGTGTGTCCCGCTGTGATCTGGTGTGTCCCGGTCCCTGTGTCTCACCTGCAGAGCCGTTCTTCCAAACTCGTTCCTTGTGTCTGGATTGACACAAGTTGCTGGTGTGTTGTGGTGTGACCTGGTGTGTTGCGGTGTGACCTGGTGTGTTGCGGTGTGACCTGGTGTGTTGTGGTGTGACCTGGTGTGTTGCGGTGTGACCTGGTGTGTTGTGGTGTGACCTGGTGTGTTGTGGTGTGACCTGGTGTGTTGTGGTGTGACCTGGTGTGTCGTGGTGTGTGACCTGGTGTGTCCCGCTGTGACTTGGTGTGAGATAGTGTGACCTGGTGTGAGATAGTGTGACCTGGTGTGATCTGGTGTGTCCCGCTGTGACCTGGTGTGTAGTGGTGTGACCTGGTGTGTCCCGCTGTGATCTGGTGTGTCCTGGTGCCTGTGTCTCACCTGCAGAGCCGTTCTTCCAAACTCGTTCCTTGTGTCTGGATGGACTCGTCCTTCCTCCATCATCCTCTGCACTTCGCTCGTGTTTCCTTTGGCTGCCGCCGCCGTCAAAGCTTTCCCGGCATCCATCTGGCTCAGGACCATTCTCCTCTGCGCAGACACATGTGTAAATATGTGAAGGACAGAAGTGAAGCTAACCCTGCTCTGTCTCCTGTGTCTCCCGTGTCTCCGGGGACAAAGAGACACAGACACAGCAGAATCAGACACGAAGAGACTGAACCTGCGGCGCCATGAAACAGGAGAAAACAGCGGAATGCTCTTTTCTCTTAAAAAAGGACGTGTGGTGTGTGTTGAGTCGTGTTTGTCGGAGGACCGTGTGTGTTAGGATCATGTTCACAGTAGGATCATAAATATTAGTAGAGCATAAACACAGAACTATCATAAACAGAGCTCAAAACCGCAGTGTGTCTCCTCTGAGCCGCGTTTCTGTCTTTATTTCAGTCTTTCTTTCAGTCTTACCTGTCTCTTTGTGTCCTCGCGGTGTCTTCAGGCTTCGTGACCCGTTGCCTCAAAAGTCCAGTATTTTTTAAACCCAAACCGGAGCAGAAGAGTTTATAAACATTAGTGGAGACATTTGCGCGCTGAGCTGTGAGTCTCATACAAACACTGAGGCAAACGGCCGCGGACCAATCACAGCGCGGCACGTGGGAGGGGCTTCTCCATATTTGGACAAAAGGGCGGGGTTACAACTTCGTTTCTACAGTGTCACCGTGGCAACAGCAGGTCTGGACCAATCAGAGCGCGCGGTGCAGAAAGCGGGCGATTCCTGTACGTTGAAGTGTTTCAAAGACTCATTCACATTTCTGACCTTTGGCTCCTGAGCCCGAGAGGAAAAAAGGCGCGTGTGGTGCGTTTGGGCGGAATTTACTCTCTCTGATGTTATGTGACAACAAGAGTGTTAGAAAAAAGAGCTTTATGGAGTTTATGCACAAACAATCACAGAAGATTTACACAAATGCACAGAATTATAAGTGTCTGACATAGACATGGATACTGCATTAGACCTGGTTTAGTCCTGGTTTAGTCCTGGTTTAGTCCTGGTTTAGTCCTGGTTTAGACCTGGTCTAGTCCTGGTTTAGTCCTGGTTTAGTCCTGGTTTAGTCCTGGTTTAGACCTGGTTCAGTCCTGGTTTAGTCCTGGTTTAGACCTGGTTTAGACCTGGTCTAGTCCTGGTTTAGTCCTGGTTTAGTCCTGGTTTAGACCTGGTCTAGTCCTGGTTTAGTCCTGGTTTAGACCTGGTCTAGTCCTGGTTTAGACCTGGTTTAGTCCTGTTTTAGTCCTGGTCTAGTCCTGGTTTAGACCTAGTTTAGTCCTGGTTTAGTCCTGGTTTAGTCCTGGTTTAGTCCTGGTTTAGACCTGGTTTAGTCCTGGTTTAGTCCTGGTTTAGACCTAGTTTAGACCTAGTTTAGTCCTGGTTCAGTCCTGGTTTAGTCCTGGTTTAGTCCAGGTTTAGTCCTGGTTTAGTCCTGGTTTAGACCTGGTTTAGTCCTGGTTTAGTCCTGGTTTAGTAATGGTTTAGTCCTGGTTTAGTTCTGGTTTAGTCCTGGTTTAGACCTGGTTTAGACCTGGTTTAGTCCATGTTCAGTCCTGGTTTAGTCCTGGTTTAGTCCTGGTTTAAACCTGGTTTAGTCCTGGTTTAGTTCTGGTTTAGTAATGGTTTAGACCTGGTTTAGTCCTGGTTTAGACCTGGTTCAGTCCTGGTTTAGTCCTGGTTTAGTCCTGGTTTAGTTCTGGTTTAGTCCTGGTTTATTTCTGGTTTAGTCCTGGTTTAGACCTGGTTTAGTCCTGGTTTAGTCCTGGTTTAGACCTGGTTTAGTCCTGGTTTAGTCCCGGTTTAGTCCCGGTTTAGACCCGGTTTAGTCCTGGTTTAGTCCTGGTTTAGACCCGGTTTAGTCCTGGTTTAGACCTGGTTTAGACCTGGTTTAGACTTAGTTTATAGTCAGATCAAATCAAACATATACAACACACTTCACACATTAAAACACATGAAATATAAAGACTTTTCCTTCAGTCGTTGGTTCTGTAGTGCAGGGGCCTTACAGGGGCCGTGCAGGGGCCTTACAGGGGCCGTGCAGGGGCCTTACAGGGGCCTTACAGGGGCCTTACAGGGGCCGTGCAGGGGCCGTGCAGGGGCCGTGCAGGGGCCGTACAGGGGCGGAGCAGGGGCGGAGCAGGGGCGGTGCAGGGGCGGTGCAGGGGCCGTGCAGGGGCCCTGTGGAGGCTCTGGAGATATAACTTTATTATTACGATTCTACACATTCGTCCTTAACTGATAATCTGGAAAAGAGCAGAATATAACATTAGTGTTGAAGTTTGCTTGTGATTTCGTTGTACTGAAGTGCTCGTACCTCCGCTCTGTGTGATGTAGCGCACCCACGGTAAGGCCTGGTACCCGCTCTTCTCTATAATCTTCATGTATCTGACCTGCGAGTGAACACACAGATTTAAAACAAGAGTATTTCAAAATGCACTGAAGGCACCTGCAGAACCTGAACACACCTGTATCCCCGACACGGTGAAATAGGGGATTTCAAATTTGACAGTGATGGGAGGTTTTCCTTCCAGCTCGTCGTTCTCCACACTGGGCAGACCAAAATGTGCCCTCATCAGGAACTCCTTACCCCCCTAAAAACACACAGGGGTTTACAGACAGATGCACTATAATCACACAGAGTCAATGTCTCACTCACGGGAAAAGACTTGATGGTCCAGACCACTAGATTCTTCTCTGGGACATATTTGGCGTTCCCGGTGCTGGTTTTAAACTTGGGGGAGTCGGCGTCGCTCGGGACAGGGACCCTGACCTCCACATTGTTTGCGACAGACTGTTTTTTGAACTGTCCCTTCGCCTAAAAACACGAACATGTGAAAAGTTAAATACGATATTGGATGATTGGGTTTTTTTTTCTTTTTTTTGGTCTTTATTTCTGTGATGAAAAACTAAAACCAGAGGTGTTGGCTTCACCTTCACCATGATCTCCACTCTGCTGTGAGAAAACTTTTCAATCACTGATTCAATCCATATTAACGGCTTCACCTGAAACGAAAAATACCATTAGACGGAGTGAGAAGATGTTTAAAATACAAAACTTTTTTAGACCTGGTTTAGATCTGGTTTAGTCTTGGTTTAGACCTGGTTTAGTCCTGGTTTAGACCTAGTTTAGTCTTGGTTTAGTCCTGGTTTAGATCTGGTTTAGTCTTGGTTTAGACCTGGTTTAGTCCTGGTTTAGACCTAGTTTAGTCTTGGTTTAGTCCTGGTTTAGATCTGGTTTAGTCTTGGTTTAGACCTGGTTTAGACCTGGTTTAGTCTTGGTTTAGACCTAGTTTAGTCTTGGTTTAGTCCTGGTTTAGATCTGGTTTAGTCTTGGTTTAGACCTGGTTTAGACCTGGTTTAGTCTTGGTTTAGTCCTGGTTTAGTCCCGGTTTAGTCCCGGTTTAGACCTGGTTTAGACCTGGTTTAGTCCCAGTTTAGTCCTGGTTTCGTTCGAGTTTAGTCCTGGTTTAGTCCTGATTTAGTCCTGATTTAGTCCTGGTTTAGTCCTGGTTTAGTTCGAGTTTAGTCCTGGTTTAGTCCTGGTGTAGTTCTGGTTTAGACCTTGTTTAGACCCGATTTAGACCTGGTTTAGTCTTGGTTTGGTCCTTCTTAAGACCTGGTTTAGTCCTGCTTTAGACCTGGTTTAGACCTGGTTTAATCCTGGTTATAATTCAGATTTCTTGAATAAAACTGTGATAAATTCATGTTTTTTTTGTATAAATCTGTGGGACAAATGATTTTTTTGTATAAATCTGTGGGACAAATGATTTTTTTGTATAAATCTGAGGGACAAATGATTTTTTTGTATATAAATCTGTGGGACAAATGATTTTTTAGTATAAATCTGTGGGACAGGGGACACAGGGGACACAGGGGACACTGGGCCTGTCCCGGGTCGATGGGGACGTGTGGTCGCTCTCACTTACACTGTAGTTATGTTATAGTCATAGTGGTAAAAATAAAATGAAACTAACATGTGTGTTAATGCGGTAGGACATGAGTTCAGACTCTCCGTCTGGAGGAATGAACGAAATCGTCCGGTCACTTTCAAACCGCGACAGACGCACACACTGATGGAACTTCACGTCCTCCATCACCACCGTTTTACCCTTGTCTCCTGTGCACAAACAGATCAAAAAAAATCAGAAAAATACATTTAAATGTAAAAAGACCAGAGTGGAACCAATTTAACAAATAAAAAAATAAAAAAAATACATTTAAATACAAAAAGACCAGAGTGGAACCAACTTAACAAATAAAAAAAAAAAAAAAATCATAAAACAAAAAGACCATTTAAAATACAAAAAATCACCAGAAATACAAAAAGAAAAACAGCTTACAAAATTTAAAAAATCATAAAAAATACATTTAAATACAAAAAGACCAGAGTGGAACCAACTTAACAAATTTAAAAAATCATAAAAATACAATTAAATGCAAAAAAAAAAACCCAGAGTGGAACCAACTTAACAAATAAAAAAAATCATAAAAATACATTTAAATACATAAAGACCAGAGTGGAACCAACTTAACAAATTTTAAAAATCATAAAAATATATTTAAAAATCCAGAGTGGAACCAACTTACGTCCAGTCAAAGCAAACAGCACCCGGTCGTTGAGCCCCAGTCGCAGCTCGGGCATCCCGGACAACATGGTCTTTAGTTTAATACTCCCTACGATGTCACTGCTCATCACACTGCCGTTTGCATTCACCTAAAAACAGAGAAGAATACGCATGGAATTAAAAAAAAAAGAAAAAAAAAAAAGCGTGTGTTATCATCACAAACAGACCTGGAGCTGTGTTTTGTTTAATTCATGTTTAACACAAACCCTGGATATTTAGGCGAGTTCTTCTTCTCTCTAACAGGAAACACTCTGTTCCACCTGGTGATGTCATCGTGTGGTACAGAAACTGCTCCACTGTGTTTTTAAACTCCACACACCTTCATTTCTAAGTAATTTGGATCTTTTCAGCCCTGAAACAGCCACTTATCTCAACTGAACTAAAGGTAAAAGGAGCTGTTAAGTTGAAAAAAAACACCACTTGATGTGACATCACAAGGTGGAACAGAGCATTTTGAGCTTTGGAGATGTCACAGACTAATAATAATGAGTGGGAATGAAACAAAACACAACTCCAGGTCTGTTTTTGAGAACAGCATTATAACACGACTGAACGCTCACAAGAGTCAGTTCTGTGAAATATAATGTCGATTTTATGATGATTATTTATGTTTTGACTTGTTTGTTTTGTGATTTTAAAGTCTTTCTTGTTCTTTTTGAATGACTTTGTGTGCAGTGTAAATAAACTTGCCTTACCTTGCCTTGAGGCTGTTGCCATAACGATTACAAATTTAACACAAATCCTTTCAGTTGCATAAAAAATCCATGTAATTGTGCAATTTAATCCCATGAAAAGTATCTACAGTTGTGAATATGATCCAGTTCACATATTCACACGTGATCTCATTTCTGATTTAGACCTGGTTTAGACCCGGTTTAGTCCTGGTTTAGTCCTGGTTTAGACCTGGTTTAGACCTGGTTTAGACCTGGTTTAGTCTGGTTTTAGACCTGGTTTAGTCCTGGTTTAGTCCTGGTTTAGACCTGGTTTAGTCCTGGTTTTAGTCCTGGTTTTTAGACCTGGTTTAGACCTGGTTTAGTCCTGGTTTAGACTGGTGGTTTAGACCTGGTTTAGTCCTGGTTTAGACCTGGTTTAGTCCTGGTTTAGTCCTGGTTTAGTCCTGGTTTAGTAGACCTGGTTTAGACCTGGTTTAGACCTGGTTTAGTCCTGGTTTAGACCTGGTTTAGTCCTGGTTTAGACCTGGTTTAGTCCTGGTTTAGACCTGGTTTAGTCCTAGTTTAGACCTGGTTTAGTCCTGGTTTAGTCCTGGTTTAGACCTGGTTTAGACCTGGTTTAGACCTGGTTTAGTCCTGGTTTAGTCCTGGTTTAGACCTGGTTTAGACCTGGTTTAGACCTGGTTTAGTCCTGGTTTAGACCTGGTTTAGTCCTGGTTTAGACCTGGTTTAGTCCTGGTTTAGACCTGGTTTAGTCCTAGTTTAGACCTGGTTTAGTCCTGGTTTAGACCTGGTTTAGTCCTGGTTTAGTCCTGGTTTAGTCCTGGTTTAGTCCTGGTTTAGACCTGGTTTAGACCTGGTTTAGTCCTGGTTTAGTCCTGGTTTAGTCCTGGTTTAGTCCTGGTTTAGACCTGGTTTAGTCCTGGTTTAGACCTGGTTTAGACCTAGTTTAGACCTGGTTTAGACCTGGTTTAGTCCTGGTTTAGTCCTGGTTTAGTCCTGGTTTAGACCTGGTTTAGTCCTGCTTTAGCCTGGTTTAGTCCTGGTTTAGTCCTGGTTTAGTCCTGGTTTAGTCCTGGTTTAGACCTGGTTTAGTCCTTTAGACCTGGTTTAGTCCTGGTTTAGTCCTGGTTTAGACCTGGTTTAGACCTGGTTTAGTCCTGGTTTAGACCTGGTTTAGTCCTGGTTTAGACCTGGTTTAGACCCGGTTTAGTCCTGGTTTAGTCCTGGTTTAGACCTTGTTTAGACCTGGTTTAGACCTGGTTTAGACCTGGTTTAGTCCTGGTTTAGTCCAGGTTCAGTCCTGGTTTAAAACACGGGTCAGTTCACATACTTCCTGTTCAAACTTGATTTCATTTGAGTTATTTCCTCAAACGTTGGCAGTTTTTATTTTAGATTTTTGTCCCGTGACTCACCAGGACGTTGATACTTTCAATCACATCGATGAAGACCTCGTTCTTTTTGTACTTGATGCCCTCTGACCTCCAGGAGACGGCGTTGGTGACCGTCGTCGGGACTTTGCTCTTGGCGACCTCGAGTTTGGCCCCTTCCTGTGTGATGTACCTGACAAATGTGCAAGTTCATGTTGTAATTTCTTGTTTAAACTGTATTTTCTGACTTTTTTTTGACTCACTCCTGTAGGATTTTCCCGTCTGTCGTCTGCGGGAAACCGAAATCCATCAGCTCATCCAGAAGCTCGTACACAACCACAAAATTGTCCTGGATGCTCTCCTCCTCCAGCTCTTTAAAGTACTCGGTGAACACCTGCACATGAACCACAGCGACTCTAAACACGACTTAGAAACGGATTTTCACACCTCGTTTTTTTACCTCAACTATTTTGTAGAGAAATGAATAAACCAGGGCGGCGTTGGAGTTTTTGTTCGTCGTAGCCACCACTGACAGACGGAGTTAAGGAACAAATCTGCTCCCGAAATGTGAGATTATTATTCAAATGAAAACACAAAAACTCAAAAACTCACTGTCAGTGATAAAAGACGCTTCATGAAACTGGGAAAAATATGACACTTTCTCGAAGGACCTGACTTGAAATTTACATTTAGTCCTGGTTTAGTCCTGGTTTAGACCCGGTTTAGTCCCGGTTTTGTCCTGGTTTAGTCCTGGTTTAGACTTGGTTCAGTCCAGGTTTAGTCCTGCTTTAATCCTGGTTTAGTCCTGGTTTAGTCCTGGTTTAGTCCTGCTTTAATCCTGGTTTAGTCCTGGTTTAGTCCTGCTTTAATCCTGGTTTAGTCCTGGTTTAGTCCTGGTTTAGTCCTGGTTTAGTCCTGCTTTAATCCTGGTTTAGTCCTGCTTTAATCCTGGTTTAGTCCTGGTTTAGTCCTGGTTTAGTCTTGGTTTAGGCCTGCTTTAATCCTGGTTTAGTCCTGCTTTAATCCTGGTTTAGTCCTGGTTTAGTCCTGGTTTAGTCCTGCTTTAATCCTGGTTTAGTCCTGGTTTAGTCCTGGTTTAGTCCTGCTTTAATCCTGGTTTAGTCCTGGTTTAGTCTTGGTTTAGGCCTGCTTTAATCCTGGTTTAGTCCTGGTTTAGTTCTGGCTTAGATCTAACTATGCTGAATGTTTTTGTAGCACATATTCTGTCTGTTTTTTCTGTTTTTTTGGTGTGTTTTTTTTGTTTTTTTGGTCTCTTTTTCTAAATACTTTTCTGTTTTCGTTCTGCTGACTGTGTGTACATGTTTTCAGGTGTGTAAATTCTATTCTATCTATCTATCCATCTATCTATCTTTCTTTCTTTCTTTCTTTCTTTCTTTCTTTCTATCTATCTATCTTTCGGTCTAGAATGTTCTTGAAGAGGATACAGTAGAGGTTGGTGTGTTTGATCCACATGAAGTGAACGTTCCCGTGGGACAGGACGGGGCAGATAAGTCCTTCCTCCTCGTGCTGCATCAGTAACGGCATAAAGTGATCGATCTCCGCCATGTCCACGTCGCCTTTGTAGTTTCTGCAGATCAGCACCTGGGAAAAAGAAAAAACTATGAACGACGAGGCCTTCAGTCCAAACGACGAGGCCTTCAGTCCAAACGACGAGGCCTTCAATCCAAACGACGAGGCCTTCAGTCCAAACCACGAGGCCTTCAGTCCAAACCACGAGGCCTTCAGTCCAAACGACGAGGCCTTCAGTCCAAACGACGAGGTCTTCAGTCCAAACGACGAGGCCTTCAGTCCAAACGACGAGTCCTTCAATCCAAACGACGAGGCCTTCAATCCAAACGACGGGCTTCAATCCAAACGACGAGGCCTTCAGTCCAAACGCGAGGCCTTCAGTCAACACGACGAGGCCTTCAGTCCAAACGACGAGGCCTTCAGTCCAAACGACGAGGCCTTCAGTCCAAACGACGAGGCCTTCAATCCAAACGACGAGGCCTTCAATCCAAACGACGAGGCCTTCAATCCAAACGACGAGGCCCAAACGACGAGGCCTTCAGTCCAAACGACGAGGCCTTCAGTCCAAACGACGAGGCCTTCAATCCAAACGACGAGGCCTTCAATCCAAACGACGAGGCCTTCAATCCAAACGACGAGGCCTTCAATCCAAACGACGAGGCCTTCAATCCAAACGACGAGGCCTTCAATCCAAACGACGAGGCCTTCAGTCCAAACGACGAGGCCTTCAGTCCAAACGACGAGGCCTTCAATCCAAACGACGAGGCCTTCAGTCCAAACGACGAGGCCTTCAGTCCAAACGACGAGGCCTTCAGTCCAAACGACGAGGCCTTCAGTCCAAACGACGACGAGGCCTCACGAGGCCTTCAGTCCAGGCCTTCGACGACGAGGCTTCAGTCCAAAACGACGAGGCCTTCAGTCCAAACGACGGCCTTCAGTCCAAACGAGGCCTTCACCAAGGGCCTTCGGTCCAAACGACGAGGCCTTCAGTCCAAACGACGAGGCCTTCAATCCAAACGACGGGGCCTTCAATCCAAACGACGAGGCCTTCAGTCCAAACGTTTTTGTTTCTGTCCAAACGATTTACTTTCAGTCGAGTAACTATTTCCCCTCAAATGACAAAAGTACAGATACAGAGGGAAATAGTCCAAACGACTGAGTAAAAGTAAAAGTACAGAGACAGAGGTAAAAAGTTAATTGCCCAGTCTGTATCTGTACTTTTAATTTTACTCGAGTCCAAATTTTACCTCGCCTTCAGTGTAAACGACTTTTACTTGAGTAACTTTTCCCCTGTATCTGCACTTTTACTTGAGTAACTTTTTACGGTCCATTTTTACTTTTACTCAAGTAACTTTTTGTTTCTGTCTCTGTACTTTTACTTTAGTAACTTTTTACCTCTGTCTCTGTACTTTTACTTTTACTCGAGTAACTATTTCCCCTCTCAAAGTAAAAGTACAGATACAGAGGGAAATAGTTACTCAAGTAAAAGTAAAAGTACAGAGACAGAGGTAAAAAGTTAATTGCCCTCTGTATCTGTACTTTTACTTTTACTCAAGTAAATTTTACCTCGGTATCTGTACTTTTACTTTTACTTGAGTAACTTTTTCCCTCTGTATCTGTACTTTTACTCGAGTAACTTTTTCCCTCTGTATTTGTACTTTTACTTGAGTACTCAGTTACCTCTTTGTTTCTGTACTTGTACTTTTACTTTAGTAACTTTTTACCAACTGTATCTGTACTTTTACTTTTACTTTACTCGAGTAACTATTTCCCCTCTGTAAGTAAAAGTACTTTTACAGAGGGGAAATAGTTACTAGAGTATCTGTAAAAGTACAGAGACAGAGGTAAAAAGTAATTGCCCTCTCTGTATCTGTACTTTTACTTTTACTTTAGTAAATTTTTTCCCTCGGTATCTGTACTTTTACTTTTACTCGAGTAACTTTTTACCTCTGTATATGTACTTTTACTTTTACTTGAGTAACTTTCTCCCTCTGTATCTGCACTTTTACTTGAGTAACTTTTTACCTCAGTATTTGTACTTTTACTTTTACTCGAGTAAATTTTACCTCGGTATCTGTACTTTTACTTTTACTTGAGTAATTTTTACCTCTGTATTTGTACTTTTACTCGAGTAAATTTTACCTTTGTATCTGTACTTTTACTTGAGTAAATTTCTACCTCTGTATCTGTACTTTTACTTTAACTTGAGTAACTTTCTACCTCTGTATCTGTACTTTTACTCGAGTTGATTTTTTCATTTGATACTTTTACTCGAGTAACTTTTCCCCTCTGCCTCTGTACTTTTACTCGAGTAACAGGCTGCAGTACTTGCTCCACAGCTCCATCTGTCTCTAACCTGATGTACTTGATGTACTTGAGCCTCTCCTTTGTCAAACTCTGCCCTCGGCTCCTTCTCTTTTCTAAACATCTTATTAAACTATTTTCTCCTGATGTAAAATTTCATATAAAAGGTTCAAGTGGAGCCATGTTGCCAGATCTGATCCTCAGATTCATCTAGTTTGAGTCATGAAGCACTTGTAATAAACATAACCAGAGAGTCATTAGTGAATAACAGAGAGAATAACAGAGAGAATAACAGAGAGAATAACAGAGAGAATAACAGAGAGAATAACAGAGAGAACACAGCAGTCCACAGAGTTAAGGACAAAAACGGGGAGTGTGGTCAAGAGAAGTGGAAAAACAATGAGGTTTTGTGTTAAAAAGTAAAACAAACCGGAAGAAGGACTGAAAAAAGAACCAATGAATGAACCTGACGCACGAGCTGATTAATGTTTAACACATGGACCATGGTGTCAGTCCAGTTTAAACCGAAAACAACATTAAAACATTAGATCTAAGTGATAAAAACATGACTTCAGACTGACACAAAGTCAAAAATCTGTATATAAACTGAACCTGGCCCGTGCGTAATGACCTGGCGCGTGCGTTTACCTTCCCCTTCAGGTCCAACACGAAAATGGCAGAAGCAGACATGATGTTTGCACAACGTGTCCACAGTCCACACGTCTGGAAAAGGATCAGTCCAACTTCACACGTTTATCCAGTCAAAAAAACACAAACAAAATGAATTCTCCTCTGTAAGGTGATCTCCAAGGGTCCAGGGCGTCTTTTCCTGGAGCAGCAGTGACGTCATGACGCACAGGTAAAACATTCACCCAAAGGACAGCTCACCTGAACAAAGGGGAGATGCAGTGACTCAGCGTGTCCACAAGGAGGCAGCAGAGATGTAGAAATGACTGAAGAAGACTGGTCCATACAGGGTGACTTTGTGTATTTACAGAGCTTTATAAATGTGTTATAACCTGTATTTAAAGAGCTTTATAAATGTGTTATAACCTGTATTTAAAGAGCTTTATAAATGTGTTATAACCTGTATTTACAGAGCTTTATAAATGTGTTATAACCTGTATTTTGTTATTTAAGTAAAAATAAAGATACCAGGGCAAGTGAAAGTATCACATGAACAAATCTACTTAGTGCCCGGGTGCTGGAGGGTTCATGGGAGTTTGCCCAACCAGTCCTCATGTGTTTTGTGGATCTGGAGAAGGCATTCGATCGTGTCCCTCGTGGTGTCCTTTGGGGGGTGCTCCGGGAGTATGGGGTCCAGGGGACTTTCTAGGTGCAGTCAGGGGCCGGAGGGGGTCTGGTTCAGGGGCTGGAGGGGGTCTGGTTAGGGGGCTGGACTGGGTCTGGTTCAGGGGCCGGAGGGGGTCTGGTTCAGGGGCCGGAGGGGTCTGGTTCAGGGGCCGGAGGGGGTCTGGTTCAGGGGCTGGAGGGGTCTGGTTCAGGGGCTGGAGGGGGTCTAGTTCAGGGGCTGGAGGGGGGTCTGGTTCAGGGGCTGGGGGGTCTGGTTCAGGGGCCGGAGGGGTCTGGTTCAGGGGCTGGAGGGGGTCTGGTTCAGGGGGGAGGGGTCTGGTTCAGGGGCTGGAGGGGGTCTGGTTCGGGAACCACAGGATCTCATCTCTGCTGTTTGCAGATGATGTTGTCCTGATGCTTCTTCGAGCCAGGACCTGCAGCACTGGGGCGGTTTGCAGCCGAGTGTGAAGCGGCTGGGATAAGAATCAACTCCTCCAAATCCGAGGCCATGGCTCTCTACCGGAAAAAAGTGGCTTGCCCTCTCTGCGTGGGTGGAGAGTCTCTGCCTCAAGTGGAGGAGTTCAAGTATCTCGGGGTCTTGTTCTCGAGTGAGCATGAACAAGACCCCGAGATGCGTGAGATTGACATGTTGTGGTGAAGAAGGAGCTGAGCCGAAAGGCAAAGCTCTCGATCAATCTACATTCTACCCTCATCTATGGTCATGAGCTCTGGGTCATGACCGAAAGGACAAGATCGCGGATACAAGAGGCCGAAATGGGTTTCCTCCGCAGAGTGGCTGGGCGCTCCCTTAGAGACAGGGTGAGGAGCTCAGTCACACGGGAGGAGCTCAGGAGTAGAGCCGCTGCTCCTTCACATTGAGAGGAACCAGCTGAAGTGGCTCAGGGCATCTGTTCAGGATGCCCCTGGACGCCTCCCTGGGGAGGTGTTCTGGGCATGTCCCACCGGGAGGAGCCCCAGGGAAGACCCAGGACACTGGAGGGACGATGTCTCTCTGGCCTGGGAACGCCTTGGGGTCCCACGGGAGGAGCTGGAGGACGTTGTCTGGGGGTGAGGAAGTCTGGGAGTCCCTGCTCAGACTGTGCCCCTGCGACCCGGCCCCGGAGAAGCAGATGGATGGAAGAAAGTGTTTAACTACAAGTTTAAATATGTACTTAAAGAGTAAAAGGTAAAAGTACTTCACGTGTATTTTGAGGTCTTATAAAGATTCGATTTAATGTTTTGTTCAATAGAAACAACAAAAAGAAACAATGGAAACAAAACCAAAGCCACTGAACAGGACAGAAGTATGTTTATGTTTTATTATATTTGACTTATTTGAACGACAATAGAAAGGATCACATTTAAAGGAGCTACACAAAAGCTTTTCTTTCTCCTGGTATTCGGCCAAAACTGAGCAGTCACAGGTCACATGGGTTTGTGTCCTTTAATCCACAAAGCTCAAGCACGTGAACATACCACACAAGACCTGCTCTGATCTCGGCCCCATTTACACGGCTCCTTATCAGCCGCGTGGAACGATAACCTGATTACAACGAACCAACACTGCGGCAAAGACCCACTTTAAACACACAACACCCCAGATAAAACCAGTCAACCAGCTCGGATCCAATATAAATGCTCATGGAAATGCTATAGTTCTGTACATTGCATTAAATCTAGTTATTCAAACACATTTAATTGTATTTTTGTTGTTGTTTTCTTGTTTTTTGGAAAGGTTTGCACAGACACAGCTCCCCAAAAACACACCTAAAACATCAATCATTATACATGTCTCACTAAATCACTGCATTGGTCCAAATTTGTGCAGGAAAATAGATAACGATCATATGTGGCAGGGCCGGCTCTAGCTTTCAGGGGCCCTGAACTGAATTTGTCTCAGGGGCCCCTGCAGTGGATGTGTCCTCACTCAACTATTGGCGATTCACATTTAACAACATTATGACTCTGCTCTCGTCATCTCGACTTATTGTATTTGTATTTACAACTGAAACCAGACGTTTACACACACTATATAAAAGACACATACTCACTGTGAGCTGTGAAAGCCTCAGAGAGTCTGTGTCTTTTATACATCTAAACATTCACAGAAGAAGAGCTGATGTCTTATTGTGCAAGAAAAGGTCAACAGTCAAAAGCAGACAACTGAAAAAGCTGATCCACCTCGCTCAGCTCATGTCACTCAGATATATATCCTTTACTTATTATATATATATATCTTATTTTATATATAGAAGGGGTCTCACTCCCAGAAGGGACAATAGCAGACATTGAGGACAGTTACAAGTACCTTGGTATCCCACAAGCAAATGGCAACAAGAGGAAACAAGGAAAGCAGCCACGGCCAAATACCTCAGACGAGTAAGACAAGTCCTAAGGAGTCAGCTCAATGGCAAGAACAAGACCCAGGCAATAAACAGCTTCGCCCTCCCAGTAATCAGATACTCAGCAGGAATCATAAGCCAAAGGAGGAGATACAGACCACAGATGTTAAGACACGAAAGCTCCTGACCTGCATGGTGGGTTCCACCCCAAATCCAGCACCCTGAGACTGTACGAGCCGTAAGGAAGGAGGCCGAGGACTAGTGAGTGTGAGAGCCACAGTCCAGGATGAAACATCCAAGATCCACAAGTACATCCAGGACAAGGCCCCAACAGACGACGTGCTCAGTGAATGTCTCAGACAGTGGAGCAGAGGAAGAGGAGCTGGAGGAACATATGGAAGGACAAGCCCCTGCACTGAAGTGGCTGATATCAAGAAATCCACCAATGGCTTGAGAAAGCTGGACTGAAGGACAGCACAGAGGCTCATCCTGGCTGCACAGGAGCAGGCCTTGAGCACAAGAGCGATAGAGGCCCAGATCTACCACACCAGACAAGACCCAATGTGTAGGCTGTGCAAAGAGGCTCCTGAGACAATCCAGCACATAACTGCAGGTGTAAGATGCTGCAGGGAAAACAAACATGGAGCGGCATAACCAAGTGGAGCCATAGTGACAGAAACATCTGTGCAGAGTACGGACTGGAAACCCCCAGGTCAAGGTGGGAAACACCTCCAAAGGTCGTGGAGAATGATCGAGCCAAGATCCTGTGGGACTTCAGATACAGACTGACAGAATGGTGATAGCGAACCAACCAAGCCTTGTTTCGAATAAAACTTATTATTATGATATTATTTTCAATATAAATGTAAGGGCTCTTGGAAGTCTGCCTGTGGGCTGGACCGGGCCTGATATCTGGCAACCTCGCTCAGCTCAGCCTCATGTCTTGTGACTGACTGAGTTGCTGGTTTCAGGGTCACAAAGGTCGAGCTGCAGAAACAGATACGAGTGAGAGTTTTAGAGATGTGCAAACAGAACAATGACACATGACATCCTGGTCTAAACCAGGACTAAACCAGGTCTAAACCAGGTCTAAACCAGGTCTAAACCAGGACTAAACCAGGTCTAAACCAGGACTAAACCAGGTCTAAACCAGGTCTAAACCAGGTCTAAACCAGGACTAAACCAGGTCTAAACCAGGTCTAAACCAGGACTAAACCAGGTCTAAACCAGGTCTAAACCAGGTCTAAAACCAGGACTAAACCAGGTCTAAACCAGAAAACCAGGTCTAAACCAGGGACTAAACCAGGTCTAAACCAGGTCTAAACCAGGACTAAACCAGGACTAAAACCAGGACTAAACCAGGAGGTCTAAACCAGGACTAAACCAGGTCTAAACCAGGACTAAACCAGGACTAAACCAGGTCTAAACCAGGTCTAAACCAGGACCAGGGACTAAACCAGGTCTAAAAACCAGGACTAAACCAGGTCTAAACCAGGTCTAAACCAGGTCTAAACCAGGTCTAAACCAGGACTTTTTTCAGTATCATGGCCACAGGTCTAAACCAGGTATCTATCAAGTCCTCTGGTAATTTGTGAAGGCCAGGACTAAACCAGGTCTAAACCAGGTCTAAACCAGGTCTAAATCAGGGACTAAACCAGGTCTAAACAGGTCTAAACCAGCGTTGCGAAACCAGGTCTAAACCAGGTCTAAAACCCAGGACTAAACCAGGACTAAACCAGGACTAAACCAGGAGTTTTAAAAACCAGGATTAAACCAGGTCTAAACCAGGACAACCAGGACTAAACCAGGTCTAAACCAGGTCTAAACCAGGTCTAAACCAGGTCTAAACCAGGACTAAAAATCAGGTCTAAACCAGGTCTAAAAACAGGACTAAACCAGGAAACCTAAAAACCAGGTCTAAACCAGGACTAAACAGGACAAACCAGGTCTAAACCAGGACTAAACCAGGACTAAACCAGGTCTAAACCAGGTCTAAACCAGGTCTAAACCAGGGTCTAAACCAGGACTAAACCAGGTCTAAACCAGGTCTAAACCAGGACTAAACCAGGTCTAAACCAGGTCTAAACCTCTGACTCCGTGCTGCTTCACGCCTGTTTCACACGAGTTTCGTTTGTTTGGTCTGGATGTTGCTGAGTGAACATCATATTGTTTTTTCAGTATCATGGCCACAGTTTTGTAACCTGACAGGGGAATATTTATCCTATATCTATCAAGTCCTCTGGTAATTTGTGAAGGCCACTCCTGTTTGCTTACGTCTCAGTGGTGTGAGGTACGACTCCACCTTTCTGTTGCCGTCTGGCCAATGGGACGAGGCGGATGCAAATGTAAAGTGTGAGGCGAGGCAGCGTTGCGACAGGTGTCTTGTGTCACTCAGGTGTTTAGAGAACCATCCTTTGCTTAGTGGGGCTGAGCTCTTAAGCACACTGTCATGCACAAGGATAGTAAACATCCAAGAGTTTTAAAAATGTGTCAGTTTGACAGATGTGACTCGTGCTCACACTTCCAGGTGGGCGTGGATTTGAATGGAATGTGACAATACCAGCTCCACGAGATGTGTCATCCTCCCAAAGGAGCCGTGGATTGTGTGGCTTCAGCTCTGGGTCATTAATATCGAGATAAAAAATCTGTATTGTGATGTTTGTTTGTGTAGAGTGAACATCACACGTCCACTGACCCGGGACTGAACCAGGACTAAACCAGGTCTAAACCAGCTCTAAACCAGGTCTAAACCAGGTCTAAACCAGGTCTAAACCAGCTCTAAACCAGGTCTAAACTATGTCTAAACCAGGACTAAACCAGGACCAAACTAGGTCTAAACCAGGTCTAAACCAGGACTAAACCAGGTCTAAACCAGGTCTAAACCAGGACTAAACCAGGACCAAACTAGGTCTAAACAGGTCTAAACCAGGACTAAACCAGGTCTAAAACCAGGTCTAAACCAGGTCTAAACCAGGTCTAAACCAGACTAAACCAGGACTAAACCAGGACCAAACTAGGTCTAAACCAGGTCTAAATTAGGACTAAACCAGGTCTAAACCAGGTCTAAACCAGGACTAAACTAGGTCTAAACCAGGTTTAAACCAGGACTAAACCAGGACTAAACCAGGTCTAAACCAGGTCTAAACCAGGACTAAACTAGGTCTAAACCAGGTCTAAACCAGGACTAAACCAGGTCTAAACCAGGACTAAACCAGGACTAAACTAGGTCTAAACCTGGACTAAACTAGGACTAAACCAGGACTAAACCAGGACTAAACCAGGTCTAAACCAGGTCTCAACCAGGACTAAACCAGGACTAAAATAGGTGCCCCTATTTTGGACAAACCTGATCCCTTCCAACAGTGAAGAGGATTATTATATAGGATATTGTCATTTGTTCAGCTAAAACAGGAAATTAGCTTGAAAATGTTCATAAGGCAAAAAAAAGTCCCTGAGATTATATCCTCCCACACGTGAGTCGAGATTGGATAATACTACATGTTCTTTTCAGTTTCATTTATACCAACAATCCCAAATTTTGAAACTGTAGTCACCTTCTGCATGTGTAAAACCATCTCACTTTGTTAAAATAAATGTAGTAAGTCTATGTGTAATGTCTCTGGTGCTGCTCTACGTGTAAAACTATTCATAATGTATAATCAAACTAACAAAAGTGAAACAAAAGAGTCTCAAATACAACAGTTTATTTCCACAAAAGAAGCAACAGAGAACAGCAAGGTAACATGGGCAGCTAAAACCTTAAATAAATATTCGTATCGTGGTCCATCTAATAAACGTTTTCCTGAAATGAGCTGCAAAACTTCAATATATCCAGGCACAGTTCGGTGTATGTACAAGAGTAAACGAACAAATTTTAATAAATAAAACTATTTACACGTATTTTGATTACAAATATAAAAGGCCACATCTCAAGTTTACAATATATACAAAGACATTATGTACAGAGCAAACGCAAATACCTTCATAAGATTCAGAACAGACTCTTCAGATTTTCTTCATTTTGGTCCAAGCAGCAGCCAGTTAAGAGTAAACAGATTTGGTTTTCCTCCACCAAAATTATGCACATGTAAAACGTCAAAATGGCTTAAAGATTGTGAAGGTTGTGTAGTAACAGGTCGGCTCAGTGGGGTGTTGCAGTTCTGAAGGCACACGGCGCTTGCATAAGGCTTTTCGGAGCGAACACGAGCAACAGAATTTAATAAATATCTAAAACTTCAAGAGCAGTACAGTGACGTCGGCCTTCGTCGTGAAAATTGCACTTCTTCCCCTTAAAATCGACAAACCTGAGTGTGTTTTCTTCAGTATCGACATCAGAAGCCGCAGATTGAGGTCAGCTGGCGAGTTTTTTTTCTTCTTTCTAAGCAGCGCTCGAAGAAAATGGCTTCTTCATTTGTATCGACCGAGACCGACTTACGCCACGTCCATGTCCTCCATACTCAGCATCGTTCTCTGCACGAAAACCAACGAAATCAGCAGAAGTTCAAGATATTTCCAAGTGAATATATAGTTTTTATCTTTACCTCGGGATAGACGTAGCCCTGTGAAGTGTTTTGGCAAATATGAACCTCGTCCTCGGTCGTTTTCTGGTAAACCGGGTTGATAAAATGGATGGTGTTGGTGTTCTTCAGACGCCAGTTTCTCCACAGCAGCACGGCGCCAAAGACCAGCAGCGACATGACCACTGCAAAGAACGCACGGATGTGAGAGCCGGTTCAATCTGTATCGACTTGTAAAGCCATTTTGAAACTTACAGATGGGTACGACCACGTAAACGGCGACAGGGTGGGACGACTCATCTTCGGTCGGAGCTCCAGACAGTTGGTTAGTCCCTGAACAAGCAGAAAACACAAAATAAACCTCAAATCCTTCAAAGATATTTCATTTTATCACTGAAAATGAAAGTGTCTTGTACTTTGAGCAGTTGCGACAGGCACAGGCGCAGCTGAAGTTGAAGTTGTGGGTTTGGGTGGAGCTGTAGTAGTAGTTGTAGTTGTAGTAGTAGTAGTAGTAGTAGTAGTAGTTGGCTGCTTCGGAGCTTGAGTAGTGGGAGCTTTAGGTGGAGGTGCAGGAGCGGTCACAGGAGGGTTAACTGGACCAAAAACATGAAGATTAACAGATTTGCATTTTGTTTTATGGTTTTATTGTTGATTCGTCTTACCTCCAGCGCACTTCCTTTCATCGGCCGCCATGGTCATGTGATCTGGGCAGGCGCACGTGTACCGGGGAGAGCGGTCGTTGATGCGAGGGGCA
Source organism: Periophthalmus modestus (assembly GCA_019594935.1). Lineage (NCBI taxonomy): Eukaryota > Metazoa > Chordata > Actinopteri > Gobiiformes > Gobiidae > Periophthalmus > Periophthalmus modestus. The sequence continues at coordinate 31,801,813 of JAIEZT010001373.1, read as the reverse complement.
GGGAGGCAGAGGAACTCACAGCCTCCATTTCCGCTTTTGTTCGTTTGGCACCAGTTTGTTCCTGCACAAAAAAAAGAGGAAAGTGAACGACATGAGTGAACTTCAATGCAAAGAAACTAAGTTATCACAAATCCAAAGACCGTTTTAGTTAAAAAGTTACAGCTGACAGAGCGACTGGCTGTAAATTAACCCACAAAAGCCACGTGACATGTGACAAGCTGGAAAAGCCCCGTGTTCTGAGGACGGTGCATGAAACTTACTGTTCAATTCAATCCAAGTTTATTTTTATAGCTACAACTTCACAAACATGGAAAAAGAGCAATAAAACACCAAGATATCCTGTGTAGATAGTGTTAAATACCAGGGAGAAGAGGTGGGTTTTCAGTCTAGTCTTAAACTGTGTTAAAGACTGAAAATCTGACAGGCAGAGGGCGCTGTTCCAGAGTCTGGGCACTGCCACAGAAAAGCCTCCGTCACCTCTGGTTTTGAGCCTGGCTTTGGGCACAGCTGACCTCTGACCTCAGGGCTCTGGGTGGAGTTTAGAGCTGCAGTGACTCCCTCAGATAAAGAGGAGCCATAGAGAGCAGACAGGAGCCGTAGGAGCCAGAGTGCAGACAGGAGCCATAGAGAGCAGACAGGAGACAGGAGCCATAGAGACAGGAGCCAGGGAGCCATAGAGTAGAGAGCAGACAGGAGCCATAGAGCGCAGACAGGAGCCACAGAGTGCAGACAGGAGCAGACAGAGTAGCAGACAGGAGCCATAGAGAGCAGACAGGAGCCATAGAGAGCAGACAGGAGCCATAGAGAGCAGACAGGAGCCATAGAGAGCAGACAGGAGCCATAGAGAGCAGACAGGAGCCATAGAGTGCAGACAGGAGCCATAGAGTGCAGACAGGAGCCATAGAGAGCAGACAGGAGCCATAGAGTGCAGACAGGAGCCATAGAGAGCAGACAGGAGCCATAGAGCTCAGACAGGAGCCATAGAGTGCAGACAGGAGCCATAGAGAGCAGACAGGAGCCATAAAGAGCAGACAGAGAGTCATAGAGAGCAGACAGGGGCCATAGAGCACAGACAGGAGCCATAGAGAGCAGACAGGAGCCATAGAGAGCAGACAGGAGCCATAGAGAGCAGACAGGAGCCATAGAGTGCAGACAGGAGCCATAGAGTGCAGACAGGAGCCATAGAGTGCAGACAGGAGCCATAGAGTGCAGACAGGAGCCATAGAGAGCAGACGGGAGCCATAGAGAGCAGCAGGACAGGAGCCATAGAGCGCAGACAGGAGCCATAGAGAGCGGACAGGAGCCATAGAGAGCAGACAGGAGCCACAGAGAGCAGACAGGAGCTATAGAGTGCAGACAGCCATAGAGCCATAGAGAGCAGACAGACAGGAGCCAAAGAGTGTAGACAGGAGCCAAAGAGTGTAGACAGGAGCCATAGAGAGCAGACAGGAGCCATAGAGAGCAGACAGGAGCCAAAGAGTACAGATGTGTTCAGGAAATTCCTACTTTTTTCTCAACTATAACAATAAAAACATACTAGTAAAGTGCTCATGGTCTGGCTGAAGTTATAAAAGTATTTTCAGTGTAAAATACAATGTTAAAATCCCGTAAACTCAATTTGATGCAATGAACAAGGTTTGAGAAGCTGGAAAACGCTAATTTAGGTCATTAATTAGCAGGATTTTATACAGTGGAGTCTTTATAGATATTCAAACGCACCATTAGTCTGCTTGAGCTGGTGATAGACGACGATGTCTTCCACATGGTTCAGATCTTTTGCCAGCTCCGTGATGTCTCCGCCGCTCAGACGATTGGCACTGTACACGGCAGCGTTTGTGGTGTCAGTCCAGAAAACTTTCTCCTGCAAAATTTAAACAATACATATTTTTAATTCCACATATCCTGGTGTTTCAATAAAATATTCATGAGTAAAACATTTTATCTTTAATATAAGAGACGAGAGCACAGCATTTCATATCGAATTCAAAATGTTATTGATTTTGTTTAAATATGTGGCTCCTGTGTGCGCTCTACGGCTCCTGTGTGCGCTCTATCGCTCCTGTGTGCGCTCTACGGCTCGTGTGCGCGCTCTACGGCTCCTGTGCGCGCTCTACGGCTCCTGTGCGCGCTCTACGGCTCCTGTGCGCGCTCTACGGCTCCTGTGCGCGCTCTACGGCTCCTGTGCGCGCTCTACGGCTCGTGTGTGCGCTCTATCGCTCTCCTGTGTGCTCTACGCTCTATCGCTCCTGTGTGCTCTCTCTCGCGCTCCTGTGTGCGCTCTACGGCTCCTGTGTGCGCTCTACGGCTCCTGTGTGCGCTCTACGGCTCCTGTGTGCACTTTATGGGTCCTCTAGACTATGGAACAGCGCCCTCTGCCTGTCAGATTCTCAGTCTTTAATGTAGTTTAAGACACTGAAAACCCACCTCTTCTCCCTGACATTTAACACTAATCTTGGTGTTTTATTGATCTTTTCTCGTGTAGATTTGTTTTTTGTTCACTTTTACCTGAAGCGCTTTCGTCAGCTGAAGTTGTGCGATTCAAACAAACTTGTACGAATAACAGTTATCGGCCTAATGAATAAAAATGTAAGACAAACCTCAAAAACAGCCAGGGACACGGGATGTGCGAGGTGCTTCTCATCGATGATCAGAGTGTGCCGGGACCCTCCGCTGACGTCCACGCTGGACAGAGTGTGCATCTTGGAGTCGACCCAGTACAAACGCTGATTCACCATGTCTGTTTGGAGAGATTAAAATCAGCCGTGTTCTCATTATGCATGTCCGCTCCGGCTAATGTGCTTGTATTTACCGAGAGTGATGCCGTTGGGCCACATAATATTGTCAGTCACTATGGCAACGCGGGCCGCTCCATTCAACCCGCTCTTCTCTATTTTAGCCTCCTCGCCCCAGTCAGTCCAGTACATGAAGCTAAACAAAGCACAAACGCTATTAAAATCAATGCACAAAAGCACCTTATAACACATTAAGACTATAAACTGCAACGATCTGCCATTTTGTGTTTAGTTTTGTTGTAGCTGCTTTTATATGTGACACTTTGGTGTTGCTATGCCGACAGGTGGATGTGAAGAGTCTGTGTGAAAATAAACCACCAGAAGAACTTTGTCGTGCTTCTTCCTCACACACTCACTTATTGACAGGGTCCACGGTGATGGCTCTGGGCTTCTCCAACTTCTCCGAGATCAGCGTCTTCCTCTTGCTTCCGTCGGTCGTCGCCACGGAGATAGTTTTCAAATCGCTGTCCGTCCAGTAGATGTTCCCGTGGATCCAGTCGACGGCGATTCCCTCTGGGGCTTCGACGCCGCTGCCGATCACGACGGTGTGGGTGGAGGAGTCGCCTGCAGTTTCTAAATTCGTGCTGCGGGATAAAATGTTTTGTTATGTTGTGTGACGCAAAAAAAAAAAGACATGCAATCCTAATTTGGTTATGTTCTGACCACGGATAAAGCGTTCGGCTCCAGTCAAATGAATCTCATCGAGGCTAGAGCAGTTATAGCGGCGTGTTGGAGACGTTTTGTCGATTTGTAATTTTGAATGCACGTATCATAGCAACCAAAGAGCCAATCCCGAGCGAGGGTTGAAAGGAACGCCCCTTATTGGTTTGATTGACAGCATCACTAAGCGTTCACCCTGCTGATTTAGAAAGGAGCGGGCGCTTAGCAAAAAGACGCAGAAAAAGACGAAGAATCAGGATCAGATCATTCATGGATCAGACCTGAGGGATTACATGGACATCTTCTCAAGAAATACAGGTCGACCGCCGTCAAACTGGTAAAAGAGCTGGAAAATATGGCCAAGAAATTAGCTGAGAATAAGAATCACTCACGGTTTAAGCTCAGATGTCGACAGAATCAGTTAATACCCAAGATCTAACAGAAGAAAGCACTTGAACCAGGGCAGAGAGCAGCTTAACTCGGCGCAACCTCAGGAAAATGTCTGGCCGTAGAATCGGCCATTTGCATTTTCTTATTGATAAAGCAGGGTAGCCAAGAAATAGCTCAGAGGATCTATAATTCTTCGTCTTTTACTATGGATCAGACCTGGACGACTGAGGGACACAGACGTCTGTTATTAAGGTTTAAATCTTGATTTACAGACACAAAAGTGAAATAAAAACCCCAGGATCATGTAGAGGGTTAATACGAACATTTAAGACCAGAATGACGAGTCTGCAGCAGCAGGGACAGAGAGAGGGGAGTGACAGTTTTTCAATAGAAAGTGAATTGGAGCGAGAGAGAATGAAAAAATAAACAAGAGAAGAAAAAAGAGACTCAACCCTGAAAGTGAAAGTCACTGAAAAGTAGTTTTAACTTCATAACTAATAACTTTACTCATTCATTTTACCTGCTCTATAATAAAACTTTAGCTCAGTGTAACCGCCCCGAGCTCTGATCATTGTTTTATTCCTGTTTTTTGCTTTGTACCATGTTTATTTATCATTTTCTTGTCTGTTTCTTTCAAAAGGAGCCAAGTTGAAGCAGAAAATGTTCCAAGTTTTTAAGCGTTTGTGGTAAATTTCACAATTTCTTTCTTTCTTATTGCACAAATTTTTTATTGACACTTTATTCTTATTGCACGGATTTTTATTCTTATTTAAATGACTTTTTATTCTTATTCTTAAATTTCTATCCTGTGGTTGTGGCATCTGTTAACTAAGAGAATTTCCCTTCGGGGATCAATAAAAGTGATTCTGATTCTGATTCAATTTTCAGTTGTTTCTTCATTTCGTTTTGATTAGATTTTTTTTTTACTTAGGATTTGCTCTAAAAGTCTTAAGTAAAACAGCGTGTATATAATATTTATGTGTGTGATATTGTTAATTATAGCTAGAAAAATTAAGTAAGTTAAGTAAGCCAGGGTTGTCAAAAGTATTGAAAATCAGATACTAATCGATACTAAAACTAGTGTCTCCTGCATGTTTCTGTCTCTTGTCAAGTCCTGTTATGTTTTGTACTGTGCCGTTTCTTTTTTCTCATAAAACTGGAGTCGATTGAGCCTGAAGTGCAGCCCATGCGCACTTCCTATTTGGATCGGGGAGGCTAACTATGGAATTAAGTACACGTCCCACACACGAAGCTCATTATGGCTCGTTTTGTACCAGGTATCTGACATAACTCAAATTCATTTACCTGTATATTTTCTTTAGCGCGAGGTCGGACCAAAAAACGGTCTTTGCTGGTATGTTCACATCCAGAGCGACTGCATTCTTGAGCTCTGGGATGAGGCGTATGTACTCGCTGCGGTCCGCCGTCATCACCCTCAGCTCGTGTCGACTGGTGAAGTACAACATGGGGGCAGATCCTGGATAAGAGCAGCAGAGCCGGTTCGTGAGTGTTTTTTTTTTAAACAAAGAAATCGTGTTTAATTTAAGCAAATAAGTCAAGCATTACCGGCCACAGCTTTGCATGTTCCAGTCGCGGGGTCAGTCTCATAGCCCTGCTCACAGTCGCACCTGTAGCCACCGTCCATGTTTATACAGATCTGGCTGCAGGTGTCGGGCACGGCGCACTCGTCGATATCTGGAGTTAGAATCAAAAATATCGGTTAGACGGAGAACTTTTCCTCATGTAAAACTCTTGACGTTCGCTCTGTACCTTCACACGTCTTCTTGTCCGGTTTAAGCCTGTATCCGACGCTGCAGGAACAGTTGAATCCGAGCGTCAAATCGTTGCAAATGTGGGAACAGCCGCCATTTTTGTCGGCGCATTCGTTTAAACCTGCGGAAATCAGCACCCATTTTGTTAAAAGGTTGAATATTTCGCAATTTGTGAGATTCAAGCCCTGTTAGAACATCGTTACCTCCTCAAAAACAGACCTGAAGTCGTGTTTTCTTTCATTCACATGAGCTTGTCTACATCAAAACGCTCTGTTCCACCTTGTGATGTCATGAAGTGGTAGTTTTCAAGTTAGAAGCTACTTTTTACCTTTTGTTTAGAAGAGTTTGAGGGATTAAAGAGATTCCAGGACGGCACATTTTCACATGATTCTAGTGAAGGTGTGTGGAGTTTAAAAACACAGCGGGGCACTTCCTGTATTACCACATGATGACATCACAAGGTGGAACAGAGTGTTTTCAGTTTGAGAGAAGAACCGAGTGTAAATCTGCAGGGTTTGTGTGTTAAAACGAGCATGAATGAAACAAAAACACAACTCCAGGTCTGTTTGTGATGAGGAAACCTTATAATAGATCAGAAAGTAGTGTAATATGTGCACTTTAACGTGAATAATCATAAGTCAGGACAAATCTATACATATAAAAAGCACATACCGCACTCCGCTGGTTCATCAGACCCGTCCTTGCAGTCAGCCGTGGCGTCACACACTTTCTCAGCGCTGATACACTCTCCATTTTTACATTTAAACTTGGTGGGGCCTTCACAGTCGTTTTCTACGAACAGAAGCACACGTTAGTTACACCACAATGCAAATATTAATAACTCAAAAGGGCTTAAGAGGTAATTAAACTTCAAAATCACCTATTTCACATCCAGCTTCGTCACTTTGGTCCCTGCAGTCGAACACACGGTTGCACTGACGGCTGCCGTGGATGCACGCTCCATCGCCGCACTGGAACTGATCCCGGCGACACGTGGGCCGAGCTACGACAGGAAAATACGAGATGTTAAAACGATATACAGCGTTTAAAAGTGCTGTTTTTACATATGAAAGTTGAATAAGTATAATCTTTGGTAGGGGATGGATATGATGTGCAAGAGACAAATCAAATGGACAATTTTGACAAGACACGGGAGAAATGGAAATGTGATATTGTGCTTAAGAAGGTCAGAATATGACTGATCTGTTGCTGTGTTTGTGAGTTTTTATTTATGTGAAAGAAAATTCTTGAAAAAAATAAAAATAAAATAAAATAATAATATAATAATAATGGAAAATTCTTGAAAAAAAAAAAAAAAAAAGACTAATAATAATATAATAATGGAAAACTCTTGAAAAAAAAAAATAAACAATAATAATATAATAATAAATAATAATGGAAAATTCTTGAAAAAAAAAGTAATAATGGAAAATAATATAATAATAAAATTCTTGAAAAATAAATAAAACAACAATAATAATGGAAAACTCTTGAAAAAAAAAAAAAGAATAAAATAATATAATGGAAAAAATTCTTGAAAAAAAAAACAAATAAATATAATATAATAATAATAATATAATGGAAAATTCTTGAAAAAAAAAAAAAAAAAAGTAAAATGGAAAATTCTTGAAAAAAATAAAATAATAATATAATTAAAAAATAATAATAAATCTAAAAATAAAATAAAACACATAAAACTTGTAGACAATAGGGATATTTCAACACATTTGCTAAAACTATCTAAAGCATTTAAAATAGTTGTTTTCAGATGAGCAAATTTGAAAATAAAATAAAACAAACTTGGTAAGTAGTAATTGGTCACATTTTTATACAGCGCTTTTCCACCTTCAAGTCAAAGCTCTTTACATCAAGGAACCAGTCACACATTCATATACCCGAGTACACAGACACTGGGGGCGAGGGGGGTTAAGTGTCTTGCCCAAGAACACAACAACAGTATTCATCTGTGGGAGCTGGAATCGCACCGACAACCTGTGGGTCAGTGGATCTGATCTCAACCAATGTAGAGAATAAAGACATTTCAACACATTTTACTGTCAGTTCTGTTTTGTGCTGTACTGGAGGTTCACGGAGGCACGATTTAGCACATTTTACCAACATGAAATACTTTTGTGCAGTTATTAACGATGATCATGACCCTCGCTCGAATATCAAGATGTTCATTTTGGTCTTTATCATCCCCAAAACAACAATAACATCTTAAATATTCCTTAAATCTACAGAGTTTGTGGTTCAGATGTGGGTGACTTACTGCAGTTGAGCTCGTCTGATTCGTCATCACAGTCAGGGCTGTTGTCGCAGCGCCATATCCTGTGAATACACTCCCCGTTGGCGCACTGGAACTGGTGTGGGCCGCACTGCACCGGCTTCTTTTCCACTTCTTGTCCTGCGCACGTCTGGGGCCACTCGTCGGAGCCGTCGGCGCAGTCTGCATCCCCGTCACATCGCCATAGCAACGGGACGCACACCGAGTTGTTGCACTGGAAGGCGTTGGGGCTGCACGTCGGGGCGGGACAGGAAACCTCGTCAGAACCGTCGCTGCAGTCTGCGTCTTTGTCACACACGAACGATTTGGATATGCACTGTCCATTTCCGCACTGGAACTCGTCGTCTTTGCATTTTTTGGCAGCTGGAAACAAAAAAGTGAATAAAAATAACTATGAGCGTGTTTAAGTATTTATTTAAAGGTCCTATATTACACAAAACTAACTGTTGTGAGGTTTTAGTCATGTTTTAATGCTGTTATCTTCTCAAAAACAGAGCTGGAGTTGTGTTTTGTTTCATTCACATGTTTGAGTAACACTTTATTATTATTCTGTACAAGCTCAAAACGCTCTGTTCCCCCTTGTGATGTCATCAAGTGGTAGTTTTCAAGTTAACATCTACTTTTTTTTACCTTTCGTTCAGTTGAAATTGGCAATTCCAGACTCCAACTCAGAGGTTTACTTTGCTAGAACAAAATTTGACAATCAATGCATTACTAGCAGCTGCCAAAAAATTGTAATATGCCGTTGGAAGTCTGTTACCACGACGACGGGAAAGGGGGAAGTGACAAAACCAGATGTAAAATGGTAAAACTAAAGTTATAATTTATTTAAAAGGAATGTTAAAGCAAAAACTAACAAAAAGAGGCTTTGAACAGAGTAAAATTTCAAACTGTAACTAAAAACTTCAGCGAACTACAACAAAAAACAAAGGAAAAGAGGTACTCTAGGAGGACAAAACGTGAATACAAAAGAGCTAAACTTTCGACAAACGTGACTTTAATCTGACTCTGAAAGGGCGGCTTTTATCCTACCGAGAATTTATTCAGCCGGAGCTTTCTGCTGCTTGGGATGGACGGAGCAAAAGCCAAAAACATTTCCTGCTGGTCTAACTTTCTAACCAACACAGAGATCTGAATATGTGGATCAATCTGTCAAACTGGAAAAAATATAATCAGACTGTAGCGTGTAAAGCTGCAGATGAGATCAATACTTGAATAAAAAGACTTTTGAGAGAAGAACTCAGCCTAAATCTGCAGGTTTGTGTGTTAAAAATGTGTGAATGAAGCAAAAAAACACAACTCCAGGTCTGTTTGTGATGAGGAAACATTATAACACAGATCAGAAAATTGTGTAATATCCTTTAACGGTAATATAAGACTTTTACTGAACATACTGCAGTCTTTCTCATCCGCTCCGTTCTTGCAGTCCGCTCTCCCGTCGCAGTGCCAGCTTTCCGGGATGCACTGGTTCAAAGGGAGGCCACAGTTGAACTCTGATTGTGAGCAGTTCTTGTTTGCTGTAATCATAAAAAGAAAAACGTGAGTCATACCCAACAAATGAGACTGTAAACCTGACCAATCATTAACCAGGAGCACATGAGAGGAAGTCATTTAGTCAAATCTACAAAACACAGCATCGACATTAATGCGGCATTGTTATTTTAGTTGATCCGAGCGGAGTACACACCGCACATGGCCGGCCGCTCGTCGGTACCGTCGCCGCAGTCGTCTCTTCCGTCACAGATCCACCTCAGCGTCACACACCTCCCGTTATCACACCGCAGCTGGTTTGAACGACAGGCGTTTGCAGAATCTGCCAGAAAATAAAACATAAACAGATTATTGTATTTTCTGGAGTATAAGTCAAAAAACATGTATTTCACATATAAATCGCATCTGAGTATAAGTCGCCCCTGAATATAAGCCAAAAAGTACATAATAATGAAGAAAAAAACATATATTTCACATATAAATCACATCTGAGTACAAGTCGCCCCTGAATATAAGCCAAAAAATACATAATAATGAAGAAAAAAACACATATTTTACATATAAATCACATCTGAGTATAAGTCGCCCCTGAACATAAGCCAAAAAATGCATAATAATGAAGAAAAAAAACATATATTTCACTTATAAATCGCATCTGAGTATAAGTCGCCCCTGAATACAAGCCAAAAAATGCATAATAATGAAGAAAAAAGAACTTATATATCACATATAAATCACATCTGAGTACAAGTCGCCCCTGAATATAAGCCAAAAAAGTACATAATAATGAAGAAAAAAAACATATATTTCACATATAAATCACATCTGAGTACAAGTCGCCCCTGAATATAAGCCAAAAAATACATAATAATGAAGAAAAAAACACATATTTTACATATAAATCGCATCTGAGTATAAGTCGCCCCTGAACATAAGCCAAAAAATGCATAATAATGAAGAAAAAAACATATATTTCACTTATAAATCGCATCTGAGTATAAGTCGCCCCTGAATATAAGCCAAAATATGCATAATAATGAAGAAAAGAACTTATATATCACATATAAATCACATCTGAGTACAAGTCGCCCCTGAATATAAGCCAAAAAATACATAATAATGAAGAAAAAAACACATATTTCACATATAAATCACATCTGAGCATTAATCGGACTGGAATATAAGCCAAAATATGCATAGTAACAAAAAAACAACAACATATAATTCACATTTAATTGCATTTGAGTATAGGTCGCGCTGAAATACAAGTCACCAGCCAAAAAATGCAGAATAATAAAGAAAATAATATATATTTCACATTTAATCGCATCTGAATATAAGTCGCCTCTGAATATAAGCCACAAAATACATAATAATGAAGAAAAAAACATATTTCACATATAAATCACATCTGAGTATAAGTCGCAGCCCCGTCTAAACTATGAAAAAAACTGCGACTTTCTAATTACAGTGAAATACGTTTTTTTATAGATAATTATTAACATTTCTTCATACTTGGATGTTACGTAACAGGGCTTCAAACATACAGTTTTGCCTTTTTGTTTAAACCAAGGCTCGGATTACGATTTACTATTAATGAACAGGCTCCAGTGACACAAACCGGAGACACACAGACCCAGTGTCCTCCCAGGGTTAATGTTCTACTAAAAATTACACATACAACAAGGATTCAGTCGATAAACAGTGGTGCTGGGTGTGAACGTGAAGATAACAGTGTTTGTTTCCCGGCCTGGACAAAAATAGGTCCTGTTTTAATCAAAAGGAGATATTAAATGTTCAGTCAAGCTCCGGGTTCTTCTGCTTTCTCCAAAAAGACATGTTTATACACCACAAAGAGCGTTTTATATGTTTGATTTTGTGAATATAATGATGCTGTACTGGATGGTAACGAAGTACAGGAAGTAAAGTACTTAGTAAGCACTTTTTACTTTTATTTCACTACATTTGAGAGCAGTATCTGTACTTTTTGCTCTACTTTTTATATGATTTAAGGGGTTATTTTTGAACATATTCGAGGAAACATCCTGACTAAAGTTTACGAGTTCAAGCTTCGGAAAATAAATACACAAAATTCATAAGAAAAGTTAAGAAATTGATTCGTATTGGTGCTGTTGATCAAAATATGTGTCATTTTTCAACCAATATCACTACATTTACGCTTTAACAAATGAACAAAACTTACATTTTAAACAGGTGCTTTAATACTTTAACTTAACTAGATTTTTTCATGTGATACTCTAACTTTTGACCTCTGAGTACTTCATCCACTGTTGTAATGACGCGGTTCACCATTTCTCTTTTTTAACGCAGACGTTCGGTCAAACACTTCCACCTCTTGTATATTTGTGGTGAAGTGTTCAGAATAACCAGAAGACTTGTATTTCCTCTTCAAAGGTGATGAAAAATTAAAGAGTGCATGACTTGTGATCGAATTATGATCATTTTTTTGCCACCCGCCCACTTTATATTGTGAAGAAATCGAGTATAATGAAGATTGCTCCAGTTGTTTTTTAAATTTGCTGTATAAATAAACTTTTGTGGGTCACTTTTTAGCGTCTGAGCTTCATCCTGGAGCAGCTGTGACTTAGCAATCCACCAGCTTAAGTAAAACAATCTCTAAATTAACTCTAAAATGCCCCATGTGAAGGAACAGCCTGTCCCGGGACCGGCTTTACAGGTGCTGACGTCAGAGCTCGTTCCGCAGGTGGATGCTCTGTGCCAACACCTGAGCATTGTTCTTTGTGATGCATGACCTAGGGCCCGAGGAGGTGACAGAGTATCTCTTTAAGACAATACACAGGGAGGAGTTGCACATCACACCACTAGTTTCTGATTGGTCCCAGAGAGGCATTTCCCTACCACAGCGTCACCATAGAAACCAAAAGGCCCAGCGTGGACAGACAGTGAGCAATTGTGAAAGATGATGATGACAACCTGCCACATCGTGAAACACAATTGCACAAAATTGATTTCTGTAATTGTAGTACAGTTCAGTACAGTTTTGTGTAATCCCAGAATCCCCAAACACAGCACATTCGCTGACACACTCGATGACACACACATTCCTCACTGAGACTTTCCAAAGCAGACTCCCGGCTTCTGAAGTGGAAGTGAGCAGCGTTTATGAGCCAACACATTTTCTCTCAATGACGGAAAAAGGCTTTTTTTCCCCCAGAGTAAGAGGCGAGATACAGTTTAAAGTGGGTTAATTCTTCTAACCACTGTGACCTTTAACGTCATGAGCTGAAAATGAAGAGTTGAAACAGAAAATGTCTCAAAATAACCACACTGTGCCTGAATGAGTAAAAGCATTTTTCATTTCCAGAGTCGTCATGTGTTTTATAGAGAATTATCCTTCCTGACTTAAACTTTTACTCACTGCTCTGTCCGGCAGAGGTGCACAGGATACCAGACATTCTTACTCACTATAAACAGGTGCGGTTTACTGAATCACACCCTGAAGTCTTACTGAGGTTGATCTAATCAGATGAATAAAAGTAGTCTTACAACCTCCACGTGTTTTGAATGGATGAATGTGGAGCTTAGACCCAAGAAGAAAGACGTCACTATTATTGCTATTACTATTATTATTACTATTATGCTTTGTCATTGCTGCTTACCAACAGTTGTCTTTTTATCAAACATACAGGGAGAGCTTAGATGCTGGAGGAGTTCAGGAGGTTGGCTCGTTATGGCAGTATAAACACAGCTAAACCCTGACTAATGAAAAAGTCACTGTTTTTTCCTTGTTGCATGTCATGTTGTATGTTCATTTGTGCAGATTATTCAGCCATTTTGATTATCTTTACTATACTGTTATAGCCAGTCATAACAAATACACTGGCTGTATACATTTTAAATATAGCCCATACTCGCTCCCGTTGTGGCATACCTAGGATTGGGTTTCTATCTATTTATTTAATTTTATTTATTTTACTTATTAAAATGTATTTATTAATTTTTTAAAATTAATTTAATTTAAATTTAATTTTAATTATTATTATTTTATTCTCCTTTTTCTACATTGATGAGGTGACATTAAACCCACTTTCCTAACAAATTTTGAGGAGCTAAAACGGCTTCACTCTAAAACTTTTGTGCAGTAGACATAAGTGATTTTTTCTTTTACTTTGAGCAGTTTAAAAGTGTTATCATTGCGGCTTCAGTCTGGTAGAATATTCTAACCACACCCATCGCCGTCAGCCGGCTGCTCCTGTCACTTTAAGAGCCCCATAGTTCCTGCTTCGCTCTGACGTCACCGGCGGAATGGCAGGATGTGATTGGCTGCGCGGCGCACTTCCGGGAAACCTAACCAGCCAATCACAGCGCGGTCCGAAGATTCCATTCATTGATATAGGAAACGTCAAAACCGCGCAGCTCCCGAGCATGTTTTGCATTATTTGCATTAATAAGCATAGAGATCAGGTTAATTAGGTCATATATAAATAAATAAGCCTCTTTAAAATAAAAATGAAAACCTAAATTGTCGGTTCAACTGGGAGTCAACGTTTTAATATTAACACCGTATAATCAACTTTAAAGCAGTCTATAAAAGCTGGATTCTTACCTGCCACACTCTGTAACAGCATCAGCAGGCAGCACAGGGGCAGTGTGCCAAGTCCTGTCCGTGTCCCAAACATCTTCCACTTCATTCGGTGCCAAAAAACTCCACAGAGACGAGGAACTAGTGATGCGCGAGGTTTCACAGTGGAAAGACTGCACGAAACTGCGAACTGGGAGAGGTTTTCTACTAGGAAGCTGCGGGAGGGCGGTGCTAAGCGGTGGTCTGATATTTTAAATTAGATGAGAGCCCTGGTTGGTCGAGGGGAGGAGCTGTGTTCCCGTGCCTAAAGGTTCCTCCTGGTTTCTGGTGTCTTTAGGCCTTGTAAATGTGATGTATCATTGTTGGATGTTTGATAATTCCACATTAAATCAGTAAGAGTGTCTTAAAAATAGAAATAACCCCAATGAAAACACACAATTTCATTATTTCAAGGGTGAAACTATATATTTTAGAATTGGTAGATGATTTTAAAATAAATTAATCTAGTAATACATTCATTTTATTTCACAGGCAGGAGAAATTGTTTTGCATATTTACACGAGTTCCCTCTTTAGCCATATTGTTCCCATATGTATTTATAGCTGGTCACGTGTGTCTGGCATTATAATGGGAGGACTGGTTGACCTGTTGCTCTATTTGGCCATTGTTCCATCACATTCCAGTATAAGTCACACTGGTGGATATATTTAGCCGAATGAGACTTGATGAAGTCCACAAAACTCTGCTTGACTTGTGTGTAAACGAAGGCCCCGCTCACTACTACAGGAGGCATTTGGAGAATCCTGACGAAGCGGCAGGGTTGCATATTGATGTGCACTTGTCACTCGTGTCTCTGTGTCTCTGTGTGTGAGCGAGCGCTGTGCAGAGCTGTAACACTTCAGTAATGAGTCACAGATGGCTTGTACATCTATTACATTTAGTGCAGTGAGTAACACCCTTGACTGATTTACAAGTGCTGCATTCGAGGATGTTCTGTCTCCTCATTAAACAGATAATGTAACGATGCTCGTCCTCGTGTTCTGCTCCACTAACGGCACAGTTAAGTGGTTTCATGTTATTCACCCACCACAGTTTCACTTTTCATTTCTCAGTCTGTATGAAGCATTTGTCTGATGTTTGTGTTGTTATATTAAACATTTCTTGTTTTAATCATACACAGATGAACCATGTATCAGGGAAATGTTTTATCAATGAACAGTGAATGTCAGGATGTTCCAAGGATGTTTTGTAATCATGATAGCAAAACTGTATCATGGAAACAATATGATAAGTCTTAGGTATCATCTCTCTAAAATACAACAACCATTTAAACAGATGTCTGTGTGATCCCTCAGGTCTGAGCCACAGCAAAAGACGAAGTTTAAATCGCCCAGTTACAGATTAAAAATTTGTCTTTTGCCATTTAATTACATTTGAATTATAGATGTGTACTGTAAACATGTTTGTGCAACGAAAACCTTCATGACATTTGATACAGATGTGTGTTTATAGCTTAGGTTCTCAGAAAAGGCTCAAAGCCAGAAGCCAGAAAGGTGTTTTTAAGGTCAGGAAACTGTGGCCAGCGATTTCTCAAAGTGTCTATGTGAAAACTCAGCATCAACACCGGCCTCAAGTCAGCGACCCCACACCGTCTGCAGCCCGCACAGCTTCACCCTGTGTCCGCATATGCCCCCGCTGAGTAAACTGAGCCGCTGTGCACATCCACAGAGGCACACTTATATTTATATTTTCATCTGAACTTTTACTAAGTTAAAAAATAAGGAAGTACAGTTCGAATGTTTAAAATTATGCAAGTAATCGTCATTGTGCAGTGAATGAAGTGGTTTTATCTGATGTTTAACACGCGAACACCTTAAACTGTATAAAGAACATTATATATATAGTCTATGGTGGACAGTTTCACCCACTTTGACCATCTCAATCCAAACTTTTTGCCCCTACATGTCACAGTGGAGCGAAGCCTCTTCATCAGCACACACAGTTCAAATGTTTAAAAGCTAAAGCACCATAGTAAGTATTAAGAGTGATGATTATTACAATAGATAGAACTGACTATAGCTCAGGAACAAGCTGTTATGTGCCAGCAGTGTCATGACTCCTCTTAGTGGTGAACAAAGGCATTACAGATTAAAGACAATGGGATAAATGAAGATCCGGGTAAATCGTTTACTAAATCGTTGAGCTTTAATACACTTGAGCTGCAGCAACATTAACACACTACTACATAACACACAGATATAAATATGTGGAGAAAAAGTACGCTTTGGTTGTATGCTCTTTTCTCTAAACGTCTAAGGACTAAAGTACAGTGCCAAAGGAGCGCCGCACACGTGCAATGGCATTTTCTACAAAGTACAATAAAATATCCACCAGCACAGAGGCACGGGGCCGTCACAGAGAGAGGAGGAGCCGCCGTCTCTCTGCTCCTTTTCTTCAAACTCAAACAATAAAAAGTGCTCATTTACACTGAACACTTCTGAAACACAAAATCACCACACGACAGGGAAGCAGTTAAACTTACAGCACTCAGTAATGAAATGTGATAATTCTACAATCAGCAGTTTGGGGTTGAATAGTGAGAAGCAGCAGCAGCAAAGTGACTCGTCTTAAACAGTACCAGACTCTATTTACAGAATAATAAATAAGGATCCACCCCAAACACATTCAAATCAAGTTACTCAACTGCTCCTTAGAATCAGGGAAACCACAGGCCACATTTCCAAGTCAAACAGTGAGCGCTGGTCACAAATACGCACTGTACACACACTTCAGTGATTACAGCAGCAGCTAGACGGTAGTGTTGCAACAAACTGCCGCCAACGCCACCAACGCCGCCGCTGCCGTGGTGAAGCGGGAGCAAAAACACTGTTGATGTCATAGTAACAGAAGTTCTGGATATGAACACAGCAACACTACCCTGTGTGGAGCATCCCTTCATATTTTGGTCGAAGAAGAAGTGTGTGAGGAACTACTAATAACAAAAAAAATAATATCACTACTGAAAAACAGGGAAAACAGGAAAACGTGGTTGTAATCGTTTGAGTAAACACTGATTTAAACGATTCATTTACACGATCAGGAACAGCTTTAGCAGCAGGGTTTGACGTTAGCTCCTCGATAATCTCATAAAACGACAATTTGTAGAAGTGGGATCATGATCTCACTTCAGAGTAGAGTGATCAGTGAAGTGATCTGATGTTTAATAGACACCACAGACTGTATAAAGAGCGTTAAATATACAGTCTATGGTGGACACTTTGACCCACTTTGACCATCTGAATCCAAACTTTTCACCTCCACATGTGACATCGGAGCTTAGGCCTCTTCATCAGTGGCACTGGGGGTCCTCTCCTTTAAGAAGAAATACATGTTTGTTGTTAAAGAGGTAAAAAAAGACTTAAAATCCTCCTGTGAGATGTGCGTACCTCTTCTTGCTCTTCATCGGAGTCGTCATCACTGACCACAGGCTTGGCTCGCGTTCGTCCCTGGTCGCCGGCTGCGTCCTTTTCCTTTGTCTGCTCCTTTTTCTTTCCTTCCCAGGCGGATCTTGACCTTCACTGAACGAGCTAAGGTTTAATAACATCACAGTTAAACAAAGCTGACTGTTAAGGTTACACAAGTACAATCTGGAGTTTTTGGCGTCTGACCTTCTGATTCTGACCCCTCGTCCTGGTCTTCCTCGTCTTCCTCACTGTCCTCTCCCTCGCTCTCCTCCTCCTTCTCGATTTTCTGTCTCAGGCTCGTGAACACGGACTGAAGAACGATCGAGTCTTCGTAAATCTGGATAAAAATGAAAAGGTGACATCAAAACAGTAATTACAGATAAAAGAAAATGACTCGTGAAGATTAAAGCATCAAGTGAGACGCTTTGAGTGACATTTAAAAAGTGGGTCAGTCTGAAAATAGCAAAACAAAGGTGGGAACTACACTTCCTCTCACTAAAAACATCTCATTTACATAAAAAGCCTGTGACTGTCACGATAATGAATCTGGAAGGAAACGCGGTAAAAAGTCCTGTACTTGAGTAGAATTTTTAGATATCTGTACTTCACTTTTGAGTAAATTTTACAGTGCATACTTTTTTACTTTTACTTCAGTAAATTTGAGAGTATCTGTACTTACTTTCACTCTCCTTACTACTTTTCATATAATTTGAGGGGTTATTTTTACCATGTTCGTGGAAACGTCCTGACAAAAGTTTTCGGGTTCAGGATTCGGTTTTGAGCAAAACAAAAATACATAAAATTCATACGAAAAGTTAAGAAATAGATTCATATTGTTGCTGTGACCAAAATATGTGTCATTTTTAATCAATATCACTACATTTACACTTTAACAAAGGAAAAAAACTTGTGTGAAATACTTTCGAAGTACAGTTTTAAACAGGTACTTCAAAACTTTTACTTAAGTTGATAGTTTTCATGTGGTACTTTTACTCAGTAACATTTTACCTCTGTATCAAAAGCAAGTAAAATAAATGTACAAAACTGACACAAAACCCAGGAGCAGATTTACACCACAAAACTATTTTAAATCTACAATATAAAAAAAAATCATGAGCTGCAATAAATAAACAGCAGAATGACTAAATGACTAAATACCAGGACTAAACCAGGACTAAACCAGGACTAAACCAGGACTAAACCTGGTTTAAACCAGGACTAAACCGGACTAAACCAGGACTAAACCAGGACTAAACTAGGACTAAACGAGGACTAAACCTGGTTTAAACCAGGACTAAACCGGACTAAACCAGGACTAAACCAGGACTAAACCAGGACTAAACCAGGACTAAACGAGGACTAAACCTGGTTTAAACCAGGACTAAACCGGACTAAACCAGGACTAAACCAGGACTAAACCAGGACTGAACATGGAATAAACCAGGACTAAACCAGGACTAAACCAGGACTAAACCAGGACTAAACCAGGTTTAAACCAGGACTAAACCAGGACTAAACCAGGTCTAAACCAGGTCTAAATCAGGTCTAAACCAGGACTAAACCAGGTTTAAACCAGGACTAAACCAGGACTGAACATGGACTAAATCAGGAGTAAATCAGGAGTAAACCAGGACAAAACCAGGTCTAAACCAGGTCTAAAAACCAGGACTAAACCAGGACTAAACCAGGTCTAAACCAGGACTAAACCAGGACTAAACCAGGTCTAAACCAGGACTAAACATAGGTAATCACTGTTTCAGTTTTGTGCAGTTAAAACCTGGAACATTCCTGAAAATGTGACTCAGGCCTCTATTTTGACGATGTTTAAATCCAGGCTCAGACGGTTCTGTTTCGCTGCTTGTGACTAAAAGGGTTTTATTCTGCCTCTTCTCTTTTAATGTTAATTTTATGATGATTATTATTGTATTGTGACTTTATCTTTCTTATTCTGTAAAACACTTTGAATCACTTTGCGTATGACGTGTGCTGTACACATAAACTCGCCTTGCCAAAAATATTCTGTTCTAGCTTTAGTATAAAGAACAATACTCGCGACAGGCCTGGATAAAACTGCGTGTTCATAAAGTAGAAGTATTTGGTTCTCACAAGTGAACCTTCCAAATTGAAGGTTTGAGCGTTTTGAAACAGCAGCATGACGTCTCTCTCCAGGTCCCCCAGAGTGCGGTAGCGATGGCTCTTGATCCTCTCCTACAATTTCAAGCAGATTTTGATGAATGTTTTCTTATGAATAAATAAAGTTGTCAATTTAAAATGCACCTTTATCTTCCTGAAGTCCACAGGTTTGCGTATAAGTTCGTAATACTCCGGCAGCTCTTTGCGAGAAGGAAGCTGGATGAAGACTTCGCTGAG
The DNA here is from genome assembly GCA_019594935.1 of Periophthalmus modestus. Lineage (NCBI taxonomy): Eukaryota > Metazoa > Chordata > Actinopteri > Gobiiformes > Gobiidae > Periophthalmus > Periophthalmus modestus. The sequence continues at coordinate 31,782,023 of JAIEZT010001373.1, read as the reverse complement.
CTGACGTCCGCTCGTACTGAGGAAGAGGACATCATCAGAACCTCATTAAAAAGTCTTATTCCTGAGAAAATGGACAAGACAAAATACTGAAGTCTCATCGTCAAAGAGGAGAACTATCACTACCTGTCTTTGTACTTGATGACCGCGTCCACGATCTTCTTCATCTTCTTGGTGAGAGCGGGCGGATTGGGAGAGAGCTTCTCGACAGGCGGCCTCCCCCTCTTCCTCTGCCTCTTACACTCATCGTCTTTGTCCCCTCGGCCCCGGCTCCCAGACGAGGACGGTCCGGACAGGTCGGGGTCATGGTCTCTCTTCCTTTTGCGGGTTGTTTTTTTATGTTTTACCTCCTCCTCCACCTCGTCCAGAGTGCCTTCCTCTATTGCCTGTGATAAAACAGTCCCTTAAACAAAGACAAAAAGGAGGATTTTATAATTGTATTTGAACTATGACCTTGAGCCACTGTTTTTCTGTGAGTGAGTCGCTGTAGTCCACTTCCTTTCTCTGCCTGGAGCCTCTTCCAAACATCTTCTCCTCCTCTTCCTCGTAGGTGAGCCGCTCCACCTCAGCGTCGTCCTTCATGATCCAGGTGGGCAGCTCGTCTTCCTCCATCAGCCGAGGTTTACGCCGAGGGTTACGCGCTTCCTCTCTGCGCCGGTCAAGGTCCATGCGCTGGAGTGGAAAAGACAGACACAGTGTAAAGAACGATCTTTATCTTTATTTATGCAGGGAGAGCCCAGGGAGAGCACTCAGTCTCTCCTTTTCATGAGCGCCCTGAACAGACACAAACATTTACACGTTACAGTGCATTTACAGTACATTCTTTTGACTTACCATAAACAGGTCAAACTCTCCTCACTTCGAGCGATCATCTGGTTGACCGTCTCATCGTCTGGCACTTCGTCCTCCTCCTGAATACAGTAAACACACATTGGCAGCAGAGTATAAGAAAGCACCGTTTCAAATGGTGTGTATGGTGGGTGCACGCACACACATTCATGCGGAGACACTGTTCCTGACCCCAGACCTCGTCTTGTTCCTCATGCTCCAGAATGGCCTGGAGGAAGGCCCTGCGCTCGTGGCTGGAGGACTTCTGATCGAACATGCCGGCTTGGATCACCTTTTGGTCCACATTCAGTTTGTATTTGGCAGCAGCTAAAATCTTTTCCTCCACACTGTTGACAGTGCAGAGGCGCAGGACACGCACCTCGTTCTGTTGACCAATTCTATGGGCCCTGTCCTGGGCCTGCAGATCCTGAACAACACATCACCAGAGGCAAAGGTAAAACAGTTTTACTCACAATCTGTCAGAATGTAATCAAATGTAGTTTATGGGTTCATCAGAACCTGGTGTGGGTTCCAGTCAGAGTCGAATATAATGACAGTGTCGGCAGACTGCAGGTTGAGGCCCAGGCCTCCAGCTCTGGTGCTCAGGAGGAAGATGAAATACTCAGACTCTGGGTCATTAAAAGTCTTCAGCAGCATCCCTCTGTCCTCAGCCTTTGTGGTTCCTACAAAAGAAACACAGTTTATCAGAAGAACTCACATTCATACTGAGGATATTTAATATATATATTTATTATATAAAATGAAGTCTCCTCACCATCAAGGCGCAGATACTTGAAGGTGCGATAGGCAAAGTAGTCCTCCATGATGGTCATCAGAGAGGTCATCTGACAGAACAGCAGCACCTTGTGGTTTGTGGCTCTGAGTTTTGGGAGGATTCGATCCAGCACCTCAAACTTTCCAGAAGCTCGGTACAGATCAGGTCTGGATTCAAGAAAACAGAGTAAAAATAAAACGAAACAAGTACAAAGAAGAACAAAGCTCTTCAGAGACTTACCCCTGCACGATCCCACCTGAGAATCCTAAATGTTCAGAAAAGGACTCCTACAAAACAGGGACGATTTACTGTGTGTTCAAAATGTTCAGTCTAATCAAATCTAACAACAAATACTCGAGTTAACCTTGGTCTAATCAGTCAGTCTGAGCCTTACCTCTATCTGCTGGAACATATACGGGTGGTTACAAATCTTGCGGAGCTGCATTATAGTATTCATCAAGGTCTTTGTTCCACCTTTGCCCTGCACAGCACAAAGAAGCACAGGATAAAAGAGGAATTTAAACCAACTTAACTAATAAAGGAAAAAACGTGCACTACCAGCCAAACGTTTGGACACTCCCTCTGATCCATTCACTGTTTTTATTTCATTATTTTTACTACTTTCTACATTTTATACGCAGACAGAAGACATCACATATATGAAGCAAGATGTATGGAATTATGTAGGAAAGAAAAAAAGTGAAATAACTAATCATTTTTCAACAAAGGAAAGCAATTTGTAGAGTTATTTAATGTTTAATGTAACCAGGACTAAATCAGGACTAGACCAGGACTAAACCAGGACTAAACCAGGTACTAAACCCGGACCAAACCAGGACTAAACCAGGACTAGACCAAGACTAAACCAGAACTAGATCAGGATGAAACCTGTCACGATCCACGTGTTCCTGTGTCTTGTTTTGTCTGTTCCTGTGTGCGTCCTGTGCACCCCCCCCCCCCCTCCCTTGCCTGCCTGACTTTGGAGCTGGGCCAGAATCCCGGCTCCTCCCGTGCTTACCTGCAGCCCATCAGGGCACTCAACACCACCTGCCGGGGATAAGAGGACCGAGAGCCAGACACTCGGGGTCAGATCGTCCGCGTGTCTACCGTGAATACTCCAGCTCAGTTCTGTTTTTTGCCTGTTGCCTGTTTCCCGCACTCATTTGGACTTTTTGCTCTTCCAGAATCCCGCTCCCTGCTTATCCAGCTCCATTGTCTCTGCTCCGTCCTGGACCCAGCTCTCTACTCTGGTATCGTTGCCTCACTTCACCTGTTCACATTCGTGTCCCCGGATCCTGGCACTCACCCTGCTTTCTACTCCAAGAGAGAGACTCTACCATCATTGTTGCACCTTGTTTTTTTTTACTTTTGTAAATAAACACTGTAAACAGCCTTTACGACAGAACGATCTGGCCAACATGGACCAAGCCGACTCGGGGTCGGACGCTGCGCCAGGCTTTTTCACACCACGGAGTAATTATTGGACAACATGATCAATCAATCCCTGACCTGCTGGAGCAAAACCAGACTCTCACTCAACAGGTCAGTCAGCTCTCCACTCAACTGTCTGCACTGCTCGCTCCAGCACCTACTGTTCCCTCCGGGGTCGAGGGACACGGATCCGGACCCCTTCCCCAGTCAGCTCAGCCTGTGCCGCAGATTCCTTTTCCAGTGCCAGTCTATGTTTCGGCAGTGCCCCGCCCGCTTTACTTCGGATGCTGCTGTGGTCTACTCCGGGGTAAGGCACTTCAGTGGCTGAGGCACGATTTGCTGATGTGACTCTAGACACCGTGGATTTTAATGACTTAGTGACTGATTTCAAACTTGTATTCGACCACCTGCATTATCAGGTGGACGCGGCTTCCCGTCTATTAAATCTGACCCAGGGCTCACGATCGGTGGCGGATTATACTATCGATTTTTGGACTTATGCCGCCGAATTAGACTGAACGGACAGCGCTTTCTGAGCTGTTTTCCTACGTGGATTAAATGAGCAATTACAGGATGAACTAGTTTCCCGGGATGAGCCTCCCGATCTCAGAACACTTATCACTTTGGCTAATCGGATCGATAATAGGCTTCAGTACTGACAAATGTTTAATGTAACCAGGACTAAATCAGGACTAGACCAGGACAAAACCAAGACCTAATCCAGGACTAAACCAGGTTTAAACCGGGACTAAACCAGGACTAAACCTGTTGAATCAGTGTTTGCGTTTTGTGCAGTTAAAACCTTCCTGAAGATGTGAGACAGGCTGTACAAATAAACTTTTTTTTTGCTTGCCTTATCAATTTCCTTCGTAATATTTTTTTGGACTCTCTGAATATTGTCTGTACTCACTTTCTTGTCTTTCTCAGATCCGTCTGTCAGCAGGACGCCCTTGGCCTGCATGTGCCGATACAGCACCCTCTGGAGGGACGACATGTCGCATTTGATCACATACTCCACCTGAAAGAGACAAACATTAGAATCTGAATCAAAACACCCAAAACTGAGAGAGGGCAGTTTGAACCAAAAACCTGCCTTCTCTGGAAGCTGTGCCTCCACTTCTTTTTTTAATCTGCGCAACAAGAACGGCCGGAGAACTTTGTGGAGACGACGGATGATCAGAATAGTCTCCTCTTCATTCAGGTCCACCTGGTGGCAAAAACAAGTAATGCAGTTTAAGACAAATGATGGCACGATGATTACAATTTCAACCTCAAAATGTGACAGATGGAACAATACATTATGGGGTTCAATATTTACCATGTGTACAGTTTTTTTGCAATATTAGATTTTTTCCCATAATGTAAGATTTGAGCTGTAGAGGTTTGAGTAAATAAATCCTCAGGCCTCATTCTGCTATTAATGTGTTGCAGTTCAGAAGTTTTAATGTACTGTCTGTTTTAAAAAGTTTTTTGGGATTATTTTGCATTGTTATTGTATCAGTGGCATCGTTTATCAAATAGTAAAGTACTGTACATAAGTAGAATTTTTATGTATCTGTACTTTACTTAAGTTCATTTTACGGTGGCTACTTTTTACTTTTCAGACCAGTTGAGCAATGTAGTTGAGCAGAAAGTACAGATACTTGCTCTCAAATGTAGTGACATAAAAGTAAAAAGTACTTTTCATATGATTTGAGGGGTTATTTTTACCACGTTCGTAGAAATATCCTGACTAAAGTTTAAGAGTTCAAGCTTCGACTTTGAGGAAAACAAAAATAAATACACAAAATTCAGAAGAAAAGTTTAGAAATCGATTCGTATCATTTCTGTTGATCAAAATTTCGCATTTTTCAACCAATATCACTAAATTTAACACTAACAAATGTGTGAAATACTTTTACTTTTTACTATTAAAGTACATGTTTAAACAGGTACTTAAATACTTTTACTAAGGTCATTTTTTTCATGTGATACTTTCACTTGAGTAACTTTTTACCTTTGCATCTGTTCTTTTACTTTTACTTAAATAACAAAATGATCTTGAACTGCTGAGCAACAGCCCCCCCTCCTGGACATCGACTTACACTTAGCACATCATAATTTGTACTATTATTTATTTGATTATATTTGTATGTGCCTCTCTTTATCTTATTATTTATCTATTTTATACCTTTTTTATATACTTTGTGGGCAGCAAAGTAAGAGTTTAATTGTACAGGGAGACGTGTTTTTTTTCTGTGTGCACATGACAATAAAAGCTTTGAATCTTTGAAATTGAGCACTTCACCCCCCACTGTCTGACTGTTTATCGCATCATCTCTTTACCAATATATCGTACTTTAAAAACTTGTTATCATGACAGGACTAAATACCACAAGCAGAGTATTTTTGTACCTTCTCTCCCGTCATGGCAAAGGGGGCATTGAACCACTGCTCAAAGGTGCTGCAGCTCTTGAAGATGGTGGGCAGGAGGAAGTTGAGCAGGGCCCAGAGCTCAGGCAGCTTGTTTTGCAGCGGCGTGCCCGTCAGGAGCACCCGGCGGGGGGCCAGGTAGTGGGTGTTCAGGACCTGGGTCAGTTTACAGTGGTGGTTCTTCATACGGTGTCCCTCATCCACAACCATGTACTTCCATCGGATCTAAACGAGAACAAAGACGAAAAGTGAACATAACAAATCCTCCAGAAGCCACTACTACAGGTAGATGCTGTTAGCCAAAAACCTTGTATCTCAACAGAATTTTAAAGTCCGTTAAATAAATGGACCATTTAAGACCTGTAATAACCATAGACTGTGTAAAGAAGTGGACTAAGTGGAGTGTAACGTCACCCACAGCGTTTGACTCGAGTCAAATGAAGCTCATCGAGGCAGGAGCAGTTATACGAGCGAATCTGGAGCCGAATTCCACAGTTACAGACATAATAGTTCAATAAAAAACCCAGGATCATGTAGAGGGTTAATACGAACATTTAAGACCAAAATGACGAGTCTGACAGCAGCAGGTACAGAGAGAGGGGACATATTTTCAATAGAAAGTGAATTGGAGCTTGTTTTTTTTGGTTTTCGTTGCCGAGAAGAAGGGTCTAAAGCTGGAGTGCCCAAACTTTTCAGTGAGGGCCATATCTTGATAAATATTCAACATTGAGGTCCACAGACCAGTGTCAATACAGTCAATTATTCAGATGGAGCATTTAACATAGCTTTGACTTCATACTTTAAATAAGTCTTGAAATATTAGGTCTGTATGACAATGTACTGTGATGTTATTGGTAGAATTACTCAAATTTGCTGTAAAAAGTACTGATTATGATCAATTGGGCCAGTTCACATGAAGGCCTCGTTTTCTGTTGATTAATTTGCTTGTCTATTTCTCTTTCATTGTTGATTTTCTAACTTTCTGTTGGTTAAATCAATTCTCATGTTCAGCCCAAAGAGGCGACTGCTGCTGCTGCTACGATTTTGGGCTTTACAAAAATAAATTGAATAGAAATGAGCCAGAGTAGATGGAGCCGGAAGTGCGCCCATGCTCACTTCCTACTTGGAACGCAGCGGCTAGCAGGTTAGCAATGTCCATTTATATAAACAGTCTATGGTACGAACAGTAAATCAGTAAAAAACCAAAACTATCCACTGAAAAGCCAAAGTAGCAGTGGTGTGTAATGGCGGATGGAGGATACATAGTTTTTGGCGTACAGCATTTTGGAAGCTCTCTCGCCCATATTGTCCTCATGACTTTGACCCAAACACAAGCGTCCAGGAACCATGGGGGTGGTCCTTCCTACACCACGATACGCACCTTGTCGTTCAGTCAGGGAGCAAACAAGACTACATGGGGCCAAAGAAGGCAGAGAGGGACATCAATGTAAGGCAGCACCTAGAAGAACACACTGAGACGCAGCACACGAGGCGGTCAGACTAGCCAAGATGAAGAAGATGTTATCGGTGAGGATCAAAAAAAAGCAACAAATAACAGAAAAAAAAAGTAATGGATCAGACTTGCACGTTTGTGGAGAAATCTGAAATCTTACTTTTGCCAGGACTTGCTTGTCTTTGATGATGTACTCGTAAGTTGTGAGTAAAACGTTAAACTTCCCGCTGCGAAGTTGAGGAACAAAGGCTCTTCTGGCAGCAGGTGACCCCTAAAATCGTCGATATGTTAGAAACCGTGCTCAATGACACATTAAAGTTTTTGAGTTAATCATCGAAATACCTTATAAGACACTTTGACGACAGTTGGCGCCCACTTGTCAAACTCATACACCCAGTTAGAAAGAGTTCTGCCAAAAGAGCCATGGTCAACACACACATTCATACACCAGAGTACAGATCAAACGCTCTACCAAATGAGCCGCTGTCGTCCACGATTCATGTGTGATTCTTTATTTTAATTAATAGCAGCCCGACCTGTCATAATACAGTGGTCCCTCGTTTATCTCAGGGATTATGTTCTAAAAATAGCCCACAACAGGCAAAATCCACCAAGTATCAGCTTTATTTTTTACAATTATTCTATGTTTCTTGGCTGTAAAACCCCTCACCACACACTTTATACACTTTTCTCACACAGGCATTAACATTTTTGGTTATCAAGACTAAATATGGACTAAAACCAGGACTAAACCAGGATTAAACCATGTCTAAACTAGGACTAAACCAGGACTAAACTAGGACTAAACTAGGACTAAACCAGGACTAAACCAAGACTGAACATGGACTAAACATGAACTAAACCAGGACTAAAAATGGACTAAACCAGGACTAAACTAGGACTAAAAACCTGGACTAAACCGGGACTAAACCAGGACAAAAAACAAGACTAAACATGGACTAAACCAGGACTAAAGTAGGATTAAACCAGGACTAAAAACCAGGTCTAAACCGGTACTAAACCAGGACTAAACCAGGACTAAACCAGGACTAAACTAGGACTAAATCAGGACTAAACCAAGACTAAACCAAGACTGAACATGGACTAAACATGAACTAAACCAGGACTAAAAACGGACTAAACCAGGACTAAACATGGACTAAACCAGGACTAAAGTAGGATTAAACCAGGACTAAAAAACAGGACTAAAAAACAGGTCTAAACCGGTACTAAACCAAGACTAAACCAGGACTAAAAACCAGAACTAAACTGGAACTAAACCGGGACTAAACCAGGACTAAACCAGGACTAAACATGGACTAAAAAACAGAACTAAACCAGGACAAAACAGGGACAAAACAGGGACTAAACCAGGACTAAAAACCAGGACTAAACCAGGTCTAAACCAGGTCTAAACCAGTCACCTTTCTCTCTTGTTTAAACTCTCTCTCAAAGTTCAAACCTTCGTCGGTGCCTTTGTCGGTGCAGAACGTTTCATCGACATTGTGGGTTTTGTCGGGGAGAAAACTTGCAAACATACAGCACTTCAGAGTCACACTGATCCAACATTTATGTAAATTTGTCTGACACATTCTGTACTGTACAGGAGACACGGAGGAGACTGATGGACAATGGTCTACAGTCCCTCAGCCAATCAGGACGCAGAACACAATGGTCTACAGTCCCTCAGCCAATCAGGACGCAGAACACAATGGTCTACAGTCCCTCAGCCAATCAGGACGCAGAACACAATGATATACAGTCCCTCAGCCAATCAGGACGCAGAACACAATGATCTACAGTCCCTCAGCCAATCAGGACGCAGAACACAATGCACATTCACACAAACAGCGAGGCAAAAGGTGACCTGGGTTAAACTTACGAGAGGGGGACGATGATGAGGTAGGGTCCATTGAGCCGCTTATGCTCCATGAGGTACGTGATGAGTGCGATGGTCTGGATCGTTTTGCCCAAACCCATTTCATCGGCCAAGATCCCGTTCAGATTGTTGTTGTAGAGAGACACCAACCACTCCAGTCCTTTAATCTGAAAGGCACGAAGAAGATTATCAGTCTTTCAATACGCTTGGGATTCATTTTAAACATACTTAAGTGTTTACCTGATACTGTTTGAGTTGTCCATTAACCAAAAGAGAGGACTGTTTTTCTACCTTCTCGGTGACAGCGTGAGCCACAGAGTAATAAGACTGAAGACCACGAGCAAACGCCGCCCCACTGTATTCATCGTCGACGTCCTGCTTCGCGTTTCTTTATAAAAAAAATCAGAATAAACCCGTTAAATATGACCCAGAGCTAGATAAACGACCCGTATTACACTGTTTTCTCATCTGTTATAATGTTTCCTCGTCACAAACAGACCTGGAGTTGTTCTCTCAAACGGAAAACACTCTGTTCCACCTTGTGATGTCATCATGTGGCGATACAGGAAGTGCTCCACTGTGTTTTTAAACTCCACACACCTTCACTAGAATCATGTGGATAATTTCAGCCCTGGAATTGCTAGTCTTTATCAAACTAAAAAGGTAAAATGTCACTGTTAACTTGAAAACTACCACTTCATGACATCACAAGGTGGAACAGAGCGTTTAGAGGTTTGGAGATGTACAGACTAATAATAAAGTGTTGCTCAAACATGTGTGAATGAAACAAAACACAACTCCAGGTCTGTTTTTGAGGAGGTAACATCAGAACATGCCTTAAAGCTACAACAGGACCTTTAATTAGATTTTTGTTCATGGTTTTGTTCATCTCACTCACTCGATGATGTGCCGGACGTCCACCTCAGACACATCTTCACTGTCTGGGTCTGTGATCTTCTTCTTCTCCTCCACTGGTGCTGAGGAGGGTTGTGGCTCCTCCTCTTCTTCCTGCAACTGCGCAAGAATTAACCTTCTGACAGAAAACATTGTATTACACTGTATTAAACAATAAAGGCACCTCTTCTTCTTCTTCTTCCTCACTGTCTTCACTGTCTGAGCGCGGGGCCACCTCATAACTACAGGTGAGAAATGTGAAAAACAAAAATCTCACTATATAATCTTAAGCCCGCCACACACTACAAGATCATGTGATTTAGGACCCGGTTTCCTTCTCCCCGACTCTGGGCTGGCGTGACCCAATTTAGGATCCTCATTTGCGATTTTTGTGTTTGGTGTTCGAGCGACTCTGAGCGGCTCTGTCATATCATGAATTTGTAAAACATCCTTACAAAACATCATCATGCCAAACAGACAATAAAATAGAGCGTCAAGGGCAGGGGACGGTCACAGGGGATGGCGAAAATACTTTAAAGACGACTCTATTACTCACCTCTCGTAAAGTTGTTAAACTGCAGCATCCTCATCCATATTATCCATCAGAATTTGTCCTACACAAGTAATGACCCAGTCCACAAAACTGCGCTGTTATCCAGTTTGAAGTGTTGTTTAAAAAGTAAAAAGACGAGAGTAGATCCTCACATGTGTTTTACATCCACACAGCGAGGATCAGGCTGAAGCTGCTGCAGATTAGCGATTGCGACGCTAGTTTCCATGTCGTTTATCTTCAGCCTTCTGTGCATTAAAAGCATTTATCTGAACTACCACCACGTTTCACTAATAATAATAATAATAGCACAGTTTTGACTCTGATCTTTGGAACACTTAAGAGTCTCAGAGCGAGTCGTTTTAGTGCAAACAGGAAACAGCTAACGCCAGGTGTGCCCACAACTTTTAGCTTGTGGTGTGCGGTCTCTTCACTCTCATATCCTGCTGTGCTCGGAGATTAAACTCTGATCTGATTCTCTTTGCGTCTGTGGTCTGCGCTTTTTGTCACATTTAAAAATCGTTGAAGATTGAAACACCCTGTAGTGTATGGCGGGTTTTATCAGTGTATAACTATAAGGAATTTGCACGACAATAGACAGGTGTAAGGGACGGTTAAGTATTTAAAGTCCATACTAACCCCGGGTTCATCTCCAGCCACGTATCCAGCTGTCCAGCTTTTGGTGCGTCCACTCCGGTCAGAATATTCCCACTGTCCACGTGTATGACTTTGACTGGGAGGTCGCTCATCTGACTGGTTTCGTCCAGAGGCTACAGAAACACGACTCAGGTCAGGTTTACAGTTTAACCACCAGATACAGCCGACATTTGCACTGTGCTTTGCCCGAATTGCTGTCTAAAAAGCACATAAAGCTTTATTTAAACTTAAGAGCGAAGAGATAAATGTGACTACACAGCTCTGTTATAGGATTGTGGTAAAAAATAAAAGACTTCAGGGGAGTTTGTAGTAAATTTAACAAAATCTGGAGAAAATAATCTAAATTTCCTCGACATTTCACCCCCAAAATATCGTCAGAGCGTGTTGCCATCGTTTTCTCTGGATTTTAAACTATCCGCATCGGCATCAGCATAAAAAAAAAAACATATCGGTCGATCTCTAAAGTTTACCTCTCCATCTGGTCCAAGTGTAGGAGGAGGAGCTTGGCCCGCCTCAGCATTTTCCATCTGCTGAATATCGCATAAAAAAATAATTGTTATAGATTTTCCAATATAATGAGATTAAACATGTATAAATAAATCACTTTCGTCTGCAAAAATAATCAGGAAACTCAGACTAAAATGTAATAAACTCCATGAACTCCGCTGTACGTTTGCAGCTTACCTTCTTCTTCTTCTTCCTCCTCTTCTTCTTCTCCTTGAGGGCCTGTGCCGCCTTGTGCGCTCGGACCAGCTCTGTGAGGTTGGCCACGTACTCGTCGGTCTGCTGCAGGAGGTACGCCAGCCGCTTGTCTTTCTTCTGGTCAATCAGCTTACGATAGCCTTCCTCATCCTCCGCCTAAACGAACAAATGTGTTTAAATAAGTGAGATGTACAAGTGTGTGAAAGATGTCTGCGGAATCCCTCAGTCGTCCAGGTGTGATCCATGGTAAAAGAAACATTCAATTCTGGACAAATTGTTGTAGGAGTGAAGACGTTTGGCTGCTCATCTTCAGTTCTGGTCAGATTAATGGTGGACACTGCCTTATGAGCTAACTACACTGAAACTACCGTAAATTTCGGACTATTGAGAGCACCTGAATATAGGACGCACCTGCTGAATTTGAAAAGAAATACATTTAGTGCATATATAAGCCGCAGGTTTTTATGTTGTAGCATGAGATATTTACACAGAAAGATGGTTCACACAGGGTTTTTGAGTTTTGATTTAAGACACACTTTTTTCTGTTCTGAAAATCGGCAGCAACACGAGATGAACACACCTGCATGTTTAGAAAATACAGCACCAACACGGGCCACCTGCTTTTATTTCCTCTGAAAGCTTTTGTCGTCTTTTTACATGGTGTAAGTTCTTCCTGCTGCCGCCTCGAACGTTGCACCATCGATTCATTGAGGCCAAGTTTACGTGGAGTGGCTCTGTTTCCTACTATGATGGACAAACTCACGTGCAGTGGCTCTATTTTCTTCTTTGATGGACAGATCCATTGCCTTTATCTTAAAAACTGCATCATCTGCATTTCTTTGTGTGTTTTTCATGATGAGTCTGTGGCATGATGCGCAAAATGACAGTTCAAAATCAAAACTAGTGTATTCTTCAGCGCATAATCTTACCCCACATCTGTCTCACTTTTGCATTCACTGGTTGAGAGTGCCCCCTGGTGGCCATTAGCCAGTAAAAAAGTCGCGGTATAAAATTAGCCACCTCAGTTTCTGTTGTATAGGCCGCAGGTTCAAGGTGTGGGAAAAAAGTCGTGGGTTACAGTCGTTCACGAGATTTACACGCCTTACAGTTTCTGCTTGTTAGTGTAGGGCGGAGTTCATTATACCTAGGCCTAACTCCTGTGAAGGATCATCTTTCGTACAAAAATAGTCTCACAAATATTAAATATACAGGCTAGACAGGAGAGTTATTCCATCTTTTGTTAGATTTGGGTTCTGAGGTCGTTTATAAATAGGAGACGTCTAAGGCCCTCACTCCTGTTCACAGAAGGATCATCTTTCGTAACAAAAATAGTCTCATTAAATAAAAAATAAATGGTTTGACATTTGGCTCCAATTCACTTTACATTGAAAAACTGTCACTCCTTGCTATAACTGCTGCTGTCAGACGCGTCGTTTCGGTCTTAAATGTTCGTATTAACCCACTGTACTTGATTCTGGCGTTTTTATTTTGCTATTTTGTCCGTGATTCAAGATATGGGCATGAATAACAGACAAATCAGGCGCCTTCTTTCCCTGAGGTCCCTCCCGCTAGCGTTAGCAACAGGTTTGATTGACAGCGTTGCTAAGAGCCCGCTCCCTGTTAAACCAACAGTCTCGCTCTGGATTGGCTCTTTGGTTGCTATGATACTCACGGTCAGAAATCCAAAACTGCTAGCCTCGATGAGCTTTGCTGTGGGTGACGTCACACTGACTTAATCCACTCAAAAAACGTTTTGTTCAGTTGACAGAATTGAGTTTTTCTTTTACTAAGTGAGTGAAAGTCGTTCTTTACCATCAGTCGCCTCATTCGCTCCTTCTCGATGCGCTCGTTCTCCTTCTTCTGCTCGCGCTCAGTGTTAGCATGATACGTAGCCACGGCTTTGGTAGCTTCTGAATTTTGCCTGTGATTGAACGATGATATTCTTTAAAGTCTTTGGCATGTTGAAGAATGCTGTTGAGGTACTCCTGCAACAGAACAAGAAAAAGGACACGTGAGACACACTTTTTTCATGACACTCAAAGACGCTTCACACAGTTTACGATAGACAAAACACAAATGAGAGAAAGTTGTGAGTTTTCAGAGCTTTCTTGAAGATGGTGAGTGTGGATGAGTCTCTGATGTGTTTGTGCCTGGAGTTCAGGAGGGTGGAGGGTAGACGATGGGGGAGACAGGAGGTTGGAGCTGATCTGAGAGCATCGGAGCGTGTCTGGTGGTGGAGGTGGTGGAGGAGGTCAGAGAGGTGTATGGAGGCCAGATGATGGAGTGACTTGTGCACGAAAGGGAGGAGCTTGAATTGGATGAGTTGGGGGATGGGGAGCCAGAGCGCTGAGGACAGGGGTGATGTGTTCACGGCGGGAGGGGTGAGGAGGTACTGTGAAGATGAAGTATGACTGAGGAGGAGGTGCATGTGAGGAGGTGTGGGTAAGGAGGAGGTGCAGGTGAGGAGGAGGTGCAGGTGAGGAGGAGGTGTGGGTAAGGAGAAGGTGCAGGTGAGGAGGAAGTGTAGGTGAAGGAGGAGGTGCAGGTGAGGAGGAAGTGGGGGTGAAGAGGAGGTGCAGGTGAGAAGGTGCGGGCGTGGATGAGGAGGAGATGTGCAGGGCAGATGAGAGGGAGGTGCGGGCGCAGGTGAGGAGGAGGTGCATGGGCGGAGGGTGATGAGGAGGGAGGGGTGTGGGTAATGAGAGGTGTAGGTGAAGAGATGATGAGGAGGTGCGGGCGCAGGTGATGAGGAGGTGCGGGCGCAGGTGATGAGGAGGTGCGGTCGCGCAGATGATGAGGAGGTGCGGGCGCAGATGATGAGGAGATGTGGGGACAGGTGAGGAGGACATGTGGGTGCAGGTGAGGAGGACATGTTGGTGCAGGTGAGGAGGAGGTGTGGGTGCAGGTGAGGAGGACATGTGGGTGCAGGTGAAGAGGTGTCGAGGGGGATTAGGAGGTGCAGGCACAGGTGAGGAGAAGGTGCAGGCATGGGTGAAGAGGAGATGCAGGCGAGAGGAAGTGCTGGTGAGGAAGAGGTGCGGGTGAGGGGGAGGTGCTGGTAGGGAGGAGGTGCGGCTGAGGAGGTGCAGGTGAGGGTGAGGAGGAGATACAGGTTAGGAGGAGGTGCGGGTGAAGAGAACGAGCAGGGCAGCAGAGTTCTGAATGTACGGCAGTGTATTGAGGCGTTTGGAAGCAAGTGAGGAGGAGGAGCGGTGAGGAGGAGGAGCGGGTGAGGAGGAGAGAGGAGAGGAGGTGGAGCAGGTGAGGAGGCTCTTGCATTACTTGAACCTGGATGTGACAGATGTTAAAGCCTGATCTTGTTCCCTTGTTTCTACCTGATGCTTCTGCCTCCGTTTCCTCTCCTGCTCGATCTTCTGCTGCTTCTCCAGTTTCTCAGTGATGCGAGCTTCTCGTAGCGACTGCCGTTTGCTCCGTTTATAAGCTTTAGCGTCCAGTGCGGTCTCCAGAGCCGTGTCGCGCCGCATGCACACCACCACTTCTTGTCGCAGCTGTGGTTAGACATAAATAAAATGTCTGAAATATCACAAACAATGAAAATATGAACAAAAATCATGTCTGTGTTGGTCTGTACCTGTCTCTGGAAGTTAAGCAGACGAAGAGCTTTCAGTTCAATAGTAGCTTTGGTTCGAAGGTCGCCCGCTAGAGATCCTGGCAGATTCTCTAGTTCAGTAATCCGATGAGTGATACGAGCCTGTAATCTTAAATATTAAAACACAAACAGTGAATATTGTTTTAAGATCTCATGGTTGATAATAAAGTGCAGGAGTCAGACCTGTACTCTCGCTCCTGCAGGATCTCCACTGGGTCCAGGCCACACGGTTTCTGGATGGGTGTAATGCGGTTCTGCTTGGCGTGGTAAGGCATCATCGGGATAGGCTGAGCTGGTTGGCCGGGGGACTGGGTCTGTGGGGGCATCACAGGGGAGGCCGCGGGGGGCACAGAGGGGGGAGCGGGAGAGGGACGACCCGTAGGCTGCGGTGGGATCAACTTCTGAGGAGCATTAGAGGGCGCTGCTGCGTTTGCCATGGGGCCTGTGAATTGTCAGCACAAACATCTCTTTAACATGAACATTTGTACATTTTAACATAATGTTTTTAAACATGTACAAACCTTCAGGCCAGGACTTTGGAGGTCCATTCATGTTTTGTCCTTGCAGCCCAGACGGAGCTCCTGAAGGACCCGGGGGGGGCATGTTGGGGCCTATCATTCCTATTGAACCATGACACAATAATGTTATAATCATCAGATACTCTGCACCCATCTTGTTCTTAATGCTCACCATGTGTCCGACTGAAGCTTGGGCCCATAGGTCCAGGCCCGGGTCCAGGTCCTCCTGCAGGACCCGCCCCTGCACCAGGAGGCAGGCTGGGCATGGGCCGTTTGCCCTGTACAGCCATTTGTAGGTGTTCAGAAAGAGGCTGGCCCCGAGCCAACATCTTGTAAGCCATGATCTGTGCTCGCAGCTGGTGAAGCTGGTTCTGGTTGAACGGAGTTGGACCCCCGGGCCCACCTGGACCCCCCGGGCCAGTGGGACCACCGGGCTCCAAACCTGATCCCAAGGACGCGATACTCGGCCCAGGACTCGGGCCTGGTCCGGCGCTACCTGGAGGCCCAGGGCGACTGTTGGGACCCATAGAGTGTTCTCCACTGCCACTATCAAGAGGGGTGGAGGCTGAGCTGGGGCCCCCAGAAGAGGAGGAGGAGGATGAAGAGGCCATCAGGGGCCCAGAGGGGGGCCCATTGGATGGAATGGGGCTGGAGTGGTCTGACCCACCTAAAGGGGAGTGATAACCTGCAAGACAGACATAATTACAGCAAAGATTCTCTTTGGTTCTAACTTAAGAGTTAAATCAGTAGATCTGCACAGACTTAAAGATGCACTATGTCGTTTTTAAAGATGCACTATGTTGTTTTTCTAGTGCTTTGTTTGTGATCTTCCTGTAATCTGATTACACAGTGCTACACAAAACATGTATGTTATGTTGTATATGTTCAATGTAATGAAGCTATGACTATTAATAAAAGACCAGGTCAGACGCTCCCTCAAAGACACGGCCGACACGCCTGACCGCTGTTACGTGGAGAATCACCCTGACGCAGAAGGTGGAGCGTGTGTCGTGCTCTCACCTTGTGAGTGTTGGTCCAGGGGGCTGGGTGGGGGGCCCATGCCACTGTGTCCACCCTGTCTCATAGAAAGTCCCTTCATCTGACTGTAACGACTGTCCTCATTTGTGTTCTTGTCGTGCAGACCTTCCACCGGCTGAAAAAAAAGTTTTAAATGAAAACATTCAAAATAAGGGATAAAATATGACCATAATCATTATCATAGGTGATTATATGATTATTAACGATTATTAATGATTAATGTACTTAATAATATCATTACTTTTGCCAGTTAGTAAATAATGAATAAATAATTGTCAAAGCCCGAGGCTCATGCACTGGGAGGCTCACTTTATGCAGGGAGTGCAGGTTTTCTTGGCCGTATCCAGATGGTCCAGGCT
Organism: Periophthalmus modestus; assembly: GCA_019594935.1. Lineage (NCBI taxonomy): Eukaryota > Metazoa > Chordata > Actinopteri > Gobiiformes > Gobiidae > Periophthalmus > Periophthalmus modestus. The sequence continues at coordinate 31,764,920 of JAIEZT010001373.1, read as the reverse complement.
GGGAGTGACCAGAGGAGGAGCCGGGTGAGGGCCCAGGGCTGGGGCCTAGCATCGCCCCAGGAGAAGGCCCCGGCCCGGGGGAGGGCCCGGGGCGGGAGCTGCCTCCCATGGGAGGCTCTGGTGTGGACATGGCCCTGGACCACCTGCTCCTGTCTCAGGAACAGGAACCTGGAGACGGGGAGGACAAGATAAATGACTCATTATAGAAATATTTAAAAATATGTAAAATACCACAGTATTATTGTTCTACTGCCACATCATCTACAAACACCGTGTCAAATGAAATGTTTTAAATGAGTTCAGATGATGTAAAGATGCTCCTGTGCAGATTATTCTCAGGCTGAGTCTGGATCATCTGAAAAGCTGCAGCAGCTCGACCCCGAGCCGCAGCTTCTGTGGAGCTTCAGCTCCATCTGCACCGCCTCATCTGCTCCTCCACAGCCTACAGAGCTCTACCTGCTCAAATATAAAAGGGGGAATGGCGGACTGTGCTTGTGCGACTGACCTACCCGCGCATCCCTGGGACATGGAGTCCTGCGTAAAACCAGCGCCACGAGTTTCCACGGGCCCCGCGCACGAACACACGGCACGAGACGCAATTAGACACTCACCAGCTCTGAAATGTGCCTTCAAGCTTTGATTTGTTCCAACGACGTGGCTCGAGCGCCCCCCTGCACCGTTTTAAGCACCGCTCTATGCACCGCCTCATGCACAGCTCTGTGCACCGCTTATGACCGAATGTCTAGTCACGGAGAGCAGCCAGTGCGCATGCGCGCGCAGTGACAGAGCAGGGTGTCCACAAAGAGACAGACAGGATCATTTCAGCTGTTCTCCTCCCTAATACATTCAATTACTAAATATAAAGACAATAATCTATGCATAGCTTTGTTAAAACACAAAATAAAATACAACTTCTAAGACACAAAACAGTCTACGAATGATTCCAGTGTGTGACTTTAATCAGCAAATTTCAGCACAGTTGAACACATGATTTCATGAGCGCTGCGTTCACATAAATGTTATCAGGAGACTGGACACTCGCATATGAAATATTACAACAAATCATAATGACGCTCCGGGAGAGAACTGAGGTGATTTAAACTGACTATGATCCTTTATGAAACACTCTAAACTCACAAAGACAAAATGAGAGGTTTACACACTCACACACACACACACACACACACACACACTCATGATAAATAAATATATAAAACTAATGTACAGAAGATACTATTTACACCGATCAATCAGCAAAATGACTCTTTAAAATTAAGATAAACATTTTTAACATAACATTTTTTCGTTTTTGGGCAGTAACATTCTATGGTTCTTCACATGACACAATGACCCCCACACACCAGACTCGAGTAAATAAATGTAGTTTTCTAGTGTCGTCAGGAAATCCGCAGTATCCTCAGAGCTTTACAGGAAGACAAACTCATCACTGTTTCTTCTGTTGTAAGAGTTTTCCACAGTTCGTGAGGGTAAAATGTGGGCAGTGGGAATACTATGGTTACTGCTGTGTCCCTCCAGTCCGTAGTCCTGGCCCCGCCCCTCCACAAACGTGAAGATGGGATACTTCTCCTTAGACGACGAAAGAGCCTAACAAAGCAAGAGAAGAAGATGTATTTGTGTGAAAGAAGAAGAACGCAGCGCATGGAAGGAGAAGAACTCACCACACTAACAGCAGAACAGAGCGATTCAAAGTCTTTTCTGGTTTTGGCGTAGAAACCGATGGTGCAACTCGGGTCCATACGATTAAACGGCATCTTTTTAGGTGAACTACAGTGGAATGACTGCGGAGGAGGGAGAACAAAAGTGTAAATGAGGATTTCAGTATTTTGTACAAACTGTATTTTGACTATAAGTGTCACTTTTTTCATAGTTTGTCTTATATGTGAAATTATTCAAACATATAATTTCACATCTTCGTTACTGTCACAGTGACGACCACACGAGGGCGCTCTAGGCTTGTACCAGTATCTACTCCTCCTGAACCACTGAACATTTAAATTTCAACATTACGGTGATTTAAAAAACATCTGAGAAAGACTGAACAAAAATACCCCTAAAAGATAATCTTATTCTTCTGAGTCTGATGTTTGAAGAGGAAACATCTGCCTCTGGAGTTGGTGGAATTGTTCAGAAGCGACACCGAGGATGAGGACAGATTGTTTTTTCTGCTTTAGTTTGTGATTAACTGTTAATATCTTACATTAACAAACCAGACACATGTTCAGTTCTGTCTGTGCTTCATGTAGTTGAATAAATAGAAATGTGATGTACTGATATTCAGCCACATTTCGTCCACATTTTATTCTTATTAGAACTTGATTTAAAGATAAAATGTCTGTTCTTAGTGTTGGATTTTGTAAAATAAATCTGCCCAAAAATGTGACTTATATATGTTTTTTCATGATTTTGCATTTTTAGGCTGGTGCGACTTATACTCCAGAAAATACGATATATATTTATAAGTACTAAAACTTTAAAACTGGCAAAAATAAGCAAACCTCTGGTGAAAAGTTGACTTCAGTGACGTCTGCCACGGGTTGACAATAATGAGGGTCCAGATAAAGTAAATGTTCATCTGCCAGAAACGAGGAGTCAGTGAGAAAACAGAAAATAATGCAGAAATATAGTGTGGATCTAACAGCGGTGGAATGTAGCAAAGTAAAAGTAGTAAAGTACTGAAAAAAAGGTATCTGTACTTTACTTAAGTACATTTTACAGTAGATACTTTTAACTTTTACTTCACTCCATTTGAGAGCAGTATCTGTACTTTCTACTCCACTACATTTTCTAACTGTTTTTTATTCAACTTTTCAGCAGTTTGAGACCTGACGAAAATCTGAGAGTTTATTATTTAGTCTGAGGGTTTAGCAAATAAAAATATACAAATAATAACAGCTAAAAAAATATAAATTCGACACAAATCTTCACAAAATCACTACATCTGAAGCTTCATTAGATCTCAAACTCTGCACAAAATGCTTTTACTTTTTACTCTTTAAGCACATTTTAAACAGATACTTTAATACTTTTTTTAAGTTTTTTTTTTTCTGGTGATACTTTTACTTTTACTTGAGTTTAACTTGAGTTTTTTGCTCCGGTATCTGTACTTTTACTTAACAGAATTGAGTACTTCTTCCACCACTGGGGTATAATAAGATAATAAGACCCCCACAAAGGCAAACGCTGATCCAAGTCACCAGTGAAGCAATATAATCTAATCAACTTTATGTAATATTCAATCTTAAAACATGGAGCTGAAAATGTTGCTCAGTGACGACCGACAGTTCACTTTCTTTTTCTATTTTAGGGCCATATTACAATATTTTCTGATCTATGTTCTAATGTTGTTTCCTCGTCACAAACAGACCTGGAGTTGTGTTTTGTTTCATTCACACATGTTTAACACACAAACCCTGCACATTTAGGCTGACTCCTTCTCTCAAATGGAAAATACTCTGTTCCACCTTGTGATGTCATCATGTGCCCTGCTCCACATACCTTCACTGGAATGATTTAGATTTTTTCAGCCCTGAAATTGTCAATCTCTACTCAACTTAAAGGTAAAAGGAGCTGTTAACTTGAACACTACCACTTCATGACATCACAAGGTGGAACAAAGCTTTTTGCGCTTTGGGGATGTAGACAGACTGATAATACTGGTAATTGGTTACTCCGGCATGTATGAATGAAACAAAACACAACTCCAGGTCTGTTTTTAGGAGGTAACAGCATTATAACATGACTTAAAGCTCACAAGAGTCACTTTTGTGCAATATGGGACTTTTAATTAACAGCTCTCACCTTGAAAACCAATGAAATAGAGCGAGTGTTTCGGTTTTCCTCCGATGATGCCGATGCAACACTCCAGCTGAAGGATGTTCTGGAATAAGTAAAGAGACAAGCATCACATAAACTGAAGCTGATAACGACAAGAACATATACAGGGAAAATGAACAGACCTTTACACACTCGATGTAGGACGGGTTTAGAGCCTCGCCCCCCAAACGAACAGGAACGAGGATGATAACCGACTTCCATGAGTGGTTCAACTGATCAGCGGGAGGTCGACTTTGTGTCAAATCACACTGATGGACCACGTCGCCCTTGTACACTAAAAATGAAAGCAAATATAAAGACATAAAGTTGTCTTGACTACAGGAATAATCCCAAACATTAACTCACCAGTACAATCCTGAGCCACGTACACGCCCAGGTTAGGGACAACTGAGGCTTTTGCAACAGCTTTCCTAAAAAATCCAAACCAAAACATTACATCACACGCATATTCTTGAAATCGCTGGAGAACACTTAGTTTATTTATTCTTACCGAAGTATGTGAGCCACTATAGAGGGGCCGTACCAGTCACCTGCTTTTTTCCCTGAACTTTTGCCAATTTCCACCAATTCATGAATTCCAAAGGGAGCGAGCGGCTGATCGTCAAACCACGTGAGCAGTTTGTGGTGGATGGGCTCCGCCTGTTTATCTCTTGCAGACTCGGGCCTTTCCCTCTGGCTCGTTATGGCCGTATTGTCGCTCGTAGATGTTTTCTCAGGAGTGTTGAGCATTCGAGGCGTGGCAAATGAGGGAATAGGAATACCAGCAGCTCGAACTGGAGATCGAGGTCGAAAAACCTCAAAATCCACGTCAGTTAGCGGCTGAGCGTCTGGCCAAGTCCAGTCTAAATGATTCAAACAACATGATTTCTTATTGTTATAATGATGAATGAATAATGTAAATAGGAATTAGTCATGGACGGTATAAAGAAGTGGACTAAGGGAGTGTGAGTCACCCATCGTGTTTGGCTCCAGTGAAATGAAGCTAATTGAGGCTAGCAGTTACAGGGGAGAATTTGGAGCAGAGTTTCATATGTGGATTTCCGACCCCGAGTATCATAGCAACCAAAGAGCCAATCTGGAGCGAGGCTGTTGAAGGTAACGCCCCTTCCAGCCTGCACCACTGATTTAGCAGGTAGTGAGTGATTAGCAAGGCCATCAATCAAACCAGCTGCTAATGCTAGCGGGAGCAACCTTGGGGAAAGAAGGTGTTTGATTCGTCTGTTACTAGTATTCATATCTTGATTTACAGACGAAATAACAAAATAAAAACACCAGGATCATGTAAAGCGGGTCAATATGAACAATTTAAGACCAAAATGACGAGTCTGATAGCAGCAGGGTGACAGTTTTTCAATAGAAAGTGAGCCAGAAAGTCAAGCCAGAGTCGATGGAGCTGAATCGTGCCCATGCTCACTTTCTATTTGGAACGCAGCGGCTAGCAGGTTAGCTATATCCATTTACATATACAGTCTATGGCATTAGCATTCACAACAAACCTCTGGGCATCAGATGGACCAAAAGCCCCTGAGCCAGCATCATTTGACCACTGCGCAGCATACAGCCCCAGCCACAGTCTGTCGTCAAAGAGGTGCCTTCTATTTGAGGAAACTCCTTCCTGTAGGTCATCCAAATGCGAGATACGAAGGCCAGACGGAATCGCTCCACCTCATCTGAAAAGAGTCACCGCAGCAGCACGTTACACACACAATAGTTAACCCCAACGCAGTATTACATAAGCACTTTTACAGCGTTTAATCACCGGCTTGTGTGTAAAAACTTACCTTCACTGTTGAGTAGAAACGACTGTCCCAGGATGTGAACTGGTGAGATTTTGTTGAAAGATGTTTTAGTTTTTATTGTCCAGCCTTGAAAATAAATAAGGAAGAAAGATAGAATATTTTAGAAACAAGACATTTTTTCAACACCAACTCATCTAAAAAAAAAAAAAAAAAAAAAAAAGACATTGCAGAGTGAAAACTGACCATACTTGACGTTGTTCCAGGCTGAAATAAATCTAGCTTTAAGTTTATCCACTTCATCTGGCTCATCGGCTGCGTCTCTGGTGGGATCGGGAGTCTGCGATGGCCTGGGTCCATAGTTGCACTGCTGCCTGCGCATTTCTACATGGTCATCCTGCATCACACCTCCCACATACTGCGCAGCACTGGGGGACACCGAGTTCATGGCTCAGATCTGCAGACTGGGCCGCTTCATTCTAAATGTGAACTGCACAGAGATGATAGAACAAGGAAGCTCATTCAGTTCATTTAAATAGAAAATAACACTGGAAATTAGTGTGAATGAAAACACTTTTAATAATCAAACTAAAGGCATTCATGGGTTATTGAAATTCAACTTTAAACTGTATGTATTGTTGTAAGGTTTAACAGAATTTATTTTTAGACACACTAACATGTAAAAATGCTGTGATAAAACAAATAAATGTCCCACTGTAGTGAAATAACTACTGACTAATGACGGCCAAAAACAGTGGTAGAAGGCAATGAAGTACAAGTTGTAAAGTACTGTACTCCAGTAGAATTTTTAGGTATCCGTACTTTACTTAGGTAAATTTTAAAGGAGATACTTTTTACTTTTACTTCGCTACATTTGAGAGCAGTATCTGTACTTTCCACTACATATTTTAACACGACTGAAAAGTAAAATGTATTTTTCATATGATTTGAGGGATTATTTTGACCATCGTAGTAACATCCTGACCTAAAGTTTCGAGTTCAAGCTTCGGCTTTGAGCAAAAAAAAAAATTAAAATACACAAAATTCATGAAAAAATTAAGACATTGATTTGTATTGTTACTGTGACCAAAATAAATTTTAATCAATCACTACATTTAACACTTTAAGAGTAAGAGGTAAAAGTATTTCACACAAGAGTTAAACAGGTACTTAAATACTTTTAATTAAGTAGACTTTTTCATGTGATACTTTTACTTGAGTAACTGTTTACCTCTGTATCTGTACTTTTACTTAAGTAACAAAACTGAGTACTTCAACCGCCACTTACTAAAAATAAATATTAATCCAGTCAACCCTGTTCTGTGATTGCACAACATTTTAAGAAAGGAAACTACAGATTTATTTTCTATTCTAGACTTATGCACCTGAAACACATGCGTAGCACTTTCAACAAGGAACAAGAACACAATGCCTCAATGCTGGGAACTTTCCTCTGAAGAAAAAAAGACATCATGTGATGAGCATTTGATCCGGGTCTGACAACCTAGTCCTTAGATAATGACTATTATAATGTGACACTTGGCAAAGCACAAACTGCCAATGATCCTTGAGTCTAGATATGATTAGATTGTTTGACACTTGACCAGATTAATCAGATTTTGCTGTGTAAATTTACCATCTCAAAATCAAAACTTAACATAAAGAAAAAGTGATTTAAAAATATAGTAACAAAAATATAATTCAAAAATATTACACAAAGCTCTTAAAATGTATTGTTTAAAAAATACAAAGGAAAGAAATTTATTGTAAAAAAACAAAACAAATATGAATAAATATAAAATGTAATAAATATATAGGAAAAGAAAAGGATAAGCTAAAAAGACATGGTTTGAGCTTAATTTTTTCTGTGGTTATGTTTGCACCTGCACTTTAATCCTTTAGTGAAATAACATCTAAAGCTAATCCAAATAAATGCCAAAGGACTTACTTATAGGCTCGAAACGCAGGTTATAAATCTTTATTACATTTGGATTCCTTAAAATCTATAGTAAAGAAAGAGGCTGATAATGCCAACATGCTAAGCTAGCTCTTTACCCCAGTGCTAATGCTATCCCGGGTATGTTTAGCCTGGGAAAAGAAAAGCCGCACTCACCGGAGAAACAAGGCGTTTTACGTTAAAATCCGACAAATAAAACGAGTGGAATAGTGTTAAACTGAGAGGAGAACCCATCTGTACAGAGCTAGCCCCACTGCCGGGCTCAGGTCTCCGGTTCTTATTATAGATCCATGGTTTTCTTCGACCAATTGCTAGCATCTGGTCACTTCCTGTTGTCCTTCGCTGCTGCTCTCTGATTGGCTCATGACGCGCTGCCTCGGTGACGCCATGACGTTACGCTTTATCTATAAAAGAACGTATTATAAGAGAAGCCGTGAGTAAAGCAGCTGCTATTTTTGTTTGGAATAATACAAATACTGACATTAACTGGAACTATGTTAAGAGGAAATATTTTGTAATTAATAAGATTCTTTAGGTTTACCTGAAAATCCCACATAGATGTTCACTGTTAATGCTTTTATTTCAAAATTTTACTTAGCTCTGAAGAAATATCATCCCTGTATTTTGAGACTGCTCTTTTGGAATGACATACTTTTGTTTGTGAAAAGAAACCTACAACTTTATGCAAATCATGTACTTTTTGGTGTTTTTGAAAAAGATGTTGCAGCAAAAAATAAATGAATAAAAATATGTCTTGAACCTTATCCTAATCCTATCAAAATATCATATCCATATACATTTTTTTTTGCCAGAAACTAAAATTTGTTGTATTTCAGTCCCTTTTATCCTCTTATATAAATATTTTAAATTATTGCACTCAACTCAAAAGCCATTTGGGAAGCAAAATAACCAAAGCTTTTTTCCTCTGTTTCATTTCCAGTGTGGTCAGTTTTTAGCCATAGACAATCATGAGATCTCGTATTAAAAGGTCCCATGTCAAAGTTCAACAAAGTGAAATACTGAGTCAGTCTGTTGTCGTAGTCCCTTAAAAATTTATTTTATAAATACATTTAAACAGTGTTGTTCTTCTGACACAGCAATGGCCAAACTACTTTTCCATAGACTGAACAGAGATGGTTTAAACTCATCTCCTGTTATGAAACAAAGGGCTGAGGGAAAGAGGAGCTAAAGGTTTAAAGTTGAGGCTGAAGTCTGGATGTTTATTATATGTCCAGGGTATAAAGTTGGTTGAACAATTTCTTTCATCCTCTGTAATTCACTGGGATATAAGATTTGTTTCTGTAATCTAATTATTATCTAACTGTTACATTATATGATGCGAAGATGTTCCCAGGCCAGCCAGAGATACAGCCCCTCCAGAGTGTCCTGGGTCTTCCCTGGGGCCTCTACCCAGCGGGACCTGCCTGGAACACCTCCCCAGAATCATCCAGGAGGCATCCAGAACAGACTCTACTCCAAGTGTCCCCTTTGTCGTGGAAACAAGCAATAATGCAATTCTATAATACCATAAGAATACCAATTATACCAATAGAATTCTTCAAATAGTATAAAACTCTTATTACCTTGATATAAAGTCCAGGCTTTTGCAACAGTATCACTCTCACATGTGTAAAAAAGAGTGATATTTCAGTGTATGAGTTTGTAAATGTGTGATATTTTAATATTGGATTCTCTTGACAAATCACTGTATTTAAAACCTTTTCTACAAATAATCCCACTGCTTTTTAGTGAAATTTGAACAGTTTTAAAAGACTTTCTGGGGACTGGTGTTGCAAATTAGCCTCTGTGATACAAAAAAAATCATCCTCATCATAATGTTGATCACACACTGACACTGCAATAAAAACTTGGTCCGGACAAAAGTTTATTCCTTAATTTTATTACATATACTGCAGCCAAGGTGTCTGTTTGAAATCACGACTATCACAAACAGAAATATCCCAGGATGTAAATAAATACACTTTGAGTGAACAGAGAAACATGTTTTTCATACGCTGACATTCGTGTTTCTTTCTGTACATTTTATATTTGTAAATAATCATGTTACAATTAAGTCTTTCCCAAATAAAGTGCAGTTGAACCGACAAACACAATATTTTCACGTCTAGCACTAGTACAGAGCACAGAGGCCTGGAAACGCCTGAAAGTGAACATGAGGTTCTGCTCTACCAGATTAAAGATGACCCAGTTTACAAAAAATATAAAAGGAATGATGTAAATAATGTTAACAGTCACATCAACGTCGTAAAAAGCGTGTTGTGTTCAAGTGCCATCTTTAACCAGCAGAACCTAAACATTATACTGTGAAGTCTGGACCCTGTGGTTGGTGAAGTGACTCGTGGAGCAGTTTACAGGTCGGACACTGGAGTGCAGCAAAGTCCCAGTCAACGCAGGCTTCCCCTTTACCTTTTACCCAATGAAACAGTCTTTGAACGGACCCAGTTTGCTCTTAGCTATAGATATAATTACACCTTACTAAAATAACAACCCTTCCTGTCGCCTGAGCAGCAACTGTTGAGGAATTAAATCTGCCATTAAGTAGTAATCTGTGTTTAAATGTTCCAGACTCATCACGAGGAGAACATCTCGGGGCAACGAAGGCAACAACTGTTCGGCCATTTAAACGATCCATTTGCAAAGCAGATAAAGCCGGTTTTGAGGATCTTTTTGCCAGGTTCAAAACAACATTACGACATTTACATTAGTGTTAGTATAAAATTAGGTGTTATAAAACCGTAAGTAGTTTGTGTGATACAGAAATGATAGTGAAATACCATAAACTTTCAATTGTTCAAACTGTTTAATAGGCCTACAAACCCACGTGTCCGAATAGGTCATTGTCTCTCAAGGATAAGTTCTATCAAAAGCCCTTAAATATGCTACATTCAGTCCCTTCTTTCACTCTAATACACAATAATCTCATCGTGTATGTGCTTATACCACTCCTGCTTTAAATGCCATCACAAGCAAGCTAACATGAACATCATTAATAGTAAAATCTTAAAATATAGAAGAGGAAGTGTTAACACGTTTCAGTATCCAGTCACATCCTCACACAGGGAAAGGATTTAAATGCATCAAAACCATGTGCTGACTGCTGCCCACTGTGGCACTGTGGTTAAGTGGATATTAGTATGAGCGTGAGGCTGGAGTCGTTTAGGCAAAGGGAGGCAGAGGCTTTAGTTTCCCTCCTGCACAGAGAAGATAAGCTCTGCGCTCAGCTCCTCCGCAGACGCAGCCTTCAGCGACCGAGAGAGAAACGCCTGAGGTAACGCTAACTGAGAACTGGAGAAATTATTTATTTAATGCTGCATCACTTTTGTTTTTATTCAATACCAGAGGAAAACGAGCTGGCTGAAAGAAAAGAGACACTGGTTTGGTTTTCACAGTATTCAGCATGTTTTGATCAGTAAAGCACTTTTGACCATTTGAATGAATCAGTAAATGTACAGTATCATAAGTCATGCATTCACAGACACACACAGAAACAGTAACGTGTCCCTTGTTACACCGGAGGAGTCCTCACCTTTTATAATTTGTGATAAAAACGGTACATTTAGCGCACCTAAGACCACAATAGGCCCCCTGGTTTTGAAGATCCTCCAGCGAGTCAATAAATAGCGTATTTATATAGTATTTTCAAATTCAAACTGGAATGTACAGCGTAATAAGTGCTTTGACGTCAGTTCAAAAAAGGCATTTGTTGTTTCGTTTACAAACCCACGTGTTCAGATTTTTGGCGGGCTGCTTCCTGTAGCCGCTTTTTCCAGAGCTGAGCTGGCAGGACTTTGGGTCACAACTGTTGCCCCAAGAGCGACTCTACCCCCCGAAGAGGAGTCACATCTCCCCCCCGTGCCCACCTGCTTCTCTTCTGCCCCTTTACTCTGCTGCTCTTTGCTCTTTGTTCCTTCCTGCGACCCCAGTTTGATGGGGGCAAGGACGTTTTTGGCTACAGTGGTCAGCTGGCTCACGAAGCTCGTCTTGTCACCTGGAGAGACGGGTCGGGATTTACAAAGGGAGGGGCCGCAGAGGGAGGGGGTGACAGCTGTGGGTGACGGTGAGGGCGAAGGCGAGTGCTCTTCCACCACCTCCAGGCGACACTTGTCCTCCCAGTCGAGGGTCCCTCTGTAGCAGTTGACAGACCCCAACCCCTGACGGACCTTTCCTAGCGACAGGGGCTGGCCGTGCGGAGGGACCACTGGAGCCAGGACTCTCGGCTGGAGCTTGGGGCTTTTGGAACCAATATCGTTAGTTTCCTTTCGCAAACTCTCGCCCATTCCAGATGATTTCAATGTCTTGTTCATTCCTAGCATGTTCTTATCCACAGACGAAGGCGACCCCTTGTTGATGGCAGAGTGGCTTTTGTTGTTAACCTCGTGTTTTAGATGTTCCTTTGGGTCGTTATTATAGGACACCTTTCGTTGTTCCAGTTTTGAAATGAAATCAGTCTGATGCTGGTGAGCTTTAACAGGTCCTTTCTGTCCCTCTAGACTCTCCATAGGTTTGGTCGGGGTCCCAGGAGTTTTGATAGCATCTACGTGTCCTCTTGTGTTCTGTTCAATCAAAAACAGTTCGTGCTGAGACCGTCTTTGCCCTGCTGGTCCAAGTCTGCTCGGTCGCTCCAAAACTGTCTCCGATTCCTTCTCTGTCCCTCTTTCTCGTCCTCTCTCGCTCTCAGCTAAGAGCGTCTCCCTGCTCAGAGGGGACTCCTGCCTGCCTAGTCTCCTCACCGGCTTCAGCACTCCAGTCTCGGGCAGTGAAGATGAGGACGGTGAAGACGTGGGCATAGCCGGTGGATTTGGTGGTAAATTTTCTCCATCTGTCTCCAGTAAACTCTGCAGGCCAAGCTCAGACAGAAAGGCATCCTTACGGTATTCAGAGTGCTGCACTTCCAGACTGTGCTTCCTCAGCGGACCCCCCAGACCCCCCTGTTGAACTGGACTGGGTCAAAGGCGAGCCCAGTTTCTCTGCCGACTGTACCCGCTTGAGAAGAGGCGAACGTGGGGGCTCAGCGCTCTTAGGCCGGGGTCGAACCACGGGGGGAGAGGAGTGGAGTTTGACCGGGAAAGACTGAGTAGTGTTAGAGCTACCCACAGTGTGACCGGGCAGAGGAGGAGGAGATGACTGAGTGGGAGATGGAGTGTGAGCCAGAGGAGACAGGGGAATATTACCGGCAGATTTGCACCGGGCAGATCGATACTGACGGTGAAGTTTAGGGGACAGACCATGCAGAGAGCTTGGCCTCATGTGCTGCGAGGGAGCCGGGGAGTTAGGCGTGCTCGATGATGAAGAACTGCTTTGGGATGATGCTCCTTAAATGAAAAAAAAAAAGGTTATACTGTTATATCTGTGTAATCCCTCAGTCGTCCAGATCTGATCCATCGCAAAAGAAAAATGAAATCTGTCAACTGGACAAATCGCTGTAGGAGTGAAGACGTTTGGCTTCTCTTCAGTTCTGGTCAGATTACTGCTAGACACTGCCTTATATCTGTCTGAAGGGAGGAGCTAACTATACTGACACTCAAAAAAACGATTGTCTACAGGTTGGTGTTTGTAGTCTCGGTCTTTTGTGGTACTTTGAGTGTCCACTGTGCCTCTGGCTGCGTCTCAATTCACCAAAGTGCCCTTAAACACGCTGTTTGAATGGTGCGTTTAATACTTTCGATGAATGCGGCTGAAAATGTGCCCTGGGTTTCTATGGAGATCGACCCTAGCTGAAGCGTGCACACTTCACGCACTGCTATATCCCATCATGCATCGCGCCTACGCAAAAAAGAAACAAAAATGGAGCCCGCAATGCAATACATGTTCAAATGTAAGTACTAGTTTACGTCACCTACAACATGAAACTGTTAAAATGTGTAAAGATCTGTTTGAGGCGACTCTCAGTGAAGTTCTGTTCATTTAATCGATGTGTAGCTGACCAAACGTTAGCGGAGTTATCCCTTACACTTGTATATTAGTGTAGCTATTGTAATGTTTAATATTTGTCCTTATTTTAGAATGTTCTTTTGTCTTTAGGGAGCGACGAGCAGACGGCAGAGTTTATCCGTCTGAGGGGGGAGAATGAGCACTTATTCACTCATTCTCCATAAGAGCACAGACGGCGGTTGAAGTACGCTCCATGTACTTCATTCCCATAGTCATTCAAGCCCCTAATGAGTGATTTCATACCTATTAGCATCCTGGCTAGCCTTATTGTTCTCTTTGTTTTCTTCGTTTTGACTGTGCTATGCCATGCTAGGACTAAGTAGGACTCAGGCACAGTGCAGACTTAAAGTAGCACAACAGACCTAGCTAACAAACACAAACCTGTAGACAATAGGTGTTTGAGTTTCAGTGTCGTTAGCTCCTCCCTTCAGGTCGATATAAGGCAGTGTCCAGCAGTAATCTGACCAGAACTGAAGAAGAGACTTGGTCGAGCAGCCAAACATCTTCACTCCATCAACGGTTTCGCCAGTTGACAGATTTAATTTTTCTTTTGTGAAGTTTATACTGTCTGTTTACTCGTTTTCTGCAGTTTCTCACATGATTCTTACCCAGATAGGACGGCTCAGGGGTGGAGCGGTATCCCTGAGTGGGAGACCGTGCAGACAAGCTGTGAGTCGGAGAGCCAGGAAGACTTTCGCTCGACGACAGGGAGCGATTCAAAGACGACAGGCTGCGGCTCGTGTGAAGGAGGTTGGACTGTTTTGTGATCTTACGAAACAGTGAGCTGCGCTTTTTACTGGAAAGACAATGACAAAGAGTATGACTAGTGATGTTTGAAATATAGGAAACAAAACAACTGACAGTGTTGGGAAGTAACTAAACTCATGTAATGAAAGTACGTGTTCTGAATACTAATTTTGAGTAAGTGTAGCAGTAGCAGATCACAAAATGTAGGCTTCAAACTGCACCTGTCTGTTCTCTATGGCTCCTGTCTGTTCTCTATGGCTCCTGTCTGCTCTCTAAGGCTCCTATCTGCTCTCTATGGCTCCTGTCTGCTCTCTATGGCCCCTGTCTGCTCTAAGCTCCTATCTGCTCTCTATGGCCCCTGTCTGCTCTCTATGGCTCCTGTCTGCTCTCTATGGCTCCTGTCTGCTCTCTATGGCCCCTGTCTGCTCTCTATGGCTCCTGTCTGCTCTCTATGGGTCAAACAATGAACTGCAGTCATATAATTCACAAAAACAAGAGGAGATTACTGTACCTGTCTTGACTGTCTTTGGCCATGGTCTTTTTATTTCTTCGGGCCATTTTACATTTATAACTGGCTTTACGGGCAGGTCCCACTTTAATGGAGGTGTTTTCAAATGGCGTCGTCGTCACAGTCACCTTGTTACCGCTCTGTAAAGTATAAACATTTAGTATTCACCAGCTGTTAAACTGGTGGTAAATACAGAAAGTGTTAAAAGAAAATAGTTTAAACGAACCATTTCTATTAGACAATACATCCTGACAGAAGAATGGATTAAATGACTCATATTACACTGTTTTCTGATCTATGTTAATGCTGTTTCCTCATCACAAACGATATAAATCTGCAGGTTTGTGTGTTAAACGTGTGAATGAAACAAAACACTTCTCCAGGTCTGTTTTTCACGAGGTAACAGCATTATAACATGACTTAAAGCTCACAAGAGTCCATTTCGTCCAATATAAAACCTTGAAATAATGATTGAGAGTAGCCATGTTATGAATAATGTTTAAATATGTAACCTGATTAGCCTTAAGGTCACTTGGAGATGAGGGCACTTTATAAAAACATGATTAACGGGCTGCTTTAACCTGCAATTATCAATAAGAGAAGCGGTGATATCTGGCTCTGACATTAGCGGCTGTACCTTGAGAATAAGTTCAACCACTTCAGTGTGGACCAGACCGTGGACCGGCTCTCCATTGACGTGAGTGATGAGGTCACCAGCGCACAAGCCGGCTTCCTGAGCGGGGCCGCCGTCCTCCACATGCTACAAACACACGACAGAAACGATGATTAACAAAGCAGTGTTGAACTTTAAAGACATTTTTTGATCTATGTTGTTTCTTTATATAAAAAAACAGACCTGGAGTTGTTTTTGGTTTCATTCACACATGTTTAACACACAGAAAACAGTCTGTTCCACCTCGTGATGTCATCATGTGGTAATACAGGAAGTGCTCCACTGTATTTTTAAACTCCACACACCTTCACTACGATCATTTAGGTAATTTCAGCCAATCTCTACTGAACAAAAGCTAAAATGTACACTGCCTGGCCAAAAAAATGGTCACACACTGTAATATTTGGTTGTTCCACCTTTGCATTCGCTGTGGCATTGTTTCGATTTCGTTTCTGCAGCGTCACAAGATTTATTTCCATCCAGTGTTGCATTAATTTTTCACCAAGATGTTGCATTGATGATGGTCGAGTCTGACGCTGCACATCCCAAAGATTCTCACTGGGGTTACAGATCTGGACTCTGTGGAGGTCAATCCATGTGTGAAAATGATTCTCCTGAACCTCTGTCACTATTTGAGCCCCGTGAATCCTGCTTTATCATCTTGGAATACGCCCGAGCATCAGGGAAGAAAAAATCTGGTCATTGAGTATATTCAGGTGTCAGCTGTCCTCAGACTGTGGATGAACCTAGACCTGACTCGTATCTATAGACTCGGACCTATTTGCTCAGTTAAATCCAGGTGGCGGCGTGTTTTTTGGCCTGACAGTGTGTGTAAAGTCCCTGCTGCTGATCCTCGTTTGTGCGTACAGAGCCTGGATCCGACAGGCCTCTCCTGTGGTTGGTGCCTTGTCTGCAAGATGGCACCTGATTGGCTCCTGGGTCCTTTAAGCTGATTGGTGCGACGCTCTAGAGCCTGGTGTCTCCTGGTCCTTCACCTGCAGCTGCCACGCCTTTAAAAGGACACGCCCCCTGCCACTCCCGGCTGCTGGATTCTGTCTGTGAAGCGCATTGGTTTTGTGTTTCTCTGTGACGTTTGTGACTTGTACTCCTTTGACTAGTTTCTGAGACTGGTTTGTTTTGTGTTTTTGTGTTTCTGTACTTTAGTTTTTTAGCTGTATTTAAGTTATACATTGAACTATTCTGTTAAGAGCCTCTTTTTGTTAGATTTTACGTTAACATTCCCTTAAAATAAATGATTATTAACATTAGTTTTACAATTTTCCATCTTTGTTACAAATTTTATTGCTGTTGAAAATGACCACTTAATGACATCACAAGGTGGAACAGAGCATTTTGAGTTTGGTAAATGTAGACAGACTAATAATAAAGTGTTACTCAAACATGTGTGAATGAAACAAAACACAACCCAGGTCTATTTTTGAGGAGGAAACAGCGTTAGAACATGACTTAAACCTTATAAAAGTCACGTTTGCGTAATATAAGACTTTTAAAAAGAAAAACTAACGATAAAATGTCTATATATATTGTGAAAAAGTGTTTGCTGTGTCACTTAACAGACACAGCACAAAACATCCCACGTCTTTGCTCTTACCCAGACGATGTGGTGGACACTGTAGATGTCACTGTCTCCGATGTAGACCCTGATCGCTCGGAGGGTGAAGCCGTACTTCTTGCCGGAGCGGTGGATGGTGATGGGGGAGCGCAGCACACTCACCGCCGGGAAGAAGTCTCTGCTCGGAGATGAGTCCCGGGACGAAGGGTTTGAGGAGAACGAGTGTGGGGACATAGGACTGGCTAAAGGAGAGAAGCCGCCGTGTTGATCCACTGCAGACAGAGAGTATGTTAATATTTGAGCCACACACACATTTAATACACAAGATTAATTTTTTTGCATTACCCGATGGTATAATCACAGAGAGCGCAGTTGCAGAGGCTGACTTAATGACTTTATTCCCAGTTCTTGAATTGCGTTTTTCACCATCTGCCGGTAATGGCTTCTGCCGGGCTCTGCGTAGCACTAGATCATTGGTGACTCGAGGACCAAGAGGGTCGTACAGAGGTGTGATCACGTCCCGATCGGGCGCACTGCCGCCTGGGGACAGTGTGCTGATACTGGCGGTTGTTGCTGGAGGTTCTCCTTGTTTACAGGTTTTGTCTGTGAAATTGTAGGTAAACATGTAATTAAATATAGCTTTGGAAAGTGTTTACAAAAGTCTGCACCCACACACTCAGCAGAAAGCCAATCAGGTGTCAGTCACAGGCGTTTCTCCACCTACACAGTCAGAATCTGTCATTTTCTATTTGTCTTATAGAACAAAATGCACACACCTGCCCCGTTGATCTCCTTCATGTGGTTCCTCGTCTCCAGGATGCTTGGCGACGGGACACAGGACCCGTCCAGAGAAGTCCCTCGGACCCTGATGGGGTTGGGGCGAGTCACTGATTCGGACTCGCCCTCCAGAGGCGAGGCAAAGCGGTGCGTGTCCATCAGAGCTGAGAAACGGCGTCGGGCAGCGAGAGGCGGGCTGGCGTCGCCCTCCATGTACACAGACTCTGAATAGGACAAACGCTTCCTGCAGGGACAAGGTGCGTCACACAAATGTCTTCAAAAACAGAGAGGAAGTGCAACAAAACTGACTCTTGACTTTTGTCTCTTTTGACCTTTTTCCATAATTTCTGTGTGTCGCACTTCTGGTCATGTGGGAATCCTGTTCCTTTTCAATGGAGAATTTGGGAAAAGTTTTGGCTCTAAACTATTATATGAGTTTATAAGTAGGTTGGTTTGTGTCAAATGTTCAGTGTTTATGAGCAACAACAAGTCAACACTGCAGTGATTCTCTGTGAGGCTGTAAAACGGCTCTTTAGTCCCATAGAAACTATTTGCCATCAAAATCAGCAGCTCCATGCAAAATAAAACAACCCACAGCACAGCACCTTCCAGAATAAGATGAATACAGTCACAGTTTTTTATTTAAGTATCATATTTTTCTGAGTATAAGTCGCACCAACCAAAAAATTTATAATAATGAAGAAAAAAACTGTATATTTCACATGTAAATCGCACTGGAGTATCAGTCGCACCAGACAAAAAATGCATATTAATGAAAAAAAAAAAGTCACATATAAATTGCATCTGAGTATAAGTCACCCCACTAGCCAAACTATAAAAAAAAGCAACTTATAGTCCGGTAAATACAGTAAATGAGCTCACATTTCGGGCGATCCCGTCCTCCAGCCTTTGTCTCTGACGCTGAAGCTGCCCAGACTCTCCCTCTTGGTCACCCGGTCCTCCCGCGGGCTCCGGTGCTCTCGACGGGACACTGAGCTCGTGGCTTTTTGCTCCAACTGAGCCAGATGCTCCATACTGCTGTAAACCTGAGGCGTGAATTCAAACACACATTCGTTTCTTTTGTACATATGGAGAGAAATTCATCAGATCATTATGAACCAGAGTTTTGTTTATGACTAAACCACACAAACCCGACATGCTCGATAAATAATACGGATTATTCGGGATTCACAAGTAGCTCAGAGGCTAACAAAGGACATGAACAGCTACCAAACAATTCATTTTGAAAACAAGTAATTAAGTAGACAGAGGTAAGGCCACAGTTACTGGATAAATGAGTCCTGAGTAACACAGCTGTGTGGGGGAGGACAGCAGCGAAACGTCTAAAGAATAGTTCACCATGGAAACAACTACTGCAGCTGTTTCTCACTCGTGTTAAGTAAAAAGAAGATTAGAAGCGAATTAATAAGATAAACAAGCTGGTAAAAGAGTGAACTTAGTATTAAATAAGATAATTTGTTAATAGCAAAGCAAACTCACATACAGAGTGATTTTTTTTGAGAGTTTTCAGTCCAAAAACAACACACGAGGGAACATGGCACAGAAAGACGAGTGATAATAAGAACGAGGCTGGGAAAAGGCCAGAGGCGACGATGCAAATTGAACACACGAAGATTAACAGAGAAATGAGTCTGAACAGGCTCTGGGTAAATTCCACACGTGTGTCCAGGTCACACACTCATTTTCATCTTTCATCCCCCCCTCCGACTCTCATCAAAGGAGTTTTAGGACGACAGGCTGCACCGTGAGCCTCTGTGCAAATGCCAAACGCAGGGAGATTAAGGGAGCTGAGGACAGAGGGACAGAGGGACAGAGGAGGGACAGAGGGACAGAGGAGGGACAGAGGGGCAGAGGGACAGAGGAGGGACAGAGGGACAGAGGAGGGACAGAGGGACAGAGGAGGGACAGAGGGGCAGAGGGACAGAGGAGGGGCAGAGGGACAGAGGGGCAGAGGGACAGAGGAGGGACAGAGGAGCAGAGGGACAGAGGAGGGACAGAGGATGGACAGAGGGCAGAGAGGAGGATTAGAGGAGGGACAGAGGGACAAAGGAGGGAGAGAGGAACAAAGGAGGGAGAGAGGACAGAGGGGTAGAGAGGAACAGAGGGGCAGAGGGAGAGAGGGACAGACAGCCAGAGGAGGGACAGAGGGGCAGGGGACAGAGGAGGACAGAGGGGTAGAGGACAGAGGTATAGAGGAACAGAGAGGGCAGAGGGAGAGAGGGACAGAGGGCAGAGGAGGGACAGAGAAACCAGAGGGACAGAGGGTAGAGGAACAGAGGAGGCACAGAGGGGAGAGGAACAGAGGGGCAGAGGGAGAGAGGGACAGAGGAGGGACAGAGGGGGCAGAGAAGCAAAGGGACAGAGGGACACAGGGACAGAGGGAGAGAGGGGCAGAGGGACAGAGGAAGGACAGAGGGACAAAGGGACAGAGGAGGGGCAGAGGGAGAGAGGGACAGAGGAGGGACAGAGGGAGAGAGAGGAAGAGAGGGAGAGAGGAACAGAGAAGGGACAAAGGGACAGAGGATAGATGACAGAGGGACAGAGGGACAGAGAGGGACAGAGGGGCAGAGGAGGGACAGAGAAACAGAGGGACATAGGGGCAGAGGGGCAGAGGGACAGAGGAACAGGAACAGAAGGACAGAGGAGGGACAGAGGGACAGAGGAGGGACAGAGGGGGGGGCAGAGGAGGGACAGAGGAGGGACAGAGGAGGGACAGAGGGGGGACAGAGGGGCAGAGGAGGGACAGAGGAGGGACAGAGAAACAGAGGGACAGAGGGGCAGAGGGGCAGAGGGACAGAGGAGGGACAGAGGGACAGAGGGGTAGAGGAGGGACAGAGGGGACAGAGGAGGGACAGAGGAGGGACAGAGGATGGACAGAGGGACAGAGGAGGGACAGAGAGGGGACAGAGGGGACAGAGGAGGGACAGAGGAGGGACAGAGGATGGACAGAGGGACAGAGGAGGGACAGAGAGGGGACAGAGGGGACAGAGGAGGGACAGGAGGGACAGAGGATGGACAGAGGGACAGAGGAGGGACAGAGGATGGACAGAGGAGGGACAGAGGGACAAAGGAGGGAGAGAGGGACAAAGGAGGAAGAGAGGGACAGAGGAGGCACAGAGGGGTAGAGGAACAGAGGAGGGACAGAGGATGGACAGAGGATGGACAGAGGAGGGACAGAGGGGCAGAGGAGGAACAGAGGAGGACAGAGGACGGACAGAGGAGGGACAGAGGAGGGACAGCGGAGGGACAGAGGATGGACAGAGGGACAGAGGAGGAACAGAGGAGGGACAGAGGGACAAAGGAGGGAGAGAGGAACAAAGGAGGAGAGAGGGACAGAGGAGGCACAGAGGGGTAGAGGAACAGAGGGGCAGAGGGAGAGAGGGACAGAGGGGCAGAGGAGGGACAGAGAAACAGAGGGACAGAGGGACAGAGGGGTAGAGGAACAGAGGGACAGAGGAGGGACAGAGGGCATAGAGGAGCAAAGGGACAGAGGGACACAAGGACAGAGGGAGAGAGGGACAGACGGCCAGAGGAGGGACAGAGGAGGGACAGAGGGGCAGAGGGAGAGAGGGACAGAGGGACAGAGGAGGGACAGAGAAACAGAGGGAGAGAGGGACAGAGGGACAGAGGAGGGACAGAGAGGAGAGGGACAGAGGGGCAGAGGGACAGAGGGACAGAGGAGGGACAGAGGGGCAGAGGAGCAAAGGGACAGAGGGACACAAGAGGGAGAGAGGGTCAGACGGCCAGAGGAGGGACAGAGGAGGACAGAGGGGCAGAGGGAGAGAGGGACAGAGGGGCAGAGGAACAGAGGGGCAGAGGAGGGACAGAGAAACAGAGGGAGAGAGGAACAGAGGGGCAGCGCAGGGGCTGAGGGGAAGATCGACAGAGGAGCAGAGTGACAGAGGAGGGACAGACGGACAGAGTGACAGAGGTACAGAGGGACAGAGGGGACAGAGGGACAGAGGTACAGAGGTACAGAGGGGACAGAGGGACAGAGGGACAGAGGTACAGAGGGACAGAGGGACAGAGGACAGAGGTACAGAGGGGACAGAGGGACAGAGGGACAGAGGGACAGAGGTACAGAGGGACAGAGGGGGACAGAGGTACAGAGGTACAGAGGGACAGAGGGACAGAGGGACAGAGGGACAGAGGGACAGAGGGACAGAGGGACAGAGGTACAGAGGTACAGAGGGACAGAGGGACAGAGGACAGAGGGACAGAGGGACAGAGGAGGGACAGAGGTACAGAGGTACAGAGTGACAGAGTGACAGAGGTACAGAGGGACAGAGGGACAGAGGGACAGAGGTACAGAGGTACAGAGGGACAGAGGACAGAGGACAGAGGGACAGACCTTGCTGAATCGGGGACTGCAGGAGGAGAACTGCCTGATCTCCACGGGCTCGTCGTCGTTGGTGTCGTCTTCTTCGTAGGTGTTGATGTGGTGATATCGGTCTGAACGAGCTGAGGACGAAACACCAACAGACTCAGACTCTGTCACAGTAAAACTCTGTCCACCCCACAAATGTCTCCAGAGCAACGTCACCAATGATGTTTAGTTTCATTATTTTAGTTGTGTTTAATGTGTCTTTTACATTTCACCTGGACCTTCTTTCGACTTGTATTTTAGCCTCATGTTTCCTCTTGTTCTTTGTTGGACATTGTCATTGTCTTGTCCTGCTGTTCGTTCATTTTCTACGAGTTTGGACTATTTTGGAAGGAGACTATGCACAAATTAATTAATCTTACAAAAGAAAAAGATGATTTGTACCAGATTTAGCTACAGCTGCTTTCCAGGTGCCGTCCCTGAGCAGGTGAACACACATTAAACTACACTTTTCATTACGATTACATTATAAGACTAACAGTTTATCATTAAAATAAGCAGGAAAATACAATAAAATGTCCCCATGTCCAATATATGATGTTTCCTACAGTCCAAAGACATTTAAAAATCACTATGTGCAGGTTTTTAGAGAGAAAAAGTACAGATTAACTAGACCCAGTGCTATTTTGCTGATTAAATGATTATTATTTAGCAATTTTTTAGCAGGGTTTTTTGATAATCTCCTCGTGACAGGAACAGACATGGGACGATGGCCAAAATAATAGCGATTAACGATAATATCACGATAACGATTAAAATTGCTGACAGTTTATAATTTGAATGTTATGAATTTGTGAATTTTATGAACGACAACAGTGGTCTCTGGTTTATCTTGGGGGTTATGTTCTAAAAAATAACCTGCAATAGGCAAAATCCACAAAGTATCATTTTTTTTTTTTTTTTACAATTATTATAAAGGGTGGCCCAAAAGTCACTGACACTTTTAAATCTTCAGTAGCTCCTATAATTCTTAAGTTAAACACACCAAATTTTAGCAGTAGATAAACTGAACCTTCTGAGATTTTTGGCAATATATACAGTTATAAATGTTCACTTGACTCACTACTTAAACTAGGAGAAGTAAAAATGACCTAATTTTTAAAAAATAATGTTTTTTAAGTGTCCATCATTTTGCGTTTGTCTCTGAACAGCCTGATCCAACTCACTTTACAGAACATTTAAATCATTTCTGGGCTTATGGCTCTTATTTGATCCTCGATGTTACGTTTTAAGTGTTTATTGTCTGAGGTTTATTCACAAACACCTTTTCTTTAAGATAGACCCACAGGAAGAAATCAGGACTAGTCAGGTCTGTGGAGATCACATACTGCCCCTGTCTGTGAAAAACACTTATTATTCCTTTAATTTACACTTGGGGCATCTCTGGTATTAAAATGTCGACGACAGTAACACTGCTGGGTTTGTGTACCACTGTACAAAGTGAGGGTTCGTTCCTCGGTGCTGTATTTGCTCAGATTAATTAACACACACTTTATACACTTTTCTCACACAGGCATTAACATTTCTCACATTTTCTCTCTCGTTTAAACTCTCTCAAAGTTCAAACCTTTGTCGGTGCCTTTGTCGGTGCAGAAAGTTTCATCGACATGTGGGTTTTGTCGGGGAGAAAAACTTGCAAACATACAGCACTTCAGAGTCACACTGATCCAACATTTATGTAAATTTGTCTGACACACATGTCTGTACTGAGACACAGAGGAGACTGATGGAGGAGACTGATGGACAATGGTCTACAGTCCCTCAGCCAATCAGGACGCAGAACACAATGGTCTACAGTCCCTTAACCAATCAGGACAGCGATATAGTGAGGGAAAACTGTCTAGAAATGTGATTATTGTCTCCCCTTTTTATCATGCTAAACATAAAAATATTCTTGCTTATCGTCCCATCCTTGACAGGAACAGGTTTAGTAAAATAAACTCTGACAGGTACATACTATCGAAGTAGCTGGTGTCCTCCTCTGACTCAAGGTGAGGGACAAACTCCGCCTTTTGTCTCAGGAGACTGTTCCAATCCAAACCATTGAAGAACGAATGCTCCTTCACCTCAACGGCGCCACCTAAAGAGCGAAAACAGTATTAAACTCATGTGTGGAGTTTATAGAGGTGTAAAAATCTGTTCGTCACCTGTTCCTAATCTCACGAGCGGGTTGGTTTGGAGCAGAGCAGAAATGAGAGACTGGGCGTCGGCCGGTAGAGCGTCGTCTCCATTGGGCCAAACGATATCGTCTGAGTCAGAGATCAGGAAAGGTCAGACTAACACGAGACGACCAGAGCGAACACAATAAAACGCTGCGTCTTACCTGTGATTACCTGCCCGAACAGCTCCTCCGGGGTGTCGCCAAAGAACGGCACACAGCCCACCAAGAACTCATAAAGAATGATCCCCATGGCCCACCAGTCCACGGGCTTCCCATAACCCTGACGGAGGATCACCTCCGGAGCAATGTACTCTGGAGTACCACACACCTGAGAGAGGAGAGGAGAGGGGGAGGAGGAGAGGAGAGAGGAGAGAGGAGAGAGGAGAGGAGAGAGGGAGAGGGGGAGAGGGAGAGGGGGAGGGAGGAGAGGGAGAGAGAGAGAGAGTGAGAGGAGAGAGGAGAGGAGGAGGAGGGGCAGAGGGGCGAGGGAGAGGAGGAGAGAGGAGGAGAGGAGAGGAGAGGAGGAGGAGGGAGGAGAGGAGAGGAGAGAGGAGGAGAGAGGAGGAGGAGAGGAGGGGAGGAGGAGGGAGAGGAGGAGGAGGAGAGGGAGGAGAGAGGAGGAGAGGAGAGGGGGAGGAGGAGGGAGGGAGGAGGGAGGAGAGAGGGAGGAGAGAGGACGAGAGGAGAGGGGGAGGAGGACAGAGGGAGGAGAGAGAGGAGAGGGAGAGGGAGGAGAGGAAGAGGGAGGAGAGGAGAGAGAGGAGAGGGAGGAGAGGAGAGAGGAGGACAGGAGAGGGGGAGGAGGGAGGAGAGGGAGGAGAGGAGAGAGGAGGAGAGGAGAGGGGGGGGAGGACAGAGGGGGGAGAGAGAGAGAGGAGAGAGGAGGAGAGGGGGGGGAGGGAGGAGAGGAGGAGAGGAGAGAGGGGAGAGGAGGAGAGGAGAGGGGGGAGGAGGGAGGAGAGGGAGAGAGAGAGGAAAGAGGAGGAGAGGAGAGGGGGGGAGGAGGGAGAGGAGAGGGAGGAGAGGAGAGAGGAGGAGAGGGAGAGGGGGAGGAGGGACAGAGGGGGGAGAGAGAGAGAGGAGAGAGGAGGAGGGGAGGAGGGGGAGGAGGAGAGGAGAGGAGAGGGAGAGAGGGGAGAGAGAGGAGAGAGGAGAGGGAGGAGAGGGAGGAGAGGAGAGGAGAGGAGGAGAGGGGGGGAGAGGAGAGGGGGAGGAGGACAGAGGGGGGAGAGAGAGAGGAGGAGAGAGGAGGAGAGGAGAGGGGGAGGAGGACAGAGGGGGAGGAGAGAGGAAGGAGAGAGGAGGAGAGGAGAGGGGGAGGAGGACAGAGGGGGAGAGAGGAGAGGAGAGGAGAGGAGGAGGAGAGGAGAGAGGAGGAGAGAGGAGAGAGAGGGAGGAGAGGAGAGGGAGGGAGGAGAGGAGCGCGGGAAAAGGGGGCGAGAGAGAGAGAGAGAGAGGAGGAGGAGAGGGGAGGAGAGGAGAACAGAGGGAGGAGAGAGAGAGAGGAGAGAGGAGGAGAGGGGAGGGGGAGGAGGACAGAGGGAGGAGAGAGAGAGAGGAGAGGAGAGAGGGGAGAGGGAGGAGAGAGGGAGGAGAGGAGGAGAGAGGGGACAGGGAGGAGAGGAGAGGAGGGAGGAGAGGAGAGGGAGGAGAGGGAGGAGAGGAGAGGGAGAGAGAGAGGGGGAGAAGGAGGAGAGGAGAGGAGGAGAGGAGAGGGAGGGAAGAGGGATGCAGGGAGGAGAGGGAGGAGAAGAGAGGGGGAGGGAGGGGAGGGGGCGAGAGAGAGGAGAGGGAGGAGGGAGGGGCGGAGAGGGAGGGGAAGAAAGAGAGAGGGAGGGGAAGAGAGGGAGAGGGAAAGAGGGATGGAGGGAGGGAGAGGAGAGAGAGGAGGAGAAAGGGAGGGAGAGAGAGGGATGGAGGGAAGACGGAAGGGACGAGAGGGAGGGGGGGTATGGAGGGAGAGGGAGAAAGAGAGAGGAGGAAGAGGGATGGAGGGAGAAGAGAGGAGGGAGGGAGGGAGGGAGGAGGGGGGATGGAGGAGGGAGGAGAGGGAGAAGGGAAAGAGGGATGAAGAGGGGAGGGATGAAGGGAGGGAAAGAGAGGAGAAAGGGAGAGGAGGGAGAGAGGGGGAGGCAAGGGATGGAGGGAGATGGGGGGGAGGGGGGATGGAGGGAGATGGAGAGAGAGAGAGAGAGACAGAGATATAGAAAGATAGAGACAGAGAGAAAGTTTAGATAGATAGATAGATAGATAGAAATACAGACAGGTAGATGGATGGATGGACAGTTAAATAGATAGAAAGACAGATGGATAGATAGATATTTTTATTGCTACATTTTTCTTTGACAAGTCACAACTTTCATCATAAAAAATATTTAAAATCACAATAAAAGGAAACAGCTGCAGGGCCTGAGCTCGTCTGGAGGAGATCAGAGACGGAGCATCAGAGGGAAGACTTTTTATTTTATTTGTATGTTTTCACAGGTCAGAGCAGAGAGCCGTATGTCTGTTTCATTTGGCTAAATTTGATTATAATTTAAATGAGAACGCTACAGTATTTCTAAAACCACACAGACCTGTTTATCGAGGAACTCCCTGGCGTCTTTCTCGATGTGTCCTTCATACAGGTTGGTGGTCAGACTCATTAGACCCATCTTCGATAACCCAAAGTCCGTGAGTTTGATGTGGCCCATAGATGTGATTAAAAGACTGTTCAGAAGGAAAAAAAACAACGAGATAGATGAATCTGCGCTGTCTCCATTCAAATAAACTAACAATAAGACAGATTCAAAAGTGAAGATGAGGAATGTGTGATGCAGCTGTTACTTATCGACTTTGTATGAATAAAAGTTCAAATATTATGAGACTTTCTGGGACAAATACGACCAGGAAATAGTCTTATTAAATCAGTTTACATGTGCAAGCAGGATATCGACTGAACCGATATTTGGAAGTCGATATCTGGAGAATGATTTTGTGATATCTTTTGATTTAAAGGTCCTGTAAATTGACTCTTGTAGCTTTAAGTCATGCTATAATGCTCTGTTCCACCTTGTGATGTCATGAAGTGGTCATTTTCAAGTTAACATCTACTTTTACCTTTAGTTCAGTGGAGATAAGTGACAATTCCAGGAGCTGAAATGAGCCAAATGATTCTAGAAATGAAGGTGTGTGAAGTTTGGGAACACAGTGGAGCACTTCCTGTATTACCACATGATGACATCACAAGGTGGAACAGAGAGAAGAGCTCAGCCTAAATCTGCAGGGTTTGTGTGAATGAAACAAAACATAACTTCAGGTCTGTTTGTGATGAGAAAACATTAGAACAGTCAAGTATAATACATCGCTTAAGAGACGTTCTGTTTCCCATATAACAGCGTCATTTCTCGTAATCGCAGAAAACTCAGACATAACTGTTACATTTTGGCTAAGGTCACATCTCGCACTTCTTCACCATAGCTGCTTTCATACAGGGAGCGTAACACCCACTAAAACACTGGTGTAATCTCAGTTTGTTAGACTTTGCATTTGATTCTGCTTTACACTGTACGCTGCCTTTAACCCGACTGTACAATAAAGATGAACTGAACGATTCCCTGTTCTTCATGCAACAGAACAGAACCCGACAGAAAACAGCGTAACATGAGACCTTTCATTTTCCACCAGCCTGTTACACTAAAATGCAGTAATCTTGTTTATGATTTGCCATAGAACAAAAGCTGAAAATAATGCACAAGAAATCTGCTTTATGTCATGGGATTTATGTTTTGTTTGAAGCTCATCAAGGCTAGCAGTTATAGCGGCTAATCTGGAGCCAAGTTTCACATTTGTCATTCACGAGTATCATAGCAACCAAAGACCCAATCAGGAGCGAGGCTGCTGAAGGTAACACCTCTTCCCGTCCACACCGCTCGTTTAGCAGGAGGCGGGCTCTTAGCAACGCTGTCAATCAAACCTGTTGCTAATGCTAACGGGAGGGACCTCAGGGAAAGAAGGCGCCTGATTTGTCTGTTATTAATGTTTTTACGTTGAGTTACAGACACAATAGTGAAAAACAAAGACCAGGATCATGTAGAGGGTTAATACGAACATTTAAGACCAAAATTATGAGTCTGACAGCAGCAGAGACAGAGAAAAGGGCGACCATTTTGTCCATGTAAAGTGAATTGGAGCCAGAATCGATAGAGAAGGAAGTGCGCCCATGACCACTTCCTGTTTGGAACGTGGCGGCTAGCAGGTTAGCTATGTCCAGAAAAGGGTGGAGCACTCACTTGTCGGGTTTGAGATCACGGTGCACGATGCCGTAGTTGTGGATGTATTCAAGAGCTAGAACGGTCTCAGCGAAGTACATCCGTGCAAGTTCCACTGGCAAAGCCCCGATGTTTTTCAGCAGAGTGGCACAATCTCCACCTACAAAACACAAACACACATTTCAAAACAGAGACAAAGAGAAAAATGACTGAAAAAGTGAAATCGTTTTACCTTCTACATACTCCAGGACCATGCATAAGTGTCTACGGGTTTCGAATGAGCAGAACATCGACACGACGAAGGGATTTCAGCGAAGGTCAGAATGTCTCGCTCCACAAACGCCTGCTGGATCTGGTTCCTCAAGATCAGATTCTGTTTGTTGATCTTCTTCATGGCGAAACGCTGGCGTGTTTCCCGATGGCGCACGAGGTAAACGGCACTAAAGAGGACGAAACAAAACGATGAGTCTTTAAACGAGCCGACCGAGTGTTTGTGTTTGTCTTTAAAACCCTCATTGAAAAGGCTGAGGGTTTACGTTTTAACAAGTTCATAATTTGAGCAAAGAAAAATATACAAAAAATTAAAATAGCTAGAAAAAATATCGATTCAGCTGTTTCTGTTGAACAAAATTCAGCTCAAATTTTTATAAAAATCACTGTATTTTTGAAGTTTTATTAGATCTGAAAATCTGCGCAAAATACTTTTTCTTTTTACGCTTTAAGTACATTTTTAAACAGATACTTTAATACTCAAGTAGAATTTTCATGTGATATTTTTACCTGAGTATTCTTTTGCCCCCGTATCTGTACTTTTACTTCAGTAACAATATTGAGTACTTCTTCTATCACTGCCCCAAAAGCATAAAAAACTCAGAAGACGTCCATCTCTTTTTCTTATATATACATCAATAAATCCTACAGGGCACATTTAACCTCATGATAGGAGGACGCTTGAGAATACTTTTCAGAAAATAAATAGTTGTTTTTGAACAGTGGTAAAATACAGATTTCCAGGTTTACCCATATGCCCCATTGCTGATGAGTTTGATGGTTTGAAAGTCCTCTTCAGACGGCGGTTTGATGGCTCTTGGTTTCCCCTAAAGACAACAGCACAATTTAAATGGTAAATACAACATTTTCACATTTTGCCTCAATGGAGAAGTTCAAGTATCTCGGATCGGTGCAGTCTGCAGTCGCTGTATTGGACTGTTGTGGTGAAGAAGGAGCTGAGTCGAAAGGCAAAGCTCTAATCATTCCTGCTCTCACCTATGGCCATGAGCTCTGGGTAATAACCTAAAGGACAAGATCGTGGATACAAGCGGCAGAAATGGGTTTCCTCCACAGGGTGTCTGGGCGCTCCCTTAGAGAAAGATTGGGTGAGGAGCTTGGTCACACAGGAGGAGCTCAGAGTAGAGCCGCTGCTCCTCCACGTCGAGAGGAGCAGCTGAGGTGGGTCGGGCATCTGTTCGTGCCCCCTGGACGCCTCCCTGGGGAGGTGTTCTGGGCATGTCCCACCGGAAGGAGGCTCTAGGGAAGACCCAGGACACACTGGACGGACTATGTCTCTGGGCTGGCCTGGGAACAACTTAGGGTCCCACTGGAGGAGCTGGAGGATGTGTCTGGAGTGAGGGAAGTCTGGGAGTCCCTGCTTAGACTGCTGCCCCCATGACCCGGCCCCGGATGAGAGGAAGAAAATGGATGGATGGAAATGTTCATATTTTTATATAGCGCTTTTCCAACTTCACTCAAATCTCTTTACATCAAGGAACCACTCACACATTCACACACACATTCACACATTCAGTCAACATCACACATTCACTCACACATTCACTCACACATTCACTCACACATCACACACACACATTCACACACACACATTCACACACACATTCATTCACACACACACATTCACACACACATTCACTCACACATTCACACACACATTCACACACACATTCACACACACATTCACTCACACATTCACTCACACATTCACTCACACATTCACTCACACATTCACTCACACATTCACACACACATTCACTCACACATTCACTCACACATTCACACACACATTCACTCACACATTCACTCACACATTCACACACACACACATTCACATTCACACACATTCACTCACACATTCACTCACACATTCACTCACACATTCACTCACACATTCACTCACACACACATTCACACACACATTCACTCACACATTCACTCACATTCACATTCACACACACATCACACATTCACACACACACACATTCATTTCACACACACACATTCACTCACACATTCACACACACCCGTGCACACAGACACTGGAGGAGCTGGAATCGCACCACCAAACTGTGGGTCAGTGGATCCGCCCACTCAACCAATGAAGTTTACGCTTAGAGCAGGATTTGAACCGCCAACCTTCAGATCAGGGGACAAATTCTACCAACTGAGCCACAGTCGCCCCAATCCAAACTCTTTTTGCCTGAATTCTACAGACATTTAAAATCCAGGTGTGTGAATCTGAGAGTGTTCACCTCTGTGGAATCGTCCGTCTCCGGCGTGTGCGGTCCTTCACTGTCGTAGCTGTCCAGACTCACAATTTCTACGAGAAAAACATCAGCGAACACGTTAGCGAACATGTTATCCCACTGCCACGATGAAAAGAAAAGCAGTCTGTGCCCAAACACCAGCCTCCCACGTGTCTTATTGAAGCTGGTAACATTTAACAAAACATCTATTCAGGTTTAGAAGAAATAAAACAAAAGAACGAAACATTTTAATAACGCCTTTGTCTTTTTGATTTCTCCATCCCTCATAATTTACACGCAGATTTGGCAGTTCTTTTAGCATTTTTGCGTCTGACAGCTGCTTGAACACACTGTTTCAAAACTGGAGAAAATCACTGACTGAAATCACTACAAGACGACAATGGACTTTTGTAGTTATTAATTTCTCGTAACATAACAAAATACTTTGACTTTTTACTCTTTAAGTACATTTTGAAACAGGTGCTTTAATACTTTTACTTAACTAGATTTTTCATGTGATACTTTTACTTGAGTATTTTTTTGTTCTGGTATCTGTACTTTTACTTAAGTAACAATACAGTTGTCCCTCACTAGATTGTGGTTCGTCTGCGTCCTGATTGGCTAAAGGACTGTAGACCATTGTGTTCTGCGTCCTGATTGGCTAAGGACTGTAGACCATTGTGTTCTGCGACCTGATTGGCTGAGGGACTATAGACCATTGTGTTCTGCGACCTGATTGGCTAAAGGACTGTAGACCATTGTGTTCTGTGCCCTGATTGGCTAAGGGATTGTAGACCATTGTGTTCTGCGTCCTGATTGGCTGAGGGACTGTAGACCATTGTGTCCTGCGTCCTGATTGGCTGAGGGACTGTAGACCATTGTCCATCAGTCTCCTCCGTGTCTCCTGTACAGTACAGAATGTGTCAGACAAATTTACATAAATGTTGGATCAGTGTGACTCTGAAGTGCTGTATGTTTGCAAGTTTTCTCCCCGACAAAACCCACAATGTCGATGAAACGTTCTGCACCGACAAAGGCACCGACGAAGGTTTGAACTTTGTGTTTAAACAAGAGAGAAATGTGAGAAAATGTGAATGCCTGTGTGAGAAAAGTGTATAAAGTGTGTGGTGAGGGGTTTTACAGCTGAAAAACATATAGAATACTTCACGGATTTCGCCTATTGTGGGTTATTTTTAGAACATAACCCGGCAATAAACGAGGGACCACTGTATTGAGTACTTCCAGCGGCTTTAAAGACTGTGAGAAAATATCTTCACTTACTCCACAAGAAAACAAAACCATTTTACAGTTATTAAATCCTCGTCACATAACTGAGCTGCACACGAGTCTCACAATAAAATAACAAAAAATCCTTGTGGGTGTAGTTGTGCTCGCAGTGCCGTGTGTGGGTGTACGCTACAGCACATGCAAAAGACACAAGACAAATACTCGGATATTTCTTAGTAGTTAGCGGATTGCGTGTAAAGATATATTACTATTGAAACGCTCTCGCTGATGAACGGCCCCTGATGGATTACACTGCAGATGTGAACCAGAGCCAGGCCTGGAGTTAAAGCTGATGATTAATGAACCACTGCACAGAGCAAACAGTGCAGTGTTCAAAGCCTCGCACTTTGAAACAGAAAACACTCTGTTCCACCTTGTGATGTCATCATGTGGTGATACAGGAAGTGCCCCACCGTGTTTTAAAACCCCAATCTCCACTTTCACTAGAATTATTTGCGTCATTTTAGCCCTGGAATTGCCCATTTCTACAGAACAAAAGCTAAAAAAGGAGCTGTTAACTTGAAAACTACCACTTCATGACATCACAAGGTGGAACAGAGCGTTTTGAGCTTTGGAGATGTTACTCAAACATGTGTGAATGAAACAAAACACAACTCCAGGTCTGTTTTTGAGGAGGGAACAGCATTATCACAGGGGTTAATTTAGCATAATATAAGACCTTTAACTTTCATATTTTCTGGAGTATACGTCGCACCAGCCTAAAAAAAATGCCTAATAATGAAGAAAAAACATATATTTCACATATAAATTGCATCGCTTATAGTCCAGTGTGACCTATATATGTTTTTTCTTCATTATTCTGCATTTTTTGGCTGGTGCGACTTATACTTCAGTGCAACTTATAGTCCAGAAAATACAGTAATTGCTGATAAACACAAGCTTTTGAATGTAATAATTGTGTTATTAGTGTAATATTTTTTATCAATTTCACTGTTTCAGATGTTTCACATTGTGCAGCCCTTATTTTGCCATGTTTCATACTTCAGTCATGTCTTAAAACACAAATTTAATCCAGTGTTTTCCATAAATTTGGTTCAGATTAAGGTGGGACGAGCAATTTATGTTTGAGTAATTTAATCTACTTCAATTTGTGGAGCATAAAAGTCACGTACATGCAGATATTTAACCTTTAATGAGTCGTTTTTATCCAGTGTCGTCTCTTTTTTAAGTTTATGATAATGATTATGAGTCTGTGTAATCCCTCAGTTTTGTTTTTCAGGTTGTTTTTCGGGGAGAGTTTGAGACTATGGACGGGGAGGTCACTGTACTCTCCTGTATTAAAGTGAAACCCTGATAATGTGATGATGTAACGACAGTGAAACGTGCTCGGCTCACCCTCCAGCGGGTCTCGGGTCAGGCCCAGCTGGCTGATGATGTATCGGGGGATGTCTTCCTTCATCAGCTGCCCCTCTTTGGCGTGGTCCTCGGCCGCCTCCAGCAGATGGTAGAACTCCTCGGGATTAAACTCCTGAAAGTGTCACGCAACCGTAAATCAGTTATAATATCATTCAGTGCAATTAAGTAAATATGATTATGATCACTCCATCAAGTTAATTAGGCGCAGTCATAACGCAGCGAACGGCGTCTACGATTAAATGATCAGCTTTGTTTCTCAGCTCGTCGTCTAAAGTGAAAACGTTTATTTAAAGCAGCGTATTGTGCTTGTGGGCCACAGACCAGAGTCGATACACGGAGTTAAACTGTGGATTTAACACAGGTTTGACAGAGATATTGTACCTTTAATAAGACCTGGAAGATTATTTTTAGGTCTGTTTCACACTACAATGTGATATTATTCAGGTTATACAGGTAGAATCTCCTCAGTTTCTAGTAAAAATACTTCCTGATCAATTGTGCCAGTTCAGGAGGAGGCATGAGGGCCAAAAAAAATTGGTCTGAGGGCCGTATTTGGCCCCTGGGCCGTAGTTTGGACAGCCCTGCTCTATGGCTACACCGACGCTTTGACACTCGTGGATCATTATGTTAGAATTTGCATATTTTAAACTGCAATATTCATCTAAAACGACTTAATAAAAGAAACAAATCCGCTGACTTCCTTGTTTGCAAACTGCGGTGTCCAATGGGAGCTCACGCCGCCGTAACCGTCTTCATTTCGAAGCGAGAAAGAAGTTGTTGGTGCCTCCGATGGATAGCAACAGATCACACTAACAAGCAGCGTTTTTGTTTGTTTTTTTCTTCATTTGTAGCACAATGACTTCACAAAGCTGCTGAATCCTACGCCTATCACTGATTAAGAAAATAAAACTGGAAAACGATGTAAGTCCAGTCCAGGTAGCGGTGAAAACGTGGGCCGATCGGCAAAATGGCGTCTTGAAAGTAAGAGTTTAAAGATTATTAAACATGCACGAATCTAAAGCAGGGTTAAAAGCTCTAAAAAGTTGATTTTTCCAGAATAGATTTGCTTTAAATCCATAATTTATACACAGATGTTGTACCAGGGCACAGGCTGCGGTCGTGTTCTCTGGGCTCAGTGAACACACACACAGTGCCATCATAACTAGTGATTATTTGAATAATTTTAGCCCGAGGAATGTCAGTCACTACTTAACTAAAGGTAAAAGACAACGTCAGACCAAGTCCAAGACAAGTGTCCCAGAGCGCCCCCTGTCCTTAAACCCTCAAAAAACTAAGAGAAACCTAATGCGACTAAAGCGATCTCAGTTTATCTCTACTTCGAGCACATCTTTAACTTTC
The DNA here is from genome assembly GCA_019594935.1 of Periophthalmus modestus. Taxonomy (NCBI): domain Eukaryota; kingdom Metazoa; phylum Chordata; class Actinopteri; order Gobiiformes; family Gobiidae; genus Periophthalmus; species Periophthalmus modestus. The sequence continues at coordinate 31,729,766 of JAIEZT010001373.1, read as the reverse complement.
ATAAAAACATCATTTCTCTGAGTAACTCTTCGTAAAGTCCAGTGGGATTCAGTTTTCCTTCTGTCGCTGGGATAACATTTTGATTACAGCGCAGCGTCTGAGGTTGCCAACACTATTTCTTCGCTCTCTCAAACCTTCCAGGCCAGAGAAAAAAAGAGAAAAAAAAAAAGGAGAGAGAGAGGAGGGAATAAACCAGCCTCTCGTAGGATAATATCTTCCCCACTCGACCAAATCAAACCGAGACGGGCTTAAACACAGAACAGACGAGCCAACGACAATGTATTTTTCTTGTGTGTGAAAACCAAAACTAGGATCTCTCACACACGCGTGACCCCGACGACCTTTCTGCTGGTCGCCGTGGCAACAGAAAGACGAGCCGGGGGGACGAAGGAGTTGAATATGTGATGCCGTCAATCAGCGGCTAACGTGGTTTTGGCTGTGGCTCTGCTCTCGGCCTGTTTTTTCTAAATCTTTCTGTTCTTTCTCGATTCTTCTGCCTTATTTTAAACAACAGTCATCCAGAAAATCTAAGATAGAGCTAGAAAAAATAAAACTACTGGCCATTTCTTTGCTTCTATTGATGGTTTTTGTACTTTGCCATGAAATATCCAAAAGATAAACTCACAAATGTTCACTAGACAAGAAAAATCTGCACTTTTACTAAATATTATCAGCCTATAGAAGATTGTGCTGTCATCTGAAACCCGTCAACGTGACTTTGGACTGTTCATAGTGGAAAAAATTGGATTTTCATTGAAGCGAGTTGTTATTTCTGACTCGTGAAAACAGAATTTACATTTAGAAGGAGCTCAAAAGATACAGATCTGCAGTAGAAACATATTATCTATTTAAAAATGTATGTCTCGTTTGGTAAAAGCTTGTTCTGGATTCAGTGTTTAAGCACAACTTTTGTTACAGATTTAATTTAATAAGAAAGGTTTAACATTACATATCTGGAAAGAAGAGAAAACATGCAGATGAAATGTTTCGATAAATATTAAGTTTGGCCCTCTGTGGATTTGCGTTTGACAGCCTGGTGCAGAGGTCGTGCAGTGACGTCATTTTATTCGGAAAACGCCCTCGACATCACGTCTGGTGGCGCTGAGGCAGAACTATGGACAACGCAACAGACAAAGTGTTTCTTAGCTGTTTTCTGCCTCGTTTTTGTCCATGGAGCTGTCATTTTTTGACCCGTTATAATGATTTCCTCCAAACACAGATGCAAAAAACTATTTAAGAGAGAAAAGTTTCAGTTTAAGTGTCAGATGCAAAGTCTGTGTCAGTGATGATTGTGAGTGGAGCCTGCACTTTTTTCTACAACTATTGTCCTGATTTTCTTGTTTTCACTGTCAGGTATAAACTAAATATTAAGCAGAGTTGTAGAGTTTTATATTTGTTCTCAAACTGTTGCAGCTTTTCCACGTTTGACATGTGTTTTGAGCTTTTACAGAAAAAAATAGTAATATTACGGTTCTGTTCATGGTAAATTTTTGTACTACACTTTTCCACTTTCAAGTCACTCAACTCGCTTTACATCAAAGAACCACTCAGTCCTTCACACACACCAGTTTACGCAAACACTGGGGGCGAGGTGGGTTAAGTGTCTTGCCCAAGGACACAGCGGCAGCGTTCATCTTCTTCAGCTCAGTGGACAAACGCTCTACCAACTGAGCCACCGTCTCCACTCACTGATGAAGCGCTAAAGGCTGTGACGTCGTCTGCATAAGCTCCAGGCCCGGTCCAGACTATAAGCAGACTGAGCAGCTGCGTAGGGCCCCGAGGCCAGCAGGGGGCCCCCAAGAGCCTGCATTTATACTGAAAATAATATAATATATCAAGTTTTACTGGACACGGGGCTTGTGTGTTTACAGCAGCCTAAATATCCCTCTCAAACGATTGCATACATACAGTTTTATATCTATAGTAGTAAAATATCTGCTGCTGCCAACTGGAACACATTAAAATCCACCAGAAATGAAGAAAAACTTTTAGAATTTTAACAATCTTGACCTCCCTTATATGTTTGTTCTGTTTTTGTGACTATGGCTCAATAGTTGTGACATTCTGGATGTTTTCAGTCGGATGTTGGTCAGATAAACACAAATATAATTAGTCAAAGTGATGAGAGCAGAGTCATAATGTGTCAAATGTGAATCACCAATAGTACATCTGCTGTCGGGGGCCCCAGAGACAAATGCAGCTTAGGGCCCCCCTGAAAGCTAGAACCGGCCCTGCTAACCTCTATAAATGCGACACAAAACTGTATTTCTGTAGTTCTGTTGAAAGTAAATTGAGAGATTGTGCCGTCGTGCCATTATTACGTCTTTTATTATGTGGTAACAGCTTCAGAAACTCACGAGACACTCGAGGAGCCTGGCTGGTCTGGAGATAATGATAAACAGCTTTTTCACCAGCTCGGTTACAAACGTCAGCTCTGAACTCTCGGAGCGCTCGTGGGCCTGCGGACACAGAGGCAGGTGGTTAATTAAATCCATGTATCATTCTCCCGTTGGGGTCAGAGGTCAACACCCACGTCGTCCAGCAGCTTCTCCAGGTTTTCCTGCAGCTCACAGAAGTACACGCCGGTGATGAGGCCTTCGCGGGACTTGGCGAGACAGTCCCGGGACATCTCTGCGATCTGATGGTGGATAAAGCTCAGGACTCCATCGGCCAGAGGAAGAGTGTTCTCTGGGGTGTAGCTGCTGATGAACTCGGCCAGTCGTTCCTCCATCTGAGCCGTGGCCTGGTCAGAAAAAAGGGTTTTCCTCAGTTTATGTGTGTGTGAGTATTGGGCTTTTTAGTGTCTGTAAATGTGTTTTCAATGTGTTTTTTCTTTCTACATTTACATAAGGCATTAAATATAACCTTAAAGGAGAGAGGGAGGAAGAGGAGGAGAGGAGGAGAGAGAGAGAGGAGGAGGAGAAAGAGAGAGAGAGAGAGGAGAAGACAGCGGGAAAAGAAGAGATGGAGAAGAAACTTTTAATACAAGATCTCATCATTGTCTGTGTCTAAAGACTGAATGATAGAGAGGAGGAGAGAGAGAATGAGAGAGGGAAGAAGAAAGAGGGGAGGAGGAAAGAGAGAGTGAGGGAGGAGGAGAGAGGGAGAGGAAGCGAGAGGAGGAAGCAGGGATGGGGGAGGGAGGAAGAGGAGAGGAGACGAGAGAAAAGAAGAGAGAGGAAGTGAGAGAGAGGAGAAAGAAAGAGGAGAGAGGGAATGAAAGAGAGGGAGGAGGAGAGAGAAAGAAGAGAGGAGGAGAGAGGGAGAGAGAGAAGGAGAAAGGAGGAAGAGAAGAGGTAGAGAAGAAACTTGTAATACATGATCACATAATTGTTTTTGTCTAAAAACGTGAACAATAGAGAGGGGGAGAGAGAGTGAGAGGAGGAGAGAGCAGAGAGGAGAGAGGGAAGAGAGAGAAAGAGGAGAAAGGGAGTGAGAGAGAGAGGAGGAGAGAGAAAGAGGAGAGAGGGGGAGGAGAAAAGGTGGAGAAGAAACATTTAATCCAAGATCTCATGATTGTCTATGTCTAAAAACTGAACCATAAAGAGGAGAAAGGGAGAGGAGAGGAATAGAGAGACACAAAAGAGAGAAAAGAGAGAGGGAGTAAGAGAGAGGAGGAGGGAGAAGAAGGGGAGGAGGAGAAAGAAGAGGAGACAGAGGGAGGAGAGAAGCAGAGAGGGAGTGAGAGAGAGGAGAAGGGAGAAGAAGGGGAGGAGAAGAAAGAAGAGGAGGAGACAGAGTGAGGAGAGGAGAGAGAGAGAGAGAGGCGTGAGTGAGAGAGGAGAGGAGAGAGAAGGAGCGGGAGAGTGAGAGAGAGAGAGAGAGGAGAGCGAGGGAGAGAGAAAGAGGAGGAGACAGAGAGAGGAGAGGAGCAGAGAGAAAGAGAAGAAGAGGAGAGAGAAAGAGGAGACAGAGAGAGGAGAGAGAAAGGAGAGAGGGAGGAGGAGGAGAGAGAAAGAGAAGAAGAGGAGAGAGAAAGAGGAAGAGAGAGACAGAAGGAGGAGAGAGAAAAGAGAAGAAGAGGAGAGAGGAGAGAGGAGAGGGGAGAGAGAGAGAGAGAAGAGGAGAGAGAGAGAAAGAGAGAGAGAGAGAAGGGAGAGAGAAGAGAGGAGAGGAAGAGAGAGAGAGGTGGAGAAGAAACATTTAATCCAAGATCTCATGATTGTCTGTGTCTAAAAAGAACTGAAATGGGGGGGAAAGCTTTTGGTTTATTTCACTTCCTAAAAAATGGAAAACATTTGGAGGATGTGTAAAACTGGACTGGAGTCACTTTAATAATGTGGAGATTTATCATTTATAAATATAAGATTTATAATCACACCTGCTCCTGTTTGAATGTTTTATATTTGTTTGAGGATTACATACCACACAAACAGATTAAATATAGATATTAACTCACTGAGCGTTCTTCTTCTTCTGCTTTGTACTTTATACTTTATCCTTAATCCCGCTCTCAGCACTATCACTTTTATATGTTACACACCAGTGAACATGACACACAGTTATTTCAGTCTCTGTGTCTTGACCTCACGCTGGTCTTCTGACAGCGGCACATTTATTGATCTCGTACTGTAACAGTGATCTTTCAGAGCTGGAAAACCTCTTATAATCCCTCGCAGCGCAGACTCAAAAGCAGAAAACACTGTGCGTCTGTATTTGAAGGCAGCTGGCCCATTATTCTCCAACCAGTGTAATCAGATTTCATTTTACCCTATAATTTTCCTGATGTTGGTGGTGATGACGAGAAAATGTGCCGAGACGCAACAGTAAAAAACACGGTGAGCTACAGAACGCAAATGCAAAAGTAAAAATGTAGGTTTGTTTTATGTTTTTATGTTGTGAGACTGACCTTAGGGAAGCGCTCCTTGTAGACATGGTTCATCATCACGATTTCATTGTCATAGCAGGAAGGAGAGCGCCCCGGGCTTAAGAGACACAAACATGGAGGAAAGGGCAGCAATATAAACCACACGCTGTTAGAACGAAGGAACGAGGGATGGACAGAACAGACGACAGCACGAAAGCGGAGGGAAAAACTATTTCTTTACACTTAATGGAAGAAATCAGTTATCGTGTGTGTGTGTGCGTGGTCATTCTGTCTGATATATTCAACCACAGACTCAGCGCTCAAAAGAATCTGCATCTTTTCTCTACGTCAAACTGAAAGACATTTTGCACCTGTCATGAACCGGGTCCAAAACTGCACCACTGCACTTCCTTCGCTGTGTAAGACTCAAAAAGCAGACAGGAAAACAGCCTCCTAATGGGATTCCTGTCAGCTTATTTTTTTTACTCTGGAATATTTTTCGTCTAAACGGTGCTGCAGAGTTGTCAGAAGTTTCTCTGATGTGAGGATATGGCAACAGCTGCACTTGTATCTGGGATTAATTTGATATAAATGTCGTTTGGCTCGTGCTTTGGTTTTACTTACATCACTAAAGCAAGGTGAGCGAAAAGTCCTTCCCAGAGGCGCTACAAAATGGCTGCAGCTGGATTCGGCAACGATGTGAAATCTTTTAGGGAGTATCTAACTATTTCTTCAACCTGTCACTTGTCACTCTGAGATAAAGAGAGTGCAGTGAATGAATAATGCTCTGTTAAACATCTCTGAGCGCCATATAAATCCATATAAATTATTACTAAGGGCCCATTTTTCGCTATTTTCTGATTTGTTCTAATGTTTCCTCATCACAAACACACCTGGAGTTGTGTTTTGCATCATTCACACACGTTTAACGCACAAACCCTGCACATTTAGACTCGAGTTCTTCTCTCAAACTGAAAAAAACACTCTGTTCCACCTTGTGATGTCATCATGTGGTGATACAGGAAGTGCTCCACTGTGTTTTAAAACTCCACACACCTTCACTAGAATGACTTGGATGATTTTAACCCAGGAATTTGCCAAAAAAAAAAGGAAAAAAGCAGCTGTTTAACTTGAAAACTACCACTTTGTGACATCACAAAGTGGAACAGAGCGTTTAAAGCTTTGAATAAAGAATGTGAATGAAAAGAAACACAACTCCGGGTCTGTTTTTGAGGAGGTAACAAGATTATAACGTGCCGTAAAGCTCACAAGTGTCAGTGTTGCGTAAAAAAATAAAACCTAGAACAGAAATATCGGAACGACTGAACAAGGACACTGCCTTTTACACCTGACAGCGAACTAAAAAACAAACAGTGATTGTGAGAATAAACAAGAGAAAGAGAGAGAGGGAGGGGGCATTTATATTGGAAAAGCACAGGAGGAGACGTTATCTAGGCCACTGACTGCAAAGAAGCTTCATATGAAAACTGCATACTGATAAGTACTGTGATGTTGTACACAGTCTGCTGCATCCAGAGGGGAGGCTATATAAAGTAGAGCTGGCACTGATGACGCCATAACTCTGTGTGGGTACGTGACGTTTGGGGGAGTAACGCCTTCTTTTCTGTCCTGTGGTGTGACAGGCCTTTGCAGCAAAATCCACAAATTATTTTCAAGAACAAATCAGTTCGGCAATGTCAAGATGTCCCAGTTTGTCTGTGTTTTCCGTGCTGTCTTTCCCCCTCACTTCTTGTCTGTGCCTGGAGCTGGGAGGAGACTTTAGCCCGCCCACTACACACCTCCACCCGAACTGTAATCAAACCTCCACCTCTGGAGTAAAAAGGGACTGAGGAGCCTCCGCACGGGGCCAGATCGTCAGTGTGTCCTCTGTGGTACAGTTTCTGCTTGGCTCAGTCTGTTTTTTGTGGTTATGGTCATAGTACTCAGATGTTTTTTCTTGTTTTTCACCAGATCCTGTTTCACCTCGCACCTCCGCCTCCGCCCCAGCTTCCTACCAGACGCTCCTCCAACCGGCATTCACATCGTCTTATTTGTAATACTCTGTTAATCTTACTCCTAGTCTGTATTTTTGATCCCCCAGACGTCACAACCGACAACAAATGTGAGGAAGCCATGTCACAAGCAGCGTAATATTTTTATGCAGCTTATTTAATTTGAGACATTTGAGACATCTGCCCCATTAAGTGACCTCTCCTGCCCCCTGCTGGACACACTGACAAGTTAAACAAAAGCAAATAAATTAATTGATATGTCTCTAAGGCCGGTTTAATAATTATGTAACTGTCCCATCATAAAGAAGATATTTTTAACAATTAGCATGAAAAATTCAGACTGGTGCATGTTCAAAATTGTTCAGAAAAGTAGAATTTTGCAAAAGAAAGAAACCGATAATTATGAGCTTTGACCTGTATCTTTTTTCCCCCTTTCATTTTATTTAAATTTAAGTATCGTTAACATAAATACGCAGGTGCATCAAGTTATACTACACAAATACAATATCAAATCTCAAATAAAACTCAAAAAATGAAAACAATATACTGTCATCTTTCACCGCTCCAGTTCTGGGCCCCCTCAGACCCTGGGGCCCGGACCAACAGGCCCTTTAGCTCCCCCCTGTCGACTCCCCTGACTCAGTGTGTCGATGAATGGTTAACGCCACGATAAACAACAGTTTGTCAGTATCTAAGAACATCCATGTGGCTGATTTTACCTGAGGCTCCGAGATCGCGGCCGCACGTGTGGCGAGCGGCGTCCGTCGTCGTCGGTGATGCTCTCAGTGCTGCCGAAATGCTTGGACAGGAAGTGCAGCTCGTCCATGGTGGGCTGGAAGGGCAGCTGGTGCAGGCGCTCCTGTGACGAGCTCGAAGACTGTAGAACACAGCACAGTATGAGCGAAACACATGAAAACACAAGGTGAAAGCGCTCGCTGCTTGTTGATATCCAAAATTGGACTTCAATGGATCTAAGAAAGCTAAAAACAGGATAACCTAGGAGAAAAGTTGTAACTATTCCCTACAGGCAGCTGGTCTGTCTGAAAAGCTTCAGCGGATTTTCAGACAGCATGAAATCCCAGTCTACTTCAAACCTTCTAACACTTTAAGACAGAAACTGGTTCACCCAAAGGACAAAACCCAAAGAAACAAACAAAGCAGTGGTGTAGTGAAGAGAGCAGTGAGCGTTACACTGGAGAAACTAAACAGCCACTTCATAAGAGAATGTACGAACACTGTCGCAAGAGCACCTCGGGACCCCAGTCTGCTGTACATCTCCATCTCAAAGACACTAACCACTCCTTTGAAGACAGTGAAGTACAGAGCTTAGCCACAGAAAAAAAAGGTTTGAGAGGCAAAGACAATCCATCTTTGAACAGGAATGGAGGGGCTTGGACATCATTTATCATCCTGAGACCTAAAACTAAGGAAAACAATAGTGCTAATAAGTGTAAGAGCACCCATTAAGAGACTGAACGATTATACAAAATATGACTCAGGGACAGTTCACACTTACTGTAGTTTAACAGCTAACAAACAGAAACTACAGGTAGTGTTAGTTTCAGTGTAGTTAGCTCATCAAAACTAGGAAACTTTAGGTGCAGGAAAATATACATATATCCCAGCTCAATTATGGTAAAAAAATCTCAATTATTTGGATAATACAGTAATTATAACTGATTATATATGTGCAGTCAAAAGATAACATGTAGAGACAGGCCCGTCGACAGAAATTTGGGGGCCTGGGACAAGAACCCTCACATGGCCCCCCTCGAATTAATTTATATTAGAGGAGGGTCAAATTCTGGCTCCCCAAGAACCTGGAGCCCGAAACAAGAGACCCTTTTGTCCCCCCCTGTTGACTCCCCTGTGTAGAGAGAAAAACAGACCTTTTACGATGTATTAATAACCGTATGATTCATGTTTTCCAGTAGATTTAATGAGACGCTTTGCTCCTAAGAGGCAGAGCGAGCGGCCATTTTGTAACACTATTTTTGTAACCGATAGAAACGATAAAACTTAGTTAAAGTAAGAGAGGCGAGAGCTGGTGGACAGGTGACTCGGGGTTAATCCTGTCTATAAACTCAGCAAATAAATCAAGTTCTTTTGGACAGAGGAGCCTGGATCAATGCGACGCTTAATGAACAGATCTATTAAGAACCTCTGCCATTTGTGTAATAAAAATCTATTACAAACTCAATCTGAGCTCCTGCAGACGGCCCTGTAATGATGCTGTGAATTCACCCAGTCCAGTCAAAGGAATCAATTAGGCACTTCCCACGAGAGGACACAAGTCTGAGAAAACATCATTATGTACAGTGGGGGAAAAACTTCAGACGGATCACTTCTTCTTTTTCCTTACAGCCCTCACTTAAGTTTGTTTACCGACTCATTCCAGGATGATTTCTGCTGATGTTTCTTTCTCAACTCGAAGCAGAAAACCTCACCACACATCGAGCGTTTGTGTTTTCTATTGATTATGTCACGGTTATGGTGTAACTAAGTCCGAGAGCGATCGTCTGAAGCAGGCGGGTAGATTAAAAATGGTAAAAATGATGGTTTGAATGGACAAATCTATTACTGCCTGTATCATCATGAGACCCGAACTCCCTCATGGCAAACCAAAAGATGAAGTTTAAATCTGTCAACTGGACAAATTGCTGTAAGAGTGAAGACGTTTTCTGCTCGTCCAAGCCGCTTCTTCAGTTCTGGTCAGATTACTAGTGGCCAAGAGCTGGAAAATACTGCCAAGATAAGACAGTGTCCACCAGCAATCTGACCAGAACTGAAGAAGCGGCTTGGACGAGCAGCGAAACGTCTTCACTCCTACAACGATTTGTCCAGTTGACAGATTTAAACTTCGTCTTTTGGTATGGATCAGACCTGGACGACTGAGGGACACACAGATGTCTTTCATGACATGTTTTATTCATTCTCTTCGTTATTTGGGCTGATTCGATCTGATGAGTGTAAAAAATAAAGAATTATCTATTTACATAATAAGAAAAAAGATGTCCACATATGAGGACATTCGTTCTATGTTTTAATCATTTTTCATGATTTGCAAAAAATATTTTTTAAAGGCCTGAATACAGCAACATTTGTCCTGAGTAAAAAAAAATTGAAACACCAATTGTGCCTCTTGGAAAAACGTGTCTCATCTAAAGAGCTGCTGACAGGTGCAGACATACTTTACTTTACTTTATTAGTTTATTTGACAGGGACAATGTGCAAAAACATTAAAGATGCTTTACACCAGATTATAGCTGAAGCTAGTTTCCATCTATCGTCCCTGAGCAGGTGAGAAACACAATATAAAATGTAAGCAATATAATCAATACACACTCACACACTACAAACACACATGAGCCTCTATGTCCATCTTGAGTCTAAACTATGGAGGACCTTGGAGGATATAATATGGTAAATAGTCACATTTTTAGATAAAAAAAAGCCAAACTATCGGTATCGTAACTGAAAAAGCTGGATAAAAAAGTGCACAGTGATTTGTCCATATGTAGAAGACCTCACTGGACCATATATGCAGAGTATGAAAACATTATTAATCAGGGACATATACAGTAACAGCTTGATTTGGTACATAACATCGTGTTGTAGAGTGATTCTGACTCTTACCGTCGAGCTGGGAGTGTTTGTGCCATATCCTGAGGAGGGCAGAGAGGCCAGGGACCATCTACGGCCATCGGCTCTGCAAAAAGAAACACCCATGAGAACATACAGAGTAATTAAAACCTGTGAAAAGAGCCGTTTCTCTGTGTAACCGGACAAATCTATATCTCGATGTTGGTATCTGTTTTCAGGGCGATGTGGTGTATTTCCCCCAAACAGATGTGTAAGTGATGAGACGTGTTCGGGACCTTCCTCATTCATCTTGCCTCTGTCAGCTCAGTGTTTGAAACGTCGTGTCAGAACATAAAAAGAGTCTTCATATTTATTCATGGGAGTGGGAGGGCCTCCTGCTGAGTTATTCTGTGTGTAAAATATTCCACTTTCTCTACAGAACTTCACGCGCTCTTGTGATGCTATAGCTGTTGTTGTATGAATGTGCCAAACCTTCTGGAGGAGGCGAAGCAAAAGTGAGCCGGCCCACTGGGTGAGAAGTTTCGCGGGCTGTCCAGGGGACTGCTTCCTGAGACACACAGAGGAACAGAAGACAAGAGATTTAACAGAGACACGTTTATGCAGCAGAGACAGACCAACAATTTTGCATGATTTGTCTTAAAATATGATGTTTTGCATATATATTTTCGCATACATGGCTTTATTTATGCATGTATTTGATAGGAGCAGCACGTATTAATGAACATCTGTAATTACAGTGTAAATATGCCAGATTGTAACGCTCATTTCCATCTGTTGTCCCTAAAGGCAGGTGACACAGAAGATCTTATAAACTCTTACAAAACAGACAAAACAGCAGGAGAGACGTTATGTTGGAAAAACTCTGAGTTTGTTCACATGCGCTCGAGTGTCCTGGTTACATGCGCTCAGAGAAAACAGGATACTCATTTTTCTGTGTACAGTTGTCCCAGTGTCTGAATGTGCATTGCGTCCTGATTGGATAAGGGACTGTAGACCATTGTGTTCTGTGTCCTGATTGGCTAAGGGACTGTAGACCATTGTGTTATGTGTCCTGATTGGCTAAGGGACTGTAGACCATTGTGTCCTGCGTCCTGATTGGCTAAGGGACTGTAGACCATTGTGTTCTGTGTCCTGATTGGCTGATGCTGTAGACCATTGTGTCCTGCGTCCTGATTGGCTGAGGGACTGTAGACCATTGTGTTCTGCGTCCTGATTGGCTGAGGGACTGTAGACCATTGTCCATCAGTCTCCTCCGTGTCTCCTGTACAGTACAGAATGTGTCAGACAATTTACATAAATGTGTGATCGCAGTGTGACTCTGAAGTGCTGTATGTTTGCAAGTTTTCTCTCCGACAAAGCCACAATGTCGATGAAACGTTCTGCACCGACAAAGGCACCGACGAAGGTTTGAACTTTGAGAGAGTTTAAACAAGAGAGAAATGTGAGAAAATGTTAATGCCTGTGTGAGAAAAGTGTATAAAGTGTGTGTGTGGTTTTACAGGGGTTTTGAAAGTAATTGTAAAAAATGAAGCTGATACTTAGCAGATTTCGCTGATTGTGGGTTTTTAGAGCGTAATGCCAGAGATAAATGAGGTAACTGTGGCAGCTGCGACACAGATATGCCAAGGGGCTAAACTTCGCTAATGGATTTTAAGCATGTTTCTAACAAAAAAAGAACAAGATATACATTCAAATAAGAACATAAGATACAACATGTTGAGCGCCGTCACAGCTTCAGTAAAACGTCTTATTAACTGTGGAAAAAATTGTGTTAAAATGTGGTTGTATTAAACAGCAAACTGCTTTATCTTGTTTATAAGTACTGTATTTTCTGGAGTATAAGTCGCTCCAGCCAAAAAATGCATAATAATGAAGAAAAAAAAATATATTTCACATATAAGTGTCATCTGAGTATAAGTCCCACTCTCAGTCAAACTATGAAAAAAGTGAGATATTATATGTGAAATATATGTGTTTTTCTTCATTATTATTCATTTTTTGGCTTATATTCAGGGGCAAATTATACTCAGATGTGATTTATATGTGAAATATGTTTATTTCTTCATAATTATTCATTTTTTGGCTTATATTCAGGGGCGACTTATACTCAGATGTGATTTATATGTGAAATATGTTTTTTTCTTCATTATTATTCAATTTTTGGCTTATATTCAGGGGCAACTTATACTCAGATGCAATTTATATGTGAAATATATGTGTTTTTCTTCATTATTATGCATTTTTTGGATGGTTTGGAAAATACGGTATATATTTTTAAAAGCTCTTGTAGGTGTTTGAGTCGTTTTGGGAAACCTGCTGCTCCTGTGTATTTGTTACTTCAGTTCGCACATGCTCAGTGCAGCACCAGGGTGGAGAAATCAGGACGGTGCATCGATATTCCACAGTATCCTGAATATCTCATAACCAGGATATTGAAACCAGGATACTGCGTTTACATGGACACACACAAAACCAGGACACTCCCAAAACCCGATTATAACCAGGACACTCGAGCACATGTAAAAGCATCACTGTAGTTGACACAATGGACATTTTTACCATTACAACATTAGACAATCTTCTCCTAATGAACATGAATTATTGCATTAGCTAAAACACTGTAGCAGCCACACAAAGCCGTACTGACCGATGTGTCCCGGCAGTGGAGAGTGCGGTCGGGGCAGAGTCGGGGACGTACTCAGGATGAGGCTTTTTCGGTTACTGGTCCTGCAACTGGAGCAGATAAAAACACACAGAGAGAGAACAGTCAATATTTATCAGTGTTACATCCACCTCCATCAGCAGCGGACCCACTGACCCCGGAGCTAATGGCAGCACAGCGTGTTCTGGTCTGTGTGAACCTGGGGCCGGCAGGATAATTACGATATTGACTTCAGTATATGGGAGATGGAACAATATTTTTTTTGTTTTTGTACATTTTCTTTGCAGTACTGGGACATTTTTGGTATTTTTTCTGTCTGTATGAAAAGATTTAAGGCTTTTTAACAATATTGTAGAGTTATTGAATAGTTTTTTTGTTGGGTTTTGTGTCAGTGGCGTAAACTATATACATTTTAATATTATCGTTAATCGTCCATTTTATCTTCAGTAAAATATTGAACTTCAAAATTTGCGATCGTGACAGGCCAAGAGAACGTGTGTGTCTGCATCATACACTGTTTATATAGATGAACATAGCTAACGTGCTAGCTCCATCGGCTCCAGTTCACTTTCTATTGAAAAACGTTTTCCCCCTTTTGTTAGACAGACAAGAGATGTTATGTATTTTTTGAAATTGGAAAAAAAGAGAGATATATACACTTTAAAGAGAACCACACAGCACTTTTTAGAGACCTGGACTCCATTTTTGAATTATTTTGAGGGACTGCAAACACCTCTCGATGAAGGGAACACTGACTGATTTTACCTGTACATTTGTTTTGTTTTTTGTAAATTTTTTTTTCTATTTTTTTCTGGATTTTTTTTTTTTTTTATAATTATTTTATTATTATTTATTTTTTTATTTTGTATTAGTGCTATTATTGATATTATTATTGTTGAATTAATTTATTTATGCTTTTATTTTCTGTGCTGTATATTTCATCCTTGTTTTGTGGTTTATTTGCAAAACCATTATTTCTATAAAACAATAATGATACAACTGTAAATCTCTTGTTAACTCCTGGAAATTCTGCTGTATTGAATGTATGATGTAAGGGTCTGTCTTGCTGGTCAGATGTACTTGAACATTGTTTTGAAGATAAAAAATTAAAAATAAAAACCTCAGACTTGTCATTTTGGTCTTAAATGTTCGTATTAACCCTCTACATGATCCTGGGGTTTTTATCTCACTTTTGTGTCTGTAAATTAAGATATGAACATTAATAACAGACAAATCAGGCGCCTTCTTTCGTCGACGTCGCTCCCGCTAACGTTAGCAACAGGTTTGATTGACAGCGTTGCTAAGCGTCCACTTCCTGCTAAACCAGCGATGCGGTTGAAAAGGGGCGTTACCTCCAACAGCCTCACTCCTGATTGGCTCTTTGGTTGCTATGACACTCCAAATTAGCCGCTATAACTGCTAGCCTCGATTAGCTTCATTTGACTGTAGCCAAACGCTGTGGGTGACGTCTCACTCGCTCAGTCCACTTCTTGGTCTGCGCTGATGACTTTTATTGCAGGAACAGTGTGTCTTTATGTGTGTTATAATACAGGCTTTTATTGACACTGGGTCATCCATAGGGAACAACGACAACACGACACAGGCTTTTAATTTCCTGCAGGTCCTGTCTCATATAATGGCAAACGTGATGAAGTGGAGGGAAAACGCAGGTATAGCCCATAAACAATATCGCTCTATAATGGCCTCTCCCAACGCTGGCTGTACGGAGAGGAAGAGAATGCAACAATAACACAGCAACACACAGGATAACACACAGTTTAAATGTTTTATAGTTGTTTGGCGTCAGTATTTTAACGGAATTATGGAAAATGCAAACACGAAATGCAAACACAGATTATTACAGTGTTTCTTTACAATAGAAATAGACAGATAAGTAAATATTTGTTACATTTTTATATAGCACTTTTCCACCTTCGAAACACTCAGACACACACATTCACACACCAGCACAGACAGACACTGGGGGCGAGGCGGGTTAAGTGTCTTGCCCAAGGACACAGCAACAGCGTTCATCTGTGGGAGCTGGACATCTGCTCTAAATGGGCAGTTTTCTAACATCCATCTATTTTCTCCCTCTTATCTTATCTTACTCCCAGACTTCCCTCACCCCAGACACGTCCTCCAGCTCCTCCGGTGGGACCCCAAGGCGTTCCCAGGCCAGAGAGACATACACCTTAGCCAATATTCATTTAGCGGGATCGGGTGTTCCAGTAGGCCGGCCCTCTCCCAATCACACCACTGCTTTCTACCTTGTGTATTCTGCAGTGCATCATTATCTGAGAGTGTCACTTATGTTTCTGTGACTTATTGTCCATCCATCAATTTCTTCCACTTAACCAGGGACAGATCATGGAGGCGGCCGTCTAAGCAGACTTCCCTCACCCCAGACACTTCCTCCAGCTCCTCCAGGCCAGCCTCCAGCGTGTCCTGGGTCTTCCCCGGGGTCCAGAACCTCTCTAGGGAGGTGTCCAGGAGGCATCGAGAGCCACCTCAGCTGCTCCTCTCGACGTGGAGGAGCAGCGGCTCTACTCTGAGCTCCTCCTGTGTAACCGAGCTCCTCACTTTATCTCTAAGGGAGCGTCCAGCCTCCAACTTTCCAACCCTGCGGTCCTTTTGGTCATTACTTAAAGCTCATGACCAGAGGTGAGGGCAGTGAATCGAGAGCTTCGCCTTTGGACTCGGCTCCTTCTTTCTCACGACAGACCGAACATCTTTCTTTCTATTATATATTTGTTTTAGATGAATATTGCGATTTAAACTGAGCAAATTACAACATAATGATGCACGAGTGTCATAGATTATAGACAATAGTTCTTCTGTAAAGATCCCAGATACATTAAACAGGCTTTGACGACACTGAGTTTGAGGAAAATTCGAGATAATTCCAGTTTCTTGAGATGAAACTGGACTTATCTTGAATGAAATGACTTTTATTTCATTTGTCTGAAGTGTGGATTGCTCCATAGCTTCTGCTGCCCAATTTCAGTGTCTGTCGGTGGAGATTTGGCAGAACAAAACCATCTGACCGCACAAGTTTTCTCCACATTGCATCATCTTAAACTCTCTTTCTGTATCTGCGTGTGAAGGACATGGAGGATCTCATAACAGGCCGAGAATCGAGGACACGGCACATATTTGATGAACATGATGGAATATCTTCCTCTCTGATCTACACTTCTATCTTTTCTTCCACCCACACCCTTCCACCGTGTTGTTGTTTTTCACGCCAGTCACTACAGTCGTCTAATTCCACCGTGAGACGCCAAACCTTTCAGCAGATCCATCGGGCGAGTTTGCATCTGCAGAGCTTGTACCCGGCCCCAGAACAGAGGAACTTAGTGAAATATTTAAGAGAAACGCATTAGCTTTGAGTGGAGGCTCCGAAGTGTTTTACAGTGAGTTACAGAAGAGAAGAGAAGAAGAGAGGAGGGAGAGAGGGAGAGGAGAGAGGGAGGCAGGGAGAGAGAGGAGAGAAGAGAGGAGAGAGGAAGAGAGAGGAAGAGAGGAGAGAGGGAGAGAGAGAGAGAGGGAGAGAGAGAGAAGAGAGAGGAGAGAGAGAGAGAGAGGGAGAGAGGAGAGAGAGGGAGAGAGAGAGAGGGAGAGAGGAAGAGAGAGAGGAGAGAAGAGAGAGGAAGAGAGGGAGAGAGGAAGAGAAGAAGAGAGGCAGAGAGGAAGAGAGGGAGAGAGAAGAAGAGAGGAAGGGAGAGAGGAAGAGAGAAGAGAGACAGGAAGAGAGAAGAGGAGGGAAGAGAGGGAGGGAGGAAGAGGAAGGAAGAGGGAAGAGAGCAGGGAGAGAGGAAGAGAAGAAGAGAAGAAGAGGGCGAGAGAGGAAGAGGGGGAGAGGAAGAGAGGAAGAGAGGGGGAGAGGGAGAGAGGAAGAGAGGGAGAGAGGAAGAGAAGAAGAGAGGAAGAGAAGGAGAGAGGAAGAGAGGAAGAGAGGAAGAGAGGAAGGGAGAGAGAGAGAGAGAGAGGAAGAGAAGGAGAGAGGAAGAGAGGATGAGAGGAAGAGAGAAAGTGAGGGAGAGAGGGAGACAGGGAGGGAGGGAGAGAAGAAGAGAGGAAGAGAGGGAGAGAGGGAGAGAAAGGAAGAGAGGGAGAGAGGAAGAGAAGAAGAGAGGAAGAGAGGGACAGAGGAAGAGAGGGAGGGATGGAGAGAGGGAGGCCGCTGGACTTGTATGTGAAAAGTACAGATAGACAATGCTGTTTGATTCCTGTAGCCTCCATATTTTTGTCTCGTAATGAGGATGAATGTAAAAGGGCAGAGGAGTGTTTGCTCATCCAGTGGCACACACCTCTCTCACTCTCTGTCTCTCTCTCTGTCTGCCCCCCCCTCTCTCTCTCTCTCTATTCTCCCTCTATCTCCCCCCCTCTCTCTCCTCTCTGCTCCTTTCTATTTCTCTCTCTCTCTGTCTCCCCCCTCTGTCTCTCTCACTCTCTATCCCTCTCTATCTCTCTCTGCCCCCCCCTCTCTCCTCATCTCTGCTCCTCTCTCTCCCTCCCCCTCTCTTCTCCTCTGTGCTCCTCTCTCTCTCTCTGTCTTATACTTAGCTCTTCATTCATGATTCATCACAACTAAACCCTTTGAATGTCATCATCATCTTCATCTTCATCATCACTGTACCTTTTTTTTAATTTATCCCTGATTCCACGACGATGCATTTTCACCTCCTCACACACCTCCGCACACACACATTCACACACAAGTGCACACAGACACTGGGGCGAGGTGGGTTAAGTGTCTTGCTCAAGGACACAACAACAGCATCATCTCTGGGAGCTAGAATCGCTCGGCCGACCTTCAGATCAGTGAACAAGGACTCGTCACACAGACTTTATCAATGACAAAAGTTCAGTGGGTTTTATCGAGGAGGGATGGAATTATATTCAGATAGAAGTAAAATATATTTGACTTTTGAAAACTTTCCACACAAAGAGAAAACTTCAAGCCTCCGACGACTTTTTCAAATGGCACTGATCTGTTTGTGCAAACGAACTCTTCATATTTAGGTCAAATTAAAACAGGTTCAAAGACGTGTGACAGGAGCAGGAGCTGAGCAGCACCGAGAGCACATCTCTGATCTGAGCCAGGAGCCCTCTGAGAGCCAGGATCCCTGTGAGGAGGCTCGGGCTCGTGCACATATCCATTTGTATTATTCTTGTGTTGGGACAAATAGGTGCGACAGGTGGATATTAACATTTACCTCGACATGTTTCTATATGTTTCCATAGGCACAATCTGAAGCATCAGTCAAACGTCACAACAGTTGGACGGTTCTGACGGAGGCGGCAGCTGTTTGCCAAAACATGTCAAGGTAAAAGCTAACGACTCACTATCTAATTGGCTCAGTGCTCAGCGGCAGGCAAGCTAGCTTGCTGTGTCTCAATGCTTACGCTAGCTTTTATTAAAAGAGTAAAACATAAAATAAACAACCAATTAAAATTCAAATTAATGAAACTAAAGATGACCGATTGTTTTTAAATGTAGAATACTTCAGTTTGTGGAGCTGTTTTAATGTTTATTACGCCTCATAATTAGCATTAACGTTAGCCCTGAGACACAAACATGTCTCTTTGTGCAGTTTTTAACATGTTGTCAGGGACATGCACCTGCAGCTCCCTGTCCACTGTCTGACCCTAACCCCCTGACCTCTGACCTCTGACCCCTAACACACCTGCAGCTCCCTGTGCTCTGTCTGATCTTTACATATTTATTCATTTTAGTGTGACAAAAATCTCATAGAGATAAACTTGGACAGAAAGTCGCTGACAGTGACTCTGCCGGACGCTGTTTGCACAGAGACTATTGTAATTGTTAAAGTTTATAGTATGAAATATTGTTATTTTCTTAAAACTTTTAATCCTCAAGTCATAAGTTATTTACTCATTTCTCTCTGACTATTTCATCATCCATTCCAGCGTTACTACTGAATATATCGAAGTACCACAGACAGAACTCTGACATAGGGGAAGGTAATCTGTGTGTCCATGAAAGCAGAGTCTCCAGTGCTTTATGGCACTTATCTTAAAGGCATGCAGCACAGGCACACTTAAAGGGGAGGGCGCTCTATAATCCTGGGACCGGCCACAAGTGTTTATCACAGGGAAAAGGTCACTTTGGAGTTCTGTTACTTGTGTATCTGTCGAGAGGCAGCGGGGGGAAAACACGAGAGGGGCCAGGGCGTGACGCGCAACAACAAGAGCTTTTTGTTTTATTTTACATTTGGGAAGTGCATCCGTGTTGAAGGGGTTACGAAGAAGATATAACCACAGAAACAAAGAGATAGTGTCAACAGTCACCTCCAGTGTCTCTAAAACCTTTAAATCAGGATAAAAATCTAGAGGTAATACTGGACTCAGACTTGAACTTTAACAGCCACATCAAATCAATAACATCTGCAGCTTTTTACCATCTAAAAACATGTAAAAAAATCAAAGGTTTACTGTCAAAACCAGACTCAGAGAGACTTATCCTGCATTTGTCTCCAGGAGGTTAGACACTGTAACGTCCTGATCACTGGCCTCTCCAAACGAGCCTTAAGACAGAACAGTACATCCAGATAGAAAACTGCTGCGAGAGTCTGACTAGAACCAGGAAGTACTTCACACATGTGTCCTGTGCTCAGGTCTAGAACCAGGAAGTACTTCACACATGTGTCCTGTGCTCAGGTCTAGAACCAGGAAGTACTTCACACATGTGTCCTGTGCTCAGGTGAAGTACTTCACACATGTGTCCTGTGCTCAGGTGAAGTACTTCACACATGTGTCCTGTGTCAGGTGAAGTACTTCACACACGTGTCCTGTGTCAGGTGAAGTACTTCACACATGTGTCCTGTGTCTCTGGCTCCTGTGGCTCAGAGACTTTAAAGCAGCTCAGTGTGAACAAGTCTCTCCATGAACCAAAGAACATCTCCCACATGTGAGAGCCACAAGAACATCTCACACTCTGAGGACTTCAGGGACCGACTCCTGATGTAGTCCTTCTATAATCCTGGGTTAGACCTAGTTGAGTCCTGATTTAGTTCTAGTTTAGTGCTGGTTGAGTCTTGGTTTAGTCCTGGTTTAGACCTGGTTTAGTTCTGGTTTAGTCCTGGTTTAGTCCTGGTTTACTCCTGGTTTAGTCCTGGTTTAGTCCTGGTATAGTCCTGGTATAGTCCTGGTTTAGTCCTGGTTTAGTCCTGGTTTAGACCTGGTTTAGTCCTGGTTTAGTCCTGGTTTAGTTCTGGTTTAATCCTGGTTTAGTCCTGGTTTAGTCCTGGTTTAGTCCTGGTTTAGACCTGGTTTAGACCTGGTTTTAGTCCTGGTTTAGTCCTGGTTTAGTCCTGGTTTAGTCCTGGTTTAATCCTGGTTTAATCCTGGTTTAGTCCTGGTTTAGTCCTGGTTTAGTCCTGGTTTAATCCTGGTTTAATCCTGGTTTAGTCCTGGTTTAGTCCTAGTTTAGTCCAGGTTTAGTCCTGGTTTAGTCCTGGTTTAGTCCTGGTTTAGTCCTGGTTTAGTCCTGTAACACATTTTAAGTTGAAATTTGGAGTATTTTACATGTGTCGAAACACTTGAGGTGTTAAAAGCAGCTGACACAAGGATCTTCTGGTTATATAAGAATTACTTTGGTCCTCAGTCAGTATTTTGTTTTTACCTTTATCCACAAAATCTGTACTTTTCAGAGCAGAAACACCTCCAGAAGTGAAACACGTGCACATGTTTCGGCTCGTCCTGGTCTTGGTCACATATGTCCACACATGATCTGGTCCAGCACGAACAGATGGTGTTATTTAAGAAGAAAGTTTATGTAACAGACTCACATTACACCTGTCTGCTTCTCCATCCCTCCAAGATAATGAGCAGCAACAAAAGCGCAATCAGTAAAAGTCCAGGACAGGAGCTATAGGGGCCGCAGCAGCTGGGGCCCCATGTCGACGATTCACTTCACAGAGACGACACAGAAGACGGTATGTTCAACCTGTTATGAGCAGCTCACACATACAACTGGGATTACACCTCAGTGAATGTACAGCCAGAGTGTAATAAGAAGAGTTTAATCCTGGTGTAGTCCTGGTGTAGTCCTGGTTTAGTCCTGGTTTAGTCCTGGTTTAGTCCTGGTTTAGTCCTGGTGTAGTCCTGGTGTAGTCCTTGTTTAGTCCTAGTTTAATCCTGGTTTAGACCTGGTTTAGTCCTGGTTTAATCCTGATTTAGTCCTGGTTTAGTCCTAGTTTAGTCCTAGTTTGGTCCTGGTTTAGTCCCGGTTTAGACCCGGTTTAGACCCGGTTTAGACCCGGTTTTAGACCCGGTTTAGTCCCGGTTTAGTCCCTCTTTAGTCCCGGTTTATTCCCGGTTTAGTTTCTGTTTAGTCCCTGTTTAGTCCCGGTTTAGTCCCGGTTCAGTCCCGGTTCAGTACCGGTTCAGTCCCGGTTTAGTCCCGGTTTAGTCCCTGTTTAGTCCCGGTTCAGTCCCGGTTCAGTCCCGGTTCAGTCCCGGTTTAGTCCCGGTTTAGTCCCGGTTTAGTCCTGGTTTAGTCCCGGTTTAGTACTGGTTTAGTCCTCATTTAATCCTGGTTTAATCCTGGTTTAGTCCTGGTTTAGTCCCGGTTTAGTCCCGGTTTAGTCCCGGTTTAGTCCCGGTTTAGTCCTGGTTTAGTCCTGGTTTAGTCCCGGTTTAGTACTGGTTTAGTCCTCATTTAATCCTGGTTTAATCCTGGTTTAGTCCTGGTTTAGTC
The DNA here is from genome assembly GCA_019594935.1 of Periophthalmus modestus. NCBI lineage: Eukaryota > Metazoa > Chordata > Actinopteri > Gobiiformes > Gobiidae > Periophthalmus > Periophthalmus modestus. The sequence continues at coordinate 31,707,954 of JAIEZT010001373.1, read as the reverse complement.
CCGGTTTAGTCCCGGTTTAGTCAACAAAAGAGCGGTTTAGTCCTGGTTTAGTCCTGGTTTAGTCCCCGGTTTAGTACTGGTTTAGTCCTCATTTAATCCTGGTTTAATCCTGGTTTAGTCCTGGTTTAGTCCCGGTTAGTCCCGGTTTAGTCCTGGTTTAGTCCCGTTTAGTACTGGTTTAGTCCTCATTTAATCCTGGTTTAATCCTGGTTTAGTCTGGTTTTTCCCCGGTTTAGTCCCGGTTTAGTCCCGGTTTAGTCCCGGTTTAGTCCTGGTTTAGTCCCGGTTTAGTACTGGTTTAGTCCTCATTTAATCCTGGTTTAATCCTGGTTTAGTCCCGGTTTAGTCCCGGTTTAGTCCCGGTTTAGTCCCGGTTTAGTCCCGGTTAGTCCCGGTTTAGTCCTGGTTTAGTCCTGGTTTAGTCCCGGTTTAGTACTGGTTTAGTCCTCATTTAATCCTGGTTTAGTCCTGGTTTAGTCCTGTTTAGTCCCGGTTAGTCCCCGGTTTAGTCCTGGTTTAGTCCTGGTTTAGTCCCGGTTTAGTACTGGTTTAGTCCTCATTTAATCCTGGTTTAATCCTGGTTTAGTCCTGGTTTAGTCCCGGTTTAGTCCCGGTTTAGTCCCGGTTTAGTCCTGGTTTAGTCCCGGTTTAGTACTGGTTTAGTCCTCATTTAATCCTGGTTTAATCCTGGTTTAGTCCTGGTTTAGTCCCGGTTTAGTCCCGGTTTAGTCCCGGTTTAGTCCTGGTTTAGTCCTGTTTAGTCCCGGTTTAGTACTGTTTAGTCCTCATTTAATCCTGGTTTAATCCTGGTTTAGTCCTGGTTTAGTCCCGGTTTAGTCCCGGTTTAGTCCCGGTTTAGTCCTGGTTTAGTCCTGGTTTAGTCCCGGTTTAGTCCCGGTTTAGTCCTGGTTTAGTCCTGGTTTAGTCCCGGTTTAGTACTGGTTTAGTCCTCATTTAATCCTGGTTTAGTCCTGGTTTAGTCCTGGTTTAGTCCCGGTTTAGTCCCGGTTTAGTCCCGGTTTAGTCCTGGTTTAGTCCTGGTTTAGTCCCGGTTTAGTACTGGTTTAGTCCTCATTTAATCCTGGTTTAATCCTGGTTTAGTCCTGGTTTAGTCCCGGTTTAGTCCCGGTTTAGTCCCGGTTTAGTCCTGGTTTAGTCCTGGTTTAGTCCCGGTTTAGTCCCGGTTTAGTCCTGGTTTAGTCCTGGTTTAGTCCTGGTTTAGTCCTGGTTTAGTCCTGGTATGAACAGCATGAAACAAAAGAAATAAAACTGGGATTACACTTCATTAAATGTGCAGTTAGTGTTTTATAAGAACAGTTTATAGACTGAAGTGAAATAAAGTGTTAAACTAGTAAAATCATCTGATCTTGTTGGTTTGAGACGTATTGATGTATAAGGCATAAGCTCCCCTGTTGTTTACAGATGTTATTCGAGAGTCAATATCATCTTAATAACAAAAAAAATAAATAAAATAATAATAATAATAATAATAATAATAATAATAATAACATGAATAATAATAATAAAACGCTATTATATTTTTTAAATGGTCAGGGATGCAGATTTGATCCAGTAAATTTTTCCCTATCGTCCTCGACATCTGAACCCGGGATCAGATTAGTGCAACATTAAAATTGTTATATGAATTTTTGGTATATTGCCGACTTGCATTTAAACACAATGGTAAAATCACATATTTATACAGAGCTTTTCCACCTTCAAGACACTCGAAGTGCTTTTACATCAGGGAACCACTCACCCAGGAACCACGGCGACACTTACGACACTTCCAGCGCGACTAGGCCTGTCCCACTTCATTCACCCGACAAAAGCGGCCGACGAATGTGCCCTGCGTTTCCATGGAGATCGGCCGTGAACGAAGCGTGCGTCCGAGCAGACTTCACGCTCTTCTACATCCCATCATGCACTGCGCTTCACTTCTTTTATGGGAGAAAATGGAGTCGACAGCTGTCACGGTTGCTAGGCGACGTAATGTCTGTCCCATTTCGGTCCAAAGAGGAAGAGCAGCCGTTGAATTGGGACACGGAAACGTCCTCAGTGTCTTGCCCAAGGACACAACAGCACCATTCATCTGTGGGAGCGGGATTCGAACCGCCAACCTTCAGATCACTTTTTTTTTTTTTTTTAATGTTGACGGGAAAACACTGACAAGCGACAAACACTGACAAACAACTGTTAAACATTTCGAACTGTTCTGCTGTGACATCTGGGTTTCTTTCACGCATAAATTGACTGTGAACAAAGACCTGCAGCTCTGGAGTGAAAGAGAGACTCATTCTTTTTAAATATTCAAACTCATTCATGTCCAATTATCCAAATTAGGAACACACCACGGACAAATCCACTCTCTCTTTACCGAAATGACCAGAAAAATGAAAAAACAGCAGGAGTGGAACGAGCGGCGCGCTGAGACCGATGTAAACCGTTACCATGGGAACGCAATTTGAGTCACTTTTTACAACACGGCAAACAGTGACATCTCCAAATGGGTGTTTTTTATGTTTTTTTTTTTTTATTTTCACAAGAACACAGAGGAGAAAACAAATCCTGGTGTTAAAAAAAACCCAAAAAACAAAGAGTGAAGGAAGCTATTTGCAGCCTAAACAAATATGAGCCACCTGCTGCGAGCCGGACACTTGGCAATCCTCCTGCAAAGCACTCTGGGTAGTGAGAGTATTTTCACATCTAGAGTCTGGTAAATGAAATCTAGTGTTTGTAAACAGTATAGCTCCATATGTGCGACGAGGGGCACAGACCTGGTTTCTTCAGTGTAAGAGGCATTTATTTCGGTCTGGCTACGATATTTGGGAGACTCCTGGGAGATTTTTGGTTATTTTTTGGCGATATGATCAGATTTAAGCCATAAAAGGTCAAATTATTAACGTCTATGACTCATTACAGATGCAAACTCTCAACTAAGTGCTTCATTCTGCAGATTGTTTATTGCATTTGTGATTTATTTTTACAATTTTGTACATTTAGAATAGTTTTTATGGTTTAAATCTGTCATTTATGCCCCTGGTTTTTGTGTCAGGGGCATAAATGAGATTCAATATTATCATTTATCGTCTGTAATTACTTTAGTGATGAATTAAATTTAATGTGTTATCATGACAAGTATAAATCGCACCAAAAATGCATAATAATGAAGAAAAAACATATATAGGTTGCACTGGACAAGCTATGAAAAAAAGAGAACTTATATCTGGAAAACATGGTATATTAAGACGATAATAGAGAGAAATGTTAAGTTAAAGCCAGATTAGCTTCACCAAGAAAACACTAATGCACAGTCTATGTACGGGGTTAGTATTAAGCCGAGACGCTGCAGGTGAATAGGAAAAACAATTTAAATTTAGTGTTATGTATTTTAAACTTCTGTTGTAGTTTACTTATATAAATGTAAGAAAAAAATGTATTACAAGTTTTTCTTCATGTAATATTTTTATATAAAAATGAGGCATTTTATGTGTAAAAACTGCTAAAATCGAGCATGTTTAGGACATTTAAAACAGAAACATGAAAAGAATTCTGGTTTAAATTACTTCATTCTTTTTGTTGTCATATTAGATACTAAAAATATATGTATATAAAGGGGATTTTTGGATATTATTTAGTATTTGAGTAAACTTTGACTGAAAATTTGGCAAAAAAATCAAATTTCGCCTCATTTTTTGGAGTTAAAACTTGAATAAATCAGACGTGGAATTAGATATCAACAAATCCTTCAATATATTTCATAAAAATCTTGTGAAGTATAAGAGTGTAAAGTTTGATGTTTGTAGGTACAACTTTAAGGCCTGATCCTTATGTTCCTGTGAGGAGAAAATGCATTTTGAGAAAACAGACTTTGAAGTTACAATGTCCCATATAACTCTATGGAGGTAAGTGGATTAATTAAATATTAAAACATATTTCCGTGCAGAGTGAGCAGTTCTGTTGTTTCCACATGAAAGCTTGTACTTTAAGAGAACAAACTCATCAAAAAACAAAAAATAGAAAAAATTAGGTTTGCTTGTAGTGTGTCCGCTTAAATATATTACCATGAAAAAGTACATGTAAGTACCATAGATATTGTATTTATTTATTATTATACAGGGTGGCCCAAAAGTCACTGACATCTGAAAAAACCTCATAACTCTTTTGTTTCTAAATATTTGTCTTTTATTTTTTCAGAGCATTTAGAACGACCCTTCCCACATTAATCTGAGCAAATACAGCACCGAGGAACGAACCCTCATTGTACAGTGGTACTTTGAGTCACATGGGTCAAATTCACGAACCCAGAGGTGTTACCATCGACATTTTAATACCAGAGATGCCCTGAGTGTAAATTAAAGGAATAATAAGTGTTTTTCACAGACAGGGGGCAGTATGTGATCTCCACAGACCTGACTAGTCCTGATTTCTTCCTCTTAAAGGTGTTTGTGAATAAACCTCAGACAATAAACGACTTAAAACGTAACATCGAGGATCAAATAAGAGCCATAAGCCCAGAAATGATTTAAATGTTATGTAAAGTGTGATAAGTTCAAGTGTAAGTGAACAATTATAACCGTATATATTGCCAAAAATCTGGAAGGTTCAGTTTATCTACAGCTAAAATTTGGTGAGTGTAACTTAAGAATTATAGGAGCTACTGAAGATTTCAAAGTGTCAGTGACTTTTGGGCCGCCCTGTAATTGTTTTCACTCTTTTTCCCCTCATCTTTTTACCATAATATCAACCCTGCCCCAATTAAACCTCAAATTCAAATGCTGTTCGTCTCATTCCACGTCGCCACATAAATCCCACAGTGTCATAACTCAAATGCGTCCCGGCTCGTGGAGTGGCAGGGGGGTGTCATTCAAACACAGTGTGATTCATGAGGGTCAGTGGGGCGTGCTGCTGTCGGGTCGGTCGCAGCCGACGGCCACCACTGATGAGGAGCCAGCCGCCCTGAGAAACGACTTTAAAATGTGACACGGAGAGAAAATGTGCGGACGTGTGGGCCAGAGTCTGTCAAAAGGGTGTTCAAATCACACCTTATGACCGACCGAGCTGTCTGCACATGACAACAGGCAGAGGAGAGGTGCAAGAACTCATTTTGTCAGCAGAAAGGACCAGTCTGTGTTGATTTACTAACGTTATTAACCTAAACTTGCTCTTTTATGTACTTTTAATATGACTCCAGGCTCGTGTGAATGCAGGGAGCTCATCTGCAGGCTCCAAAAAGAGGGAACGGCTGCTCCAGGATTTTTTTTTTGTGCCAAGAAAAACGCATTTTGGGGAAAGAGGAAATTATTTGTTTTGGTTCTGAATTTAGAACACAAGATTTTTGGCTAATTGTCATGAGATTCTGCCTGGAAAGACCGTGATAACATCCAAAATCCCGGTTTCTTTACGCAGAACTGTACATTTTTATATATTTTGGGACAAACATACAACATAAACACATTTTGCATGTTGTGAACTTGCATTAAAAGTAAGTTAAACAGATCAGTGTCCTAAAAAACTGCTCTCAAACCATCTTTCTTACCTGCTTCACACAAAGACAGTCGCCCCCTAGTGGTCAGCCGCCCTCATGTTCTGAGTAACGAGTGGGTTTAACCAATCACGAGGAACTAATGAGCGTCAGTGACCTCTGTTAGCTCTTAAAGGCATTATTCATACGTTTTACCTCGTGTCGTCAACATTCTCTAGTGCTGTGATGCTAACTGAAAGCACTGTCCTGTCTGAAGCGCAGTTACTCAAGTCAGTCTTCAATCTGAGTTTTATTTTATAACATAATCTGATCAGAAGGAACTACAACAACTGAACTGAACTGCGCTCTTAAACAAGTCTCTCACGTAACATTACAGTCTTAAGCTAGCTAACGTTAGCCAACAGTTTTTCCGTCATTTTTCAGCTTTTTGTTGAAAATCAAACATCTAAACAGGACCGTGAATGCTCGGATTGATCACAGACTCCTGAAAACGTGTTGTTTCTTGAGTTTTTGGGCAGTGTTTGCTAATTTGCTCATTCTGTCACTATGGTAACTGCTGAATATTCCGCCAATAGAGCTGCATGTAGAAAACCTCCAGAGCGACATCACTGCAAAGTATCAATAGTAATGAAATCGTGATCTATGCTCTAAAAAAAGTGAAATGAATTAATTGTTTTGCTTCATTCACGCATGTTTAACACACAAACCCTGCAGATTTAGGCTGAGTTTTGCTTCCATCAAACTGAAAACACTCTGTTCTACCTTGTGATGTCATCAAGTGGTGATCCAGGAAGTGCTTCACTGTGTTTTTAAACTCCACACACCTTCACTAGAATCATTTTGGAGGATTTCAGCCCCTGGAATTGCCAATTTCTACTGAACTAAAGCTAAAACACAACTCCAGGCATGTTTTTGAGCAGGTAACAGCAGTATAACGTGACTTGAAGCTCACGAAAATCCATTTGTGTGATATTGCACCTTTGACTTTTGGCGTATCACCCACTACTACTAAAAACACATTACGCAATAAAAGTAGTCATTATATACTTAGAGCACAGAGTTGGCAAATGTGCGCTATTTGATCCAGCGTAATGCACCCAGGGTTGCCATTGGCTACGACGCCTGTTACCCCGTTGTGGAAAGGTCAAAGGTGAACTCTGTGGTAATGACTCGTGTAGAAGCTTTGACGAGCAATTATCGTCTCTGCAGCTGCTCGGGCGCTGAGCCACGTCTCCCACAAACACGCTACAAAATATACACATTTGTCATGAACGACGAGCCGCGACCCTCAGACGGCAGTAAACATCAACCAGCTGCAAGGGGCCGTAAAGTCGACAGGTAAGAGTTCAGGTGATGAGCAGATATGGGGATAGTGACAGAAATGTGTTTGATATAACAATTAGATCAGTCTGGCTCATCGGACTGTCACAATATGTCAGTTTATATATATACGGGGCCAATATTTGCACTTTTCAGCCTTAACTCTCCTGCCTCGGCCAATATTTGGTTTGGGATCACCAGTTCCTGCATAAATCTTTATTTTTAGAGATCAACCAATATGGATTGCCGATTTTTGAGTCGATATATAGAGCAGATTTTTTAGAACTGTAGCAAATTAGATTGGCTGAAGACTGTAGACCATGTGTGTTCTGCGTCCTGATGGCTGAGAGACTGTTTGTGTCGATATGATAGGCTGAACAGACCATTTTGTTCTGCGTCCTGATTGGGCTAAGAGACTGTAGACCATTGTGTTCTGCGTCCTGATTGGCTGAGGGACTGTAGACCATTGTTCTGCGTCTTGGCTCCTGATTGTGTTCTGCAGGCTGAGGGACTGTAGACCATTGTGTTCTGCGTCCTGATTGGCTGAGGGACTGTAGACTGTGTTCTGCGTCCTGAGACCCATTGTCCATCAGTCTCCTCTGTGTCTCCTGTACAGTACAGAATGTGTCAGACAAAGTTACATAAATGTTGGATCGCAGTGTGACTCTGAAGTGCTGTATGTTTGCAAGTTTTCTCCCCGAACAAAACCCACAATGTCGATGAAACGTTCTGCACCGACAAAGGCACCGACGAAGGTTTGAATTTTTTGTTGAGAAATGTGAGAAAATGTTAATGCCTGTGTGAGAAAAGTGTATAAAGTGTGTGGTGAGGGGTTTTACAGACAAGAAACATATAGAATAAATGTAAAAAATAAAGCTGACTATTCACCTATTGCGGGTTATTTTTAGAACGTAACAAGGGGCCACTGTATTTTTCTCAAATTATGTCATTTAAATTTACTACAAACTGACCCACAGCCATTTTTTACCTTTAAAAGAGCTGTGTATCACATTTAGTGTAGTTGTTTCTTCATATTAAAGTGTGAAAATAAATCTTTGTGTGTATGTTCTAGGCAGCAAATGGACCACAATAAATTATCGGCTTATACTGGAAATTTACGATTAAGCTGATACTAAAAAGTCCAAACATCACCCGATATATCGCTCTATTTTTATTTATTTTAACTCTTTAGTGCGATGATGGCGTTCACAAAATGAGATTACACAGCTCCATTGTGGTTTAGTCGTAAAAACAGGGTTGTGGATGCCTAAAAATAACTTCTGTTGAGACTTTTATTTTATTTTTTTACTACTTATTATAGTTAAATTATGCAGAGCAGTAAAGAGTATGACAGTATTTATGTAAGTAGTCATGTAAATTCATATATTTATGTGGAAAATGATCAAAATTGTTCCTACATATCGGCCTAAAAATACATTTAGGGGTTCAGTATTTATCATGTGGACAGATTTTGTTGTTGTAATATGATTTATTTATCGTTTATCGCAATATATCATGCTTCAAAATGTGTTATCGTTGGTTTAAACTTGAAATCTGACAGAAAACAGTAAAAAGTGGGATCAGATGGGAGTCTACCATAGGCTGTTATCTAAACTTCAGCTGCGTTTCCTGCCTTTTTTGTCAAAGTCAGCGTCTCCGCATCGAGGTGAGGTCCGATCTATATATAAGTGTATATAAATGTGCAGGTCAAGGACTGCGCCCGACTCCTGCTCCGACAGCATTTAACTCCACGTGTCTTTGGTAATTGTTCGCTAATGACTTCTCACAACAGGACACGTCTCTCCTGATGTCAGCGTCCAACAAAAGACTCATGGCGTTTTAGTAAAAAGAGACATAAATAAAAAAACAGAGAAGAAGCCATGTAAGTACAAGCGTCTAGTACAACATAAAACATTTAAAACATGTTATACTGTTCTGGGTATCTGGGTTACTTTCCTCCAACTCAGAAACACCTTGATATCACAATACCATTATATGAACTCATCTCGATATCAGAAAAACGATATTCGAACTCATGTAGATATCAGAATACCGATATACAAACTCATCTCGATATCGCCATACTGATATGTGAATAATCTCAATATCACTGCACCGATATATGAACTCACATAGATAACAGAATACGATATATGAACTCATCTCGATATCACGATATTGATACATGAGCTCATCTTGGTATCACAAAACCGATATATGAATTCATCTCGATATCACAAAACCGATATATGAACTCATCTCGATATCACAGTACCAATATGCAAACTCATCTCGATATCGCAATACCGATATATGAATCTATCTCAATTTCACGAACCCGATATACGAATGCATCTCGATATCACAAAACCGATATATGAATTTATCTCAAGTTCACAAAACCGATATACGGATGGATCTCAATATCCCAAAACCGATAAATGAATTCATCTCACAGTACTGATATGCAAACTCATCTCGATATGACAATACCATTATACAAACTCATTTCGATATTACAATACCGAAATATGAACTCATTTCGATATCACAACATCGATAAACAAACTCATATTGATATCACAACATCGATACGGAAACACATGTTCATATCACTATACCGATACAGAAACTCATCTCAATATCACTATACCGATACACAAACTCATCTCAGTATCACTATACCGATATGTGAATGCATCTCGATATCACTCTACTGATATACAAACTCATCTCGATATCACAATACTGATATGTAACCACATCTCGATATCACAATACCATTATATGAACTCATCTTGATATCACAAAACCAATATACGATCTCATATAGATATCAGAATACCGATATACAAACTCATCTCAATATCGCCATACTGATATGTGAATGCATCTCAATATCACTGCACATATATATGAACTCGTCTCGATATCACTATACCAATACAAAAACTCGTCTCAATATCACACCGATACACCAGCTCATCTTGATATCACACCGATACACAAACTCGTCTCGATATCACTATACCGATACACAAACTCGTCTCGATATCACTATACCGATACACAAACTCGTTTCGATATCACTATACCGATACGACACAAACGTCTCGATATCACTATACCGATACACAAACTCGTTTCGATCGATATCGCTATACCGATACACAAACTCGTCTCGATAACGCTATACCGATACACAAACTCGTCTCGATATCACTATACCGATACACAAACTCGTCTCGATATCACTATACCGATACACAAACTCGTTTCGATATCACTATACCGATACACAAACTCGTCTCGATATCACTATACCGATACACAAACTCATCTCGATATCACACCGATACATTGCCACGTCACAGATCCGGTGAGGAGCCTCGTGTGTCTCCTCGGCTTCACGTGCCGCAGGAGCAGAAGTGTCTGATTCGATTGCTCGAGCGGTTTCAGACTGACAAGTGCGAGTCCATGTGATTTGATGAGCTGTGAGAGACGCCGCTAACTCGGTGTCGGCGCTGGCTCCTCTGGCCTGAGTGCTGACTCACGGAGCACATGGGACACCAGACCTGCCTCATGGCGACTCCATTGATCTGTCTGGGCTGACTTCCTGACAAGTGACAGGTCTGCCTCTGCCCTGTTTCCTCTGGGACGTCCTAAAGGTGAGTGCATGTTTACAACTGGGAAGCGAAATGGAAGTGGCGACTTAATGCTTCTATAAATTGCTTTTGGAGCTGAGAGCTTAGGGCTTCCTGTGAGGGAATATAGCTGTTATTATGACTGCAGCGGCATCAAGGCATCTTCCAGGATACAAGTAGATCCTAAATTTGGGAAAATGTCCAAATGAAGCCATGTGGGCAGATTTATCAAGTGTAAAGCGTTTAGACAGAGATAGAGCGGAAGGATGAGTGATGCTGACAGGCGGCAGATGGAGCTCCAGAGGTGAACTTGATGAGAAAAGCAAGAACAGTGAAGAACAGAGAAGTCCAATGGTGAAAGTGGAAAGAAAACAACACGAAGCAAGACCGAGAGTGAGGGGTACGACTGGGGTTAGTCACATGACGCTGTTGTTGCTAAGTAATCCAATACAGAGAGACATAAATAGAGGTGTTTGCAGTTATTCCCCATGAAGAGATTCTGACGGGGGGAGAAAAGATGACAAGGCAGAGAAGATAAAAATGGTTCAGGAGACGAAAATATGAAGAGGAGAGATCTAATAACAGAAATGGTGTCAAGTCGAGGCATGAATAAGCAGTAAATAAGCTCAGTGGATCAAAGAAAAGTGCTTTCGTTCGAAGGAAAACATATTTGGGTGAATTATGAACAGCAAAATTGCAATTGATTTTAAACTGAGTGAATATTTTGAATCTCAAAGGGAGGTTTTTACTTGTTACAGCAACTTTTACGAAGATGTAGAGAGCAAAAATATAGTGTGTATGCAAATTTAAAAAGGAAATGATGTAGATTAGACTTAGGTTTATGAAATTATGGAGGGTGGTGATGGCATTTGTCAGACTAATAACAACGGTATGATTAAATAAATGCATTTTTTAAGCGTGGGTGGTAACTGATTTACTAAAACAGACAAAGCATTTATAGCAGACCCGCAAAATCAACTTTTCAGAGCTTTTAACCCTATAGCGTCGGATGCTATCGCCGGTTGTGGACTTTCCATTACCGTAACTCTGCAACCAATCGTGCTTCATGTAAATTCAAAGTGCGTCTCAAAGCAGAGACATGAGGTTCTTTAAATATGTTACAGTCATTACGGTAATGTGCTTACGTCGCCCTCGAAGACGACCAATCAGAGAGCAGGAACCACTATTTGATGCATCAATGGAAAAATAAAGGCAAAAGTACATGCTGATACTTTCTTTAACATTATTTTTATGGCTAAAGAAGAGAGAAAAAGTCGGGGCGAGTGATAATGATCTATAATGTGCTCAGTCTTTAAAGGGTTAACCATGTTATAGCTGCTTCCTCTTCTCATTTACCTTCTGAAGTTTTATTTGGAGCGATTTGCGGGTTTAATCACTTATTTTCAAGACGCCATATTGCCGACCAACCCCCATTTTCACCACCATCAGAGCACGCCCACTGTAATGTACACAGTTCGTTCAATTTTATTTTCTTAATCGACGATATATGTTGGATTCATTAGCGTCGAGTGGTTCTTTTGGTACTACGCATGATCTGCAGGAAAGGACATGTTGTGATGATGTTTACAGCGACGTCAGCTCCCATTGGACACCACAGTTTTTCTTTTATTAAGGCATTTTAGATGAATACCACGATTTAAAATGTGCAAATTGTAACATAACGATCCACTGGTGTCACAGATTAAAACCATATAGCAGCCAGCAGCACAATAACTCATGTTTAACCCTGTTTTTAATGTGAGCAGCACATGGAGCAGCCAGCAGCACAAACAGAGCTGAGGCGTGTGTCCCAGTACTGGTCTGAGCGGAGGGTGTTGTCAGATGTCCTCTAAAGGCGTGAAAGTGGACCCTCCGGCCGGCGATGCAGTGGAAAGAGGCCAGAGCACGAGCTTATCACGACCTCTCTCCTGTCTTCAGCCGCTGCACGTGTCCGTCTATAGCTTATCTTTACTTACAAACAGCTCTGCCATCGTGACAATGACCTTCTCGTCAGTTAATGATGTGACGGTTTCATAAACAGCACTTCCTCACACTCATTTGCATTAGCCCAGAGTCTTGCAGCATGACTAATAGACATTAAAACGTTTACATCTGATAATGGATGTAGACCCGAGGGCACTGGTTTTCCACCGCACCGGCAACGGAAAGAGGCGGGACGAGCCAGGAAAAAATGACAATAAAACTAAAGATTAATGCAGTTTTGTCGGTATTGACAAATCACTGACTTTTTTACCTTAAGCATAAATATTCTCACTAAAATATCCATATCACATGAACAGGCTCTGTGCACAGCAGCGCTCAGAAACCTCACTGTTAGCGCCACTACTTCCTGTTCAATTATATCTCTATGAGGCTTTTGCAGTCGCATTAAAATGAATAAATATTTTAAAGGTAAGTCAGTGCACAAGGAGCTGTGGGTGGATCTCACTGACAACATGTTAGATAAGTATAAGTATGCTACATATAAAAATAATTGGGTAGTGTTTGTTTTAATTAATTTGAACTTTAAGAGGTTGTTTATTTTATGTTTTCTGATTTGAATAAAAGTGACTATTAGCCTTGAGACACAGTGAGCTCGCTGGCGTGCCACTGTGCACAAAGACTATTAGTATTTTATAGCCTTTAATTCTTCACAGCAGATTTGAGTGGCTGCATTGAACAGCAGTTTGTTGTATGCTGCCATATAGTGAACATAACTCATTTCCATAAACATCATTTGTATGCAGCCTCATATTGGCTGTGATTACATTAATAAAGATCTACCTGTCTGCACTTCCACAAGCGCACGAAACATTCATTCATTTAAACATGACAAGAACAATTACGCCAGGGTTATATTTAAATGCAGCTAATGTTATCCAAGTTGATTTATAATAGGGTCCGATACCAATATCAAAATGAAAAATTTGCTGGATTGAACATTGACTTGGCCCTAAATATCGGTTCAGACAATATCCTGGTTGCAAACTGATGTAATGTATCGATTTACAGGTTGCAGCCAGCCCAGAAAGTCTCATAATGTTTAAACTTGTAATTACATAAAGCTGTTCTGTGGCTACCTGACAGATAAATAACAGTTACATTTATTTATTTATTTAGCGGGACAAAGCATTTTAATGAACAGACATGATTCACCATGAACGTAAACATGCTGGATCATAGACAAAGGCTAATTTCCATCTGTTGTCCCAAGGGCTGGGGTCACAAAGGGGTCAGAATAAAAAATTGCACACTGTACTCATTGCACATAACACTCATCTCACAGTTCCCATTATTGCACCATCCTAAATATATTTCTACTCACTGCACAGTTTCCATAATTGCACATTACACAAAACATTGCGCTTTCCATTCATTAAACATTCCCCATTATTTCAGACATAACACACTTGGATCACGCTTTTATTTTTTTTAAAGGAGATAAATGCTGTTTTCAGTCCCTGCTCTGGCATCAGTTGATATTAGGCATCTTAAACCTAAACTTAAAGTAAATAATTAGTAACCGCATCTTTTCCGACGTAACTTCTGCCCGTCCCTCATGGCACATAATAAGCTCGTCTGTAGATATATAATAAAAAATCCTGATAGGAAATCTCCACATAAATCCATTTGATATAACAGTGAGTCTTGTCTCCACGATGACGAATCACATGTAAAGCATCAGACACGTCGCCCAAAACTAGACCCACAAGCTCCTGAAAATGAGCCAAAAACAAGAGTCTTTGAAGAGCTTTTTTGCAAAGGGGAAAAGGCCAAACTGAGGAGGCAGAAGAGGAGCCTACGACCTCCAAGAAAAAGAAAGATCAGTTTAACAGACGACACCAGGAGTCCTACTTAAAATATGAGCTTGTCTCTACAGGTGAGTCTCACGTGGCGAGTCGGCTCTGTGTAATGTGCAGGGAAAGAGAACGAGGCAATGAAACCTTCAAAACTGCTTTGACACATGGAGACTAAGCACCTGGATTAAAAGATAAGCCTTTAGAGTTTTTTAAAAGAAACAAAAGTGAACAAGAAGGGAAGAAGAAACAAACGCAGGTCCCACTGATTCAGCGGATAGTGAGTTGTATTTTTATGCACTTAACTTATCTTTGCCACATTTATCTGTCACAGGTAGAAGGCCGGTCCATGAAAAACCTACATTATTTCAGTCCGTGGTGCAAAAAAGGTTGGGGACCCCTGATTTAAACATTACGATAGCGACCAGTCACGAGTCAGAGCGCTCTCAGGCCAACCCCCCCTCCCGCAGGAAAATTGTCAAGCGTTGACCCGTTAAACTTATCAAAATCGATATCGTAGCTGAAAACTCTGGATTGGTGCCTCCTAGTTTATAATATAAGACTTGTAATGTTCTCGATGCATCAAAGACAGTGAGTGTGTGTTGTGGTTGGGCTGAAAAGCAGCCAGTGACAGATGGTGCTGCCACGGTACAAACAACAGGAGAGGAGCAGGAACGCTGGGCTGTACTGTACCTCGTTACCCGCCTCTGTTATGACACACGCTGCTGGGCCATGAAGCCGCAGAAATATACGCAACATCAACAGTGACTAACAGCTGGACTGGAACAAGCATGTGCTGGTCTGGCCATCTGGAGCTGAATAGGTAAATACTATACAAATGATATAGTAAGTCTTTGTAAACCTGTGTGGGTGATATTAGTCAGATTATTAGTCAGATTACATTTTATATAGCGATAAAACCAGTGACGTGCAGTCAGGTGAGGCAGGTGAGGCACATGCAGTTCGTGCCTCACTGTGGACTGACTGTGCTGTAGCTAAGCTGCTGCTTTAAGGCTGTGAAAAGGCGCCGGGTGAGGCACGCAGTTACCTTGCCTCAAGTTAGGCGGCGCTCATGAGCCCAGGGATTCTTGTAACTCCCGCAGAATAGGGGCCGCAAACTACAATTTAGAGTTAGCAAGTCAACTTTAGCAATTCACTTTTTTCTTCTTGTCTGGTCCTACTTTTTAAATGGAGGAAGATACAAATTAAAGCTCAAACAGTTTTCTAAACTGGACTTTGGGTCAAAGCAGGAGGTTAGAATTAAAGGACCAACGCTAAAGGAGATAAATGGTTTGCTCCAGACACAGGGCGAAAGACTCGCTCTTTTCAAACAGAGACGTACAAAATGGTAAGAAATTTAATTACTTCAATCCACTGAAAATTGGGGAACCAGAATAAGGATAAAAAACAACATAAAACCAGCTTTTTATTTCATACTATTAGAGCTATTTCATACGGACTTCGGAACTTTTATTTTGAAAATCTTTTGTATTCTGGCCCCAAGTCACTGGGAGAGACACTGACCTGGGGCCAAATGTCCTGACACCTGGTTTATATGTTTGTAAATCTGATTGAGACGACATCAGTGCCTCACGCGCCACGAACCTCACCACACGTCACTGGATAAAACCCATTTCCTGTAATAAAAAACAGAGCTAATATAGACTTACCTTCTACTAGTGCAGTTATAGTTTACAGAAGGTTCAAAAAACATGTGACTTTAAGTGTTTGTGCTACTTTTCTGTGCAGAGATTTGAGGAAACACCACAAACGACAGAACCACAGTCTAAAGTAATTATAGCTTCTTATAACTATCACTGCTACTACCAGCGCTCACTTAACATCAGCCTGTCCAGGGAATACAGGTGGAAATTAGTATCTTTGCTATAACCTGGCACCAAACATCTTTCCTGTTTTTTAAAGTCAATGTAATGTCGTGCACTGTCCCTAAATAAAAGCATAAAAACCCCAAAAGAACATTACAAGTATGAACGTTGAAAGTACCTAAGCTAGACTGATAAATCCAGTTCTGCACATTTTGTTATGAAGATACTGCGGCTCATGATACTGAGACTTAATTACATCATGGTCGCTTTCTCTTTCGAGCAGAGATGGCACCAGTGTTTGGTCGTCTTCCGCTGCCAACTTTTATCATGTTTTTATTGTTTCTGACGCTAATCTGTCAAAATATCAACTCTCTACTGGTACTGCTCAGCGTCTCCCTCTTCAGAAGCAAAGCGGGCGACTGGTGAGGCTGAAGGTTGCTTGCTTGGACCCAATGTTACTAGTTTCTTGGACTATAATAATATAACAACCCACCGGATTTCCTCTGAGTGACAGAGACATGGGCGACTGTGGTGGGTCTAGTGCTTTTGCTGAACTATCGCCGGTGGATTGCTGTTATTTAATGGGCGTTTCTGGCCGTGGTGGAGGTGTCGCTGCTGTATATCAGAGCGTGTACAAGTATAAACTGGTCTCCCTGCCCACTACTTTCTCCAGCTTTGAACTATGCTAATTTGACAACTTTACAGCGACAATTAGCACTGAATCTGCACTACCACGAGTTTTAATGATATTCTTTTAGCTACTGATTCTGTGATACTTGTTTTACTTGACGACATTTGATAATGTGGATCATGACATTTTAATTACACAATTTGAACAGTGTGTTGGTGTAAAAGATGCTGCTTTGGAATGGTTCAGATCTGACTTAAAAAGGAGAACTTTTTGTGTGCAGTTAGGAGATTCTGCTGCTTTTATGTATGGGGTACCACAGGGATCTACTTTAGGCCCGATTCTTTTTTCATTGTATTTTCTATCCCTTTGCAGACAATTTCCAGACTTATGACCCACTTAAGAAGAGCAATAATTTTGTGTTAAACTCACTCCAAATGTGCTCGATGGACTTAAAATCATGGATGGGTCTAAATTTTCTCCACTTTAATGAGTCATGGTGTTTGGACCTAGTTGTGCTGGAGTTATCTCTGTTGATTTGGGGAAACTTCAGTCATTTTCAGATCCATAACTTAATCTTGACAGCCAAATTTGTTCGTTGTAAGGGCCAGCCTTTTCCACCTTAGGCAGCTGGCAACAGATAAGCTTATAAAGATACCTTTTGGCACGACAGCACTGCGTAACCACTCGGCTGGTTCACTGTAATGCATTTTACTTTGGGCCGAGTCGGTCCTCTATTGCCCGACTGAAGCTGGTCCAAAATGCGGCTGCACGTCTTTTAACTGGCGCTCGAAAATATGAGAACATCACTTTGATCTTATCCTCCTTTACTGGCTGCCGTGCACTTCAGGATCCATTTTAAACAGCTTTTATTTGTTTTTTAGTGTTTGAATGGTGCTGTATGAGTAGCTACATTTTTTCCATATGGCATTTCAGGTTAAACTTGACGTGTTACTCTCTTTGTAAAGATGTAGCTTATCTATCATAAGCTACAGATATGATTTTTGACAAGATTTGAGCCATAAAAGATTGAATTATTCCCGCCTATGACTCATTATAGACAAACTGATCACTGATTTCTTCCATTCTGCTGTTTCTTTATATCAGTATTTTTACATTTTATTTAATACCATATTTTTTTTAGAATATTGTGCATTTAGAATAGTTTTTTGATGATGATTCTATAATTCTGCTTTGGGGTTATGGTTTACATTTACTTACAGATTTCAGAACATGTTTGTACAGGTCTAAACTACAGATTAACAGTTTTTAGGGCAGAATAATTCAGGGGATTTTGTTGTTTGTAGTGGAAATTACGAGTCTGACATATTTTACATGGAGGTTACCACATGTTAAGCCCATTGAAGGTTCTGGATAACCTTCTTTCACAGTCTGTATTTTTTATCAAGTGAAAATAAATAAAACTGAGCCCCACCAGTCTCACACTCGTGTTCGGACTCTCAGGTCGGCTGAGTGGGCCAAAGACCAGCTGGAGCATCAGAGGAACTGGTCCCGACCAAAACCGTGGAACGATCTGCCTTTGCTCGTTAGACGTCTTCTGTTTTCTGTTCTAAAATCTATTCTTATAACGCACTTGTTCACTTTGACCTTCAACGCAGTTTAAGACCTTGACATTTCACCAGATTAGACTCAGTTTGTACATCTGCTGCTTTTATTGTTTTTAATTGCTCCTTTTTTGCAGCACCTGTGTCGTTTTTAAAGCTCGTTATAAACAAAGTTGCAGTAGCAGTTAAATAAGCATCTGCGTAAACTTAATGCCTCCTCCCTGAGACGAGAAGACAGCCCTTAAATTTTGTTTTCACTTTTCGGAGGCGCTGATAGCAAACAGCAGCAGAGCCGGCTTTTAAGTGCACACATGGAGTCGACTTGTGGGACTCGCTCACAGTGGTGTGAACCCCAAGAGCGCGTCTTAACTCCAGCCTCAAACACTCGCTTTGATCCCAGCCCACTCTCTGAGCCTCTAGAACTGATGCTCGATGTTTGTGTCGCGCCGCACACTTTATCTCCTCTATTATTTTTGTACTACTTTTAGCACAATCTGTTTGGCAGCGAGCTCAAAACTAGTAGCGGGTTTAATTACAGAAGCTCAGAATGATGAACACAGGCAGGACACAGAGGAGGATAAGTGTTCTTCACAAAACACATTCAAACTGAATAGTAGAGCGTGATTTAGCATTCTCTTAGTTTTAGCAAAAATAACTTTTTCAGTAGCTTATGTAAAATACATTTAAGAGCTAACCTGCTATTTTTACTTTTTATGATGTACTTTTGGGCCCCGACACTGAGAATTTACATTTTATAACTCAAACAAATCTATAGATAAACAAAGCAAAAGCAAGTACAAGTCAGACGGTGCAAGGTCGACCTGTACAATTCACCAATTATTAATAATTATTACACAAAACGATGACTAAAATGACACAAAACATAAGTATCATAAAGACTTGCGTGCGTGTTACGAGTACGCATGGGACAATGTTGAAATTTGGTGTCACAATTATAAATTCAATCCATCTTCTTCCAGGATTAAAGTTGCTGACAGTCTAAAAATGTTATGGATTTGAATATCTGTGTAATCCCTCAGTCGTCCAGGTCCATATCATAGCAAAAGAAAAAGTTGAATCTGTCACCTACTGGACAAACTTAGCTCCTCCTTCAGACAGATATAAGTCAGTGTCCAGCAGAAATCTGACCAGAACTGAAGAAGCGGCGAAATGTTTTCACTCCTAGAACGATTTGTCCAGTTGACAGAATTGAATTTTTCTGCTACTATTTTAATATCATGAATAGTCTCCGTATTTTAACATCTGTTGTAGTGTTGCACTTTGTTATATGTGAAAACAACAGTGATCTAGAGGGGATCATCATGGAGAAGTAGGTTTGTTCTGCACATTCTCGTGATGTAATGACGATTATCTTTGCAGGTTCTCACGATTATTGGAACATGACCAGTTTTCACCATTGTAAGTCTTTAGTAAAAGAAACATTGAAAACAGTTGTAGGAGTGAAGATGTTTGGCTGCTCGTTCTTCAGTTCTGGTCAGATTTCTGCTGGACACTGACTTATATCTGTCTGAAGAGAGGAGCTAACGACACTGACACCTGGATTTAACTAAGCAAAAAGGTTCGAGTCTGTTCCAGTTGGTCAGGTCTAGGTTCATCCACAGTCTGTGCTCGAAGAATGAGGTCAGCTGACACCTGAATATACTGAATGACCAGATTTTGTCTTCCCTGATGGTACAGGCATATTCCAAGATGACAAAGCCAGGATTCAAATAGTGACAGAGGTTCAGGAGCATGAGACTCATTTTCACACATGGAGCCACCAGAGTCCAGACCTTAACCCCATTGAGAATCTTTGGGATGTGCAGCGTCAGACTCGACCATCATCAATGTGAGACCTTAGTGAAAGATTAATGCAACACTGGATGGAAATAAATCTTGTGACACTGCAGAAGCGACATCGAAACAACGCCACAGCGAATGCAAAGGTGGAACAACCGAATATTAGAGTGTGACCTTTTTTTTTGGCCAGGGAGTGTACTTAGAGCAATCATTCAGGGCCCTAATGGGAGCTCTCACACCTATTAGCATCCTGGCTATTAGCAGACTGGCTAGCTCTACTGTTTTCTTTGTTTCGCTTTGGGTCTGAGATATAGACAGGAGACAGATGATGTTCAAAACTCTCATTCCTGTTCAACAAAGGATTGTCTTTTCTAACAGTAGGAATTCTGTCCTACAGCTTTTTGTCCAGTTGACAGATTTTAAATGTTCCTTTCACGCTGGATCACACCTGGACGACTGAGGAATTACACTGACATTATAAGTCTTTGAAAACACCGTGTGATTCAGTGTCTGGAGTAATTTGAGAAAGTGCTCTGACCTGATATTGACACCAATCGTCCTGATGCGGAGAAAAACAGAATGTGCTTCCTAAATCCATTACTGCACGATCCGCCGAAGGACTCGGAGACAAATGGAGGAAATGACTGGCCTTTTAAACGTAAAGTAAAATGTAAACAGCGAGTTAATGTAGAGCTGCACATAAACCTCATCCAGACTCCCCCACAGTTTAAGACCAGACAGATATATCCTGCTGTTTTATTGTGCTGTATTTTCTGTATATATCTGTTTTTCTGTCGACTTTGAGCAGCTTAAGTTGGATTTTAAAAGCGCTAAATAAATAAAATTGCACTGAAATAATGTTCACATACTTGTTATTTGTTATGTGGCAGCGTCAAGATCTCCAGATGTGCCAGATCTTAGTAAAACAAACACCAAGTACAATTGTGAAACGAACGTGCTCCACTATATTCATATATGTAACAATATTCATTTCATTTTTTTACATTTATCTTTATTTCTACAGAGTTTTTTCATGGACGCCTGTTCAAATGCAGAACAATAACCAAATAAATAACTGGATACGTCACAAACCTATGCATATTTAGGCTTTAGAGCGCTTCTCTCAAACAGAAAACACTCTATTCCACCTTGTGATGTCATGAAGTAATACAGGAAGTGCTTCAATGTGTTTTTAAACTCCACACACCTTCACTACAATCATTTGGATGATTTCAGCCAATCTGGAGTTGTCAATCTCTACTGAATAAAAGGTAAAAGGAGCTGTTAACTTGAGAACAGGGTGGAACAGAGGATTTTGAGCTTTGCAGATGAAACGAAACACAACCCCAGGTCTGTTTTTCAGGAGGACACAACATTATAACTCGACTTAAACCTCATATGAGTCAATTTTGCAACATATAAGACATGTACACACTTTTAAATCTTAATTCTTTAAATTATGACAGACCCAAACGCTTCTCAAGGCATTTAAAAAGACAAAAGAAGCGAACTCATAATGCTTAACCTTGAAAGATATCGCTATAATTACCGTACCGTGAGATGCATGTCATATCTTATCAAATATCGAGGGATTTGGACATCGTTTCATCCTGAGTAAACGTGGCCTTTTCTGTCGACGTGTATTCTGTCGGTTCGTCACAGCTGGAGAAGCGGTAAAGACTGGTGCTAATCCCGTGTGATCAGAGCGACTCCAGCCACAGCTCAGTGCATTCCCCGGAGGACGACTGTATCCACTGTAAAATACTAACTCCTGTTCTGTCTGCGTAGGAAGGGACATCATCATCATCATCAACTCATAATCCATAATCTAAAGCTGTGCACAGAATAAACGGGTTTGCATTACGGCTACCACGGCAAAAAGTATATAATTTAAACAGATGCAGTCGTTCTGTTGTGTAAAACTGGACACAAATGAGGTCTTTTTGTACCTCACAGTGCCCCATTCAAACTGCTCTATTAATACATTTGCTTCAATCATCGTGACATTTAGAAGCACAGGTTATATAAATGGTAAATGCTCACGTTTTTTTCCAACTTTCAAGACTCTCAAAGCGCTTCACATCAAGGAACCACTCACACATTCACACACGTATTCGTATCTGGCGGGATTTGAACCGGTAACCTTCACATCAGGGCTCGCTATCGACAGTGTGCTGGACAGTTGAGCCTTTGCGAATGTCAGCACGCTCTGTCTGCCAATCACAGGGTCAAGTTCAGGCTGGAGCTCCTTTTTGGACACGGTGGTGGAGAGTCTGGACCGAAGTGTGTCCTTGGGTGAGACATTTCAGCGTCTACCCTCCTGTGATGATTATATTATGTGGATACCAGTGTGATTAAGAGGCGTGCAGCAGTCGTGCCTCAACTAATGTCAGCTTCATGATTTAAACAGCTGCAGTTGGCGTTCATTATTGCACTATTTTCGATCCAGGTTATAATGTTGTTCCCTCATCACAAACATACTGTATTTTCTGGACTATAAGTGTCACTTTTTCTTCTAGTTTGGCCAGGGGTGCGACTTATATGTGAAGTTATTCAATATATAATTTCACATGTTCGTTACTGAGGGCGCTCTAGGCTTGTACCAGTATCTACTCCTACAGAACCACTGAACATTTAAACTTTCAACATTACGGTGATTTGAAAAACATCTGAGAAACACTGAACAAAAATGCCCCTAAAAGAAAATCTTATTCTACTGAGCGACGCTTCATCTTCCTCCGGAGCCGGTGGAGTTGTTCATTTTCAACACTGACGATGAAAAATTCAGTTGATTTAGTGATTCGGAGTGAGACCCAGAGTAAACTTGTTGCTTGTTTTTTCTGCTTTAGTTCTGTGATTAACTGTTAATATCTAACTGAATAAATATAAATGTGTTTCATTAGCCGCTGTACTCATATTCAGCCTGTTCTTCTCTATTTTATTCTTATAACATGTCTTTAAAGATAAAATGTCTGTTTTGGTCTCAGATTATAGTCCAGTGCGACTTATATATGTTTTTTTCTTCATTATTATACTTTTTTGGCTGGAGCTGTGTTTTGTTTCATTCACACATGTTTAACACACAGAAGCTGCAAATTTAGACTGAGTTCTTCCCCCAGAAAACAGTCTGTTCCACTTTGTGATGTCATGTGGTGATACAGGAAGTGTTCCAGAGTGTTTTTAGAACTCCATGCATCTTCACTAGAATCATTTGGATGATTTCAGCTCTCTTCTCTTCTGAACTAAAGGTAAAAGGAGCTGTTAACTTGAAGGTGATGCCTTGACTAATATCACATTTACGATTTGAGCAGCTCATTTCAAAGATTCTGAGTCAAAATCACAACAAGCGCCACACGCCTCAGGTCAACGCTCAAAATATCAAGTTAATACATAATGAGTCTAAAAAGAGTCACGTAAACGACTAACAACCTCCATATATTTAGACTAACACACTGGATGAACATAGATCTCCATAAACAGCCGTGACAAATCAAATGTACCGAGAGACTGTGAGCAAACATCAGCTGCACACGCACAGGTGTTCACATGTAAACACACAACATGTGAGTTAACACGGCACAACAACACATTTCTGAAGCTTAATGGAGACGGGGAGACAACTGAGAGACAGTGTGAGGGCAGGCAGGGACATTATAGGCACAACACCGGGTCCATCCACACATCTTTAAATGAATCCACATGAAAACAACAGCAGGGCAGCGGTCACACACACACACACAGATGCCGTTTACCTTTTTGTGCGTCGAAACATGTTGTTAGCAGCGGAGGCAGTGTTGGCAGCAGATGAAGCAGCCGCGATCTGAAGACACATGCACACACGCACCCAAACCCGCCAGTCAAGAGGCAGCGGTTTTGCACTGTACCGGCATCTCTCAACCTCTACATCCAGTTAAACACACACAGGACACACACACACACATGCACACACGCTCGGTCTATCGCAATACGCATCCACAGAGCTGAGGACACGGTCAGCAAAACGTGGAAATGTCAGCAGCCATATCAGGCGCAGAAAGACAGAGACGAGGGTAAAAAAAGGCTGCGAGCGTTTGAGGAGCAGAGCAGACGGGATTGTGGGGCTGATCTCAAGGGTAATGTGCCAAACGGGGAGGCGGACAGCGAGCGGCACAGCCAGGGGGAGGGGGCACGGGCAGGAGAGATGTACAGAGGGAAAATAAATGAGAGAAAGTGGTGGAGGATCAGTCGGCATGTGTGCGACGTGAGTTTGAGGTGGTGGGGCGACCAGTGAGCTGTGTACTAATGTCTTTAATAGCCACTGTGCATTCTGATGAGAGTGAGGGTAATAACATGCTATCAAACATAACCACATGTGGCAGTGGGTCGGATTTAGAATAAAATGGCTACTTTCAATAATGAATATGTGCGTAAATATTTAGCTTCAAGCCCGACTCTTCTCCCTGGCTCTTGATCCTATTGTTCTTTTACTGTTCTTTGCCTATGTTGAAATATTTATAATTGTACAGCACAAAAAGCAGAGAATCTACTGATAAAATAAAGAAACCAAGTGAAGAAAACATCCATATGTCCATTCTCTGGCTGTGACGTTATAATTTGCTGTTTTAGTTCAGAATGAGCCTCACGTGAGTCTCTCGTTTGAGTTGCCAGTTTCAGTGCTGAAATCCAGCTGGTTTAAACCAAAAATGCCTCTCTCTGATCTGAATAATTCTGCGGCAATTCAGGTTCAGTTTTCATTGTACCTTTTTAAGAGTAAGAACACAGTTGGAATACAGTGTAAAAATCAAAGGTTTACTGTCAAAACCAGACTTAGAGAGACTTATCCTGCATTTGTCTCCAGGAGGTTAGACGACTGTAACGTCCTGCTCACTGGCCTCTCCAAACGAGCCTTAAGACAGAACAGTACATCCAGATAGAACACTGCTGCTCAGGTCTGACTAGAACCAGGAAGTACTTCACACATGTGTCCCGTGCTCAGGTCTAGAACCAGGAAGTACTTCACACATGTGTCCTGTGTCTCTGGCTCCTGTGGCTCAGAGACTTTAAAGCAGCTCAGTG